>CM021101.1:203265492-203770066 GCA_007115665.2 Sequoiadendron giganteum
GTTGTGATTTTAAGTTAGGAAATTTGAACATGAATGAGTTATGAGAAAGAATGCGAAATGATAAGAGGACCACCATTTCCTAGAGAAATTTAGTATCATGTGCAAGGAAAAATGTTCTTAAAGTGAATGGAAATTTTTATAAAAACCAAAAAAGCACAAGAATCAAAGCAAAAATCAAGTTAGGGAAAAAAAAGAGCTCAAACCTCCATAGGGTTTGATGAAAACCTAGTATGTTGTAGCTCTTGATGTGTAGATTGCACATAGTTGATTGATTTGGATGTTTCATTAATGAAAATTTGGTAGCATGACATTATTAAATTTCTCAAAGTTGTAGGATCCTAAAAAAGGACTAAGTTTTTGGCATACAAAGAGAGGAGTGATGAATAGAGGCCTATGATTGATCAGAAGAAGATCTAGGGCTATGGATGATTGATACAACTCAACTCATGGATTTTTCCAAGTGGCATCATGAGAGGAGATGTGAGGGAGATGGTCTCTCAAGCCCTAGGATTGTGACAAGTGTCATAATGTGATGGCTTGAGCGGGAGATGGTACCTCAAAAGGTACGATGAGGATATGGGGAAGATCAAGGTCATAAAGGTCTTTCTTGTCCTACATTCCTAGTGTATGACTTGAGGGGAATAAAGGAATTGGGTAATTTTAGAAGAAATTCCCATGTGCCTAAAGGACATGAGGTCTTTCCCAAAACAAAAAAATTAAAGAGAAAGATGACTAGGTGGATAGATAATAAATGGAAAGGGATTAACCCTTTCCTAATCCTAGGATTAGGAATGTGCAACTGATTAGGGGAGGGGTTAGGTGAAGATTAGGATTAAGGTTAAGTGATTAGGGGGGAAGTTGAAAAATATGGAGGATATGACATTTAGAGAGAGAAAAAGAGAATTAAATAATTTTTTATTTTAATTCATGTGAGGAGGTGTGAAGGCTTAAATTAAATAAATAGGAATATCTATTTAAGGAAAGGAGGTAAAGGTAAGGCAAGCAATTAAATTGATTAATTACTTTAGTACTTTAGAAGAATTAGGGATAAATAGACAATATTGTTTAAATAATTAAAATATTTTTTAGTTAATATAGATAGGGGGAATTAGACGAAACATAGGATAAAATTGATCAAACAAAAGTGGTCAATTTTGGATACCTACAAGTACAGTAGCCCATGTTATAGGTTTTTTAATATTGGAACAATGTACTAATCTAGTACTAGCTTGTGTAAAATACTACAATCAAGAAACTAGGGAGAAAAAAATATTGAGTGTAAATTGATTTCGAAACTAGATGGATCATCCCTAAGAATCAGTTGAGAGGGGGAATTAGGTGAAACATAGGATAAAATTGACCAAAAAAAAGTGGTCAATTTTGGGTATCTACATTTTCCCCTCTTCAAAATAATGTTGTTTGAAAGAAAAGAAAAATATAGTAAACTCGATGGAAGGACTAGATGTAAAGATGCCCCAAAATGGAGAAAATAGGAGAAATAAAAGAAAAAGAGATGCAGAGGGAGTGATGCCCCCTCAAGAGGATGGTCAAGAAAAAGGGGCCTAGGTGGCCTCTTGAAAGATGGAAAATAGGCCTAATGGGAGATTCATAGAGAAGAATGAGAAAAAATGGTGATGGAACAAAAGAAAACGAAGATGCAAGGAAGAAACAAAAGAAAGAATAGTGATTAAGGTTACAATAAATAGTAATTAGGGGATAATTACTATTCATTTGCACTTAATTACCTATGAGATCAAGAAAATAGTTGAGCAAGAAAATGGCATGTCGATGAGCTATTGTAGATTACATAGATCAAGTCAGAGCATTGGCACGATAGGGAGGTCAAGTTGACCAAGTAAGCTAACAAAACTTTCCTTTGTACCTTTAATTTATCACATTTATTATAAGTTAAAACTGTACAAAGGAGAAAATCTTCCCAAACCAATAGGGGAGATCCACCCAAGAATGGAGGACAGGCGGATGTGCCAAAACTGAGGTGGATGAATGAAAGGGTAGATTTTTCTTAGATAGGCAGATCTATGAGAGGATGGGTGAGTGCACCTGAAATAGGAAGACCTGCTAGAGGAGAGGAAGATTCACCCAAGGGTTGAATCCATAGAAGATGGGAAGTGCACCACTAACAGGCATATCCCCAAAGGAGAGGCAGATTATCCTAAGGAGAAAATTCATATAGGATGGACAGATGTGTTGTAAACATGTAGATTTACCAGAGGATAGGTGGATTCACCCAAGGGATAGATCTATAGAGGATGGCTAAATGTGGAGGAGAGGCAAATGTACCTAAGGGAAATTGCATGGAGGATGGGTAGATGCACCATAAATAGATGGAGGTCAAACATGATCACATCCATCTCTCACCAAGGGAGATGACCATCACTCTGGAGGATGTTTGGAGGATACTGAGGTTTCCCATTAGGGGCCCACAAGTGTTGGTGTAGTAGTACCAATTCTTTTAGAGAGACTATTCAACATGACTAGTGTACTGACTAGGGGGATGCCATTGGATATTGATAAGTGCTATGATCGAGTGCCTGACATGGCACTATATATGTGTGATTTGATCAATGGGGTAATCCTATGAGATAAGATTGATTGATTCTTTAGCTTGACATTGGGAGAGGTGGTGGCAGATATGGTTGGGTGATAGAGGAGGAATGTGTGGGCCCTTGTGTGCTTGCACAACTATACATAGACCTACACATGGTGTGTTACACAGGAGGTCAAAGCCCAACCGACATTACTCTACTATAGATATGGGTATGGGAGCATGTCATAGTGATATGACCAATAAACTAGAGGTTAGAGAGATCACAAGGAGCTAGAGGTTTTTTAGTTGGAGAGGGGGACTGCAGTATCATGAGGTGCATAGTATGGCATAATAGAGAAGGATGTTGGATGAGGTGGAGGAGTGAGAGAGTGTATGGAGACCATAACATGGAGATGTGGCGTGGGAAGAGGAAAATGATTGGTCAAGGTATATATTCAACATTTGTTACATTATAGGGAGATATCACTATCTTATTAGGAGATACCAATCAGATAGGGTCACATGACAGTTCGAGGTGGTATAAGATATACTCAAGGGACCACACATATTTTCATGGCTATCCTAGGAGATAGGGGAGTGGGGTGTAGATATCCCCACAATTTTTTTTACATTCATGACAACACATAGAGGAGGTAGTATGGAATATGCATAGGGGAGTTGATGACCTTGGGACCACATAGTGATACACAAAATGTTGGGAGAGACACTGAATAGCGCCTGTGGTGCCAATGAGAGGATTCACCTTAGTAAGGAGGATAGAGGTTATGGTTGAGAAGGAAATGAGTAGGAGGTTAAGGATTAGCAATATTGAGCAATGAGAAGGTGATGACATTATCATAGAGGAGGTTGTGGAGGAGGAGGTGATTGTGTTGTGCAGTGATGGGAGAGAGTAGAGGGAGAGGAGATAGAGTAAGGGGAGAGGATGTACATCAAGGAGGAGGCAAGGATATCACATAGCATGCCTCCCTTGGAGGAATAGCCTCCAAGAGGATTAGGATGGGTTGTAAACATTGGTGGACACATTGTAGGGAGGTATAGATCATGACCTCTAAGAGGGAAAAACTTCATCTAGCTTGAGGCGTTTGGGACCTAAAGAGGGCGAGGTTGTAGAATGACAAAGATCGATATTGGTAGGAGAGAGATACTACTAGGGCACATAGAAAAGGGGCAGGGATGGCCAATCTAGCACACTAGTATGCCCAAGTGAGAAAAGAGGCACAATATTACCGTTGATGGTGTTTTTATGCACTTCACAACACAGGTAATATGTAGGTTCATTACCTCTCTTGAAAGATAATTTTCCACAATCAAATTGCAGAACACTATCCCAAGGTCTCTCAAATGTCAAGTCATGAAAATTCTTGGAATATCTCAGTTGATTTATGTGATTTTCTAGAATCACAAGGCGATCTTATGTGGTTTGAAGCTGTAGGAGAATTGGGTCAATGAATGGAGTTCCTCAGATATAGAATTACAACACTTTTGCTTTAGGTTCAGACAACGGTCTTGGACTCCATTGTTTTGTCAAATTTGGATTTACAATGTGCAACGAACCTTAATACAAATTGCTTCTAAAAAAAGGGAAAAAGGGGAGATTAAGAAGGATGGTTCCTGGACTTGCAACTACCGATGAACAATGATCATGGAGGTTCCTGTTGTGGACAGTTTCCTTAAACAAAATTTCCCTTAATCTGAATTCTCACAATGTCTTGAAATCTATGCTATCTTCTAAGGACTGTAGATATTCATCATTCATTCACCATATAATGTGAACAAAGACAAGGTTTAATGAGCAGCTATGAAATTATAGTCCAGGCTAAATTTGTACAATCATTTACTAGCAGCAAATGACCAAAAGTATGGACAAGGAAAGCATACACACTGCATGAATCTTCAAAACCAAAGACAACATATTGAATCCACTACAACTAACTAAGGAAACTAAAGCAACAAATTAACTTGAAGCAAAGTTTTAACTAAAGGGAGAAGAATCATGAAACATGTGGAGAAACCCAAAAGTACACCAGAAAATGATTATATTTTCTATTATAATTTCTGCAGCATGCCTTTACAACAACTCAACTCTCTTAAAATGAGAGGAGGAGAGCCCTATTTATAGTTTTCAAAAATCAAATGAGTGGCCAAGATTCAATTTACACTAGGGTTTCACCTACCCCCAAATATAATTCATTTATAAGAATTTTCTTGTTCTTTTCCCTATTTCATCATCTACTGATAACACTGTAGCAATTTCGTCCTGTAGCTGTTTGCCCTCTGTTATAGCTATTACTTAAGGAATTCTTCATCGATGACTGGGTTGCCTTCATGCTTCTTCAACGTGACATACTCCATAAAGCTCAAGATTAGTGGTTGGAACTTGTCCAGCTCCATGATGTCGGATCGCAAAATCTGATAGCTCCATTCCTGGGAGTTGGTGACAAGTTTCTTCCAGTCATCTTCATATTTGGTTGCATTGTCTCTGAAAATTTTCTAACTGGGCAAAGGCTCAGGTGGCGAGACTCATAAAATATGTGGTAACCTTAGCTGACATCCCATCTTCCATGATTTTTAAGAAGTGGGGCTTTATGCTCTAAGGATTAATCTCGACAACGGGCAACTCATACCCTGTCATCAGCCTGAGGTACCAAAAGCACTTGTCCCTGGTCTCCCTGGCCCATTTGATATCCAAAACTATACGCTCCAGGATCTGCTCCAACCTTCTCTTTTGGTGGTCGAAATCTCACCTCCATGTATCCACTAGCCAGTGATCATCATCCTTGAAAGCAAGGTCCTTTTCCGAGACCTCACTCGACAAAGCAAGTGTGACCTCAATTTTTGGGCAGGTTGCCTCATACTTCCTTGGGAACTCCATAGATCTGCTTTGTGCCCTTGAGAGTTCTCTGAACTTCCAAGAAATTATTTGCTATCCAGACAACCAAGTTGATACCTGTATTCCCCATGTCCAAGACCTACCAGAACCAGTTTTTTGTAGTCTTGTCCAAGTTCCTTCTCTTCTCCAATTTCTTGATCTACTCATGGGACAAGAGTTGAGGCAGGGCCGATGACATGGCGGGCTGCTCATTCGGGGATGACCACTGTTGAATATAGGTTATTAGATCAGCCACTTGTGCTTTGAGTTCTTCCTTGGAGACCTTATCCTACTTGATAAGGTGCACCACCGTAGCGATGGACTCATGGAGGTGATCAACCTTTTGCTCCCTCGTGGCCACTCCCAAGTTGATGGTGAAGACGTTATAAGTTATCCCCTGCTCTCCAACCATTGGTGTCACTATTTGTACTGCCCTAGATCCTAAGGCATCCATAGTTACCTTCGATCTGATATTTGGTTTCTTCTCTTTCCTGGTGCTTACTTGGGCTCTAGCCAAAATGGCTTCCAACCTTGCCTTAGGATCTTTCAAGGTGGGAGTCTTTTGTTTGAACTGCTTTTCTAGCTAGTCCGACATTTGAGGCTCTTCCCTAGGTGGTTCACTTTGATTCCTGATGTCCTCCTTCTCAAGTTCAATGGCTCGGAGAACAAGAGCCTTCTTCTCAGTTTCTGTATCTCCCTTCTTCTCATCAGAGTCCTGCTCAAGTGACATATACTTAGGGGGAGACCCGGTGTGTAGCTGCTCATCAGAGGGACCTTTCCTTTCAATATCCCTATCCTTTTCATCTTGGCCCTTTTCATGTTCCTCGAGATTCTTTTCCTGCTTAGCTCTATGGAGGGATTCCTCCTCATCATGCTCTAGGATCTGATCATACCCCTTGGTTGGAGATTCGTTGCCTTCAGTTTCTGGGGTAGCAGTTTCCTCTTCACGTGCAAGCCGGTCCTCGGTCTCCTTATCTTCAATCTCTTTGAGCTACTTGCTCCAATCCTTATTGAGTTTGAGATCATTTGTTTCTCTTATCAGTTCAATGTCCAACTCCTCATTGCTCTCACTGGAAGACTCATAGGCTACCTCATCAATATCCTAGAATTTGAACAGAGGGTGTTCATGGTACTCAAATTCCTCGTCCTTTGGCCTTGTTGCAGCCCCTAGCTATCGTCGCTCAAGTTCGTTAGATATTTGCATTGTTGCCTCCATTCTCGATGGTTCAGAAGGTGGAGGGAGAGCTAGAGCGTGAGCCATAGCTTGAGCTATTGCGGCTTGCACTATGGGATTAGTGAGCATCCCCGAAAGCTCGAACGGGTCATTCTGCATGTATTTTACAAAAAACTCTGAGAGGCTAAGGGTAGGCATTGTATCAGCGAAAATAGAGGGAAGGGAAGGAGACATAGAGGAAGAGGATATTGGCGAGGTCGTGGCAGAGGAAGAATCCACAGGAATGATTTGCTTGATTGGAGAGGTGGAAGCAAGGTGAATAGAGATGTCCACCGTAGGCGGGGAAGAAACAAAAATAGTAAGCGAAGCATGTGAGACGGGGCAGTAGCAGCAGTGGCAGTAATCATAGTAGACGGGGACCCCGACGAGTCAATCTCTTCTTCCCTACTCTCGAGGGGTGGATTTTTAGCTATGACTGGCATCTTGACAACTCCGGTCACTTTCCTTTTCTTTTGGGAAGGTTCACCCTCCAATGCCTTGCGGGCATAAACCTTTAGTTTAGGCAGCTGCTCGCTGGCCTCTTTTCTCTTCTTGGTTCTGACAGATGGTGGGGATTTGGAGGTTTCCCTAGTTGTTGTGATGGGCACACCACCACCAGAGCCACCAAGCTCACTCTCGAGTCCCTTAAATGTTAAGGCGACTCCCTGTTGTTTTAATCGAGCCACCTACTGGTCGATCCATGCCCGTGTTCAGATTTTGATGGGTCTAGTGAGCACGTTGATGTCATCAGGTTCTTGCTCATCCCAATCAATGGCAGGCAGCGGTAGATTGGTGACGACATCATATCTCGGATCTATCACTGTGTCCTCATCCTACTCAAGCTGGTCAGGAACTGGGCACAAATTTATCCTTCGCATGTACATGGTAGTCATGCACATGCAGTGTCGCACCCACACCTCAAGATCATCCTTACAGTTGGCCCAAAAATCCTCGATATTGTGGAGGTGGGCATAATCATGTCCTAGTGCCTTTTTGATATGACCGTAAGGGTCCATTCTCGGTTGAGCTGTGTATTGCTTGAAGTGGTATTCAACCAGCTCCTTCTTTGAATAACCTACGCATTGGGATGTGTGGATCTTGTACATTCCCTAACCAAGGCCAATAGGATAAGGTGTCCCTGCCAAGTGCTTGTTGCTCAAGATATTATGAATATGTCATAACTGTCGGGTCAACTCCAATAGTAAGATCCGATCATTGGGGTACCAGGGCAGCTTGTTCGGCCTCTCCGTGAATCCTTGAGTGCAAATGTAAGTGAACTTAGGGAACTGTATGTACAAAAAGGCATAATGCTTGAGGAGGGCCTTGGCGTTGTGGGATACTCTTTTATGAAAATCCCCTCCAAGTAACTGGATGATGTAGGTGATGAAGGCATCGTTTACCCTATAGTAGTCCTTCTTAAAGCTCCGGTATTGTAGCTGGGGGTATCGGTCATAGGGCTTAAGCTCCCTTCCCGGCATTGCATTGGGTATCATGTTCAATCCATGTTAATGTCATCGATTAGCAAGCGAGTATACTAGGTAGGATGTCATATAGAATTGTGATGTCTTATTTACATTGATAAATTGCTTGTGGAAGCAATTGTTGATTATTTATCCCCAATCGAAGGCAGTGTTGCCACGGAGGATCTGCTCTATAAAGTAAAACATCCATTCCTAGAAGAAAGCCGTAGCAGGAAGACCTATTACTCTACTCAACAAGGTCACAAGGTCATGGTAATCCTCGAATAAATCACTGCAATAGAGCTCTTGTGGGACCTTGCCATCACTGGGTCACTTATCCTTCAACCAGTATTGATTGATCAGTTTCTTGCATCCTATCGGATTGTGTTCCCATAATGCCTTGCTCTCCTCTATAGTTGGTGTCTCCATGGTCTCAAAGGTGGGGATGTGGAAGGTTGTAGCTATCCCAGGAGGGGAAATGTATGCGAGAATATTTTTGTCTCTATCAACTATGGTTCTAGTTTCAGCTTGATATGCCTCCCGACACGCAAATACCAGTTTGGGGTCCACCAAAGCTGGCAGGAATCCTGGAGCCTTGGTGAGTCCGCTGCTTCTAATTAATCTTGCATTCCCTATCTTCGGGTCCACTCTGACTCGCCAAGTAAACTCATCAATGTCAACCTGCCCGATGTTTATATCCGTGATGTCTCTCCAAAGAGTGATGATCCTTGATTACAATGGTACCCCTTGGAATTGGAACTTCATCTGATCTTTATCCTCCTTGCCTCAAGGTGTCTTGGAGATTCCCCTCCCCTTCCCCTTGGAAGTACCAGAAGTTTTTGCAACGGATTCCATAAATCCTGCACAAAAGACATAAATTAGTAACTTTAAACATGATAAAATGGTCCCGGATGAGTTCCTGCACATCAAAGTTAGCTCTGCAATCATTACTCATACTCAATAGTCACATAACATTGGATAAAACATTATTAGAGAGCAAGGCAGGCAATCCGGGTTCCTAGGGCCAAAATTCCCTTGGCAGAATGCCGTTTGGAAGGGAAAATTAGGCATGGAACTCCCAGAGGTGTTTCCCAGTGTTGGATTTGCTCAAATGAGGGTTGGTGTGAAGGAAGATCTAATTTTAGCAAGCGGGTCAAAATCCATTTTTGATTTGGAGGTCATTTGATCCTTCATTTGGGAGTTTGGGCATCAACTATGAGACTGCCATTGGAAATAGTACAGAGGACACGAAATTTCAGACGTCGAAATTCAGAGCTCTGAATGTTGTCACTGGGAAGTCATTATGGGTCAGGCGTTGGAAATGGTGAAATGGAGGTGGCAATCCGGGTGTGAAATTCCGGAGGGCAATCCCTAGGAGCAAAATTCTTAGGAGTTCTGAGAGTGTTTTGGCAAATAGGTGGTCGGGTTCCAGAGGTCAGGAAGCTGTCTTGAATTTGCTGTGTAAAGTGGTGCCAATGGAACAGAATTTTGAAAGTGCAAATTCGGGGTTCAGGGTCCGAACACACCTTGGGCAGTTTTTTTTTTGTCGTTCAAACTTCTGATAAGGCGACACAGGGACCGGGACTCAGAAAGACATCCCAGATTGGTCGTGTGAAACAATGAAAGCGATATGGAATTCCAGAGGTCGGGGTCCGAAGTGATTTTGGATCTTGGTTTTCTCCTTGGATTTCATGCCTGGTGAAAAGCGGATCAGGGTCCGGGAGTCGGAAAGACATCCCTAGACAGCCATTCGAAACGGCGAAAGCGACATAGAAACCCGAGGGAGGAATTCCGGAGGTTAGGGTCTGAAGGTCCTTAAGGTGCTGGATGATTCTGGCAAGTTTGAAATAGAAAGTGTATAACTGGGGCCTGGGAGTTGAAAAGATGTCAAGCCATTTCCGTTTACAACGACGAAGTCAAAATGGAATCCTGAAGATGAATTTCCGGATATTGGGGCCCGGATTGATTTCGGACATTGGTTTCTTCCTTACAAAGTTGGACAGACTTTCTACACCCGGGGTCCAAGGGTCGGAAAGACACTCGAGGAAAGCCGTTCGAAACAACGAGGGCACAACAGAAACCAATGAAGGGAAGTCCAGAGGCCAGGACCCGGGGCGAGCTTAGTCGATGTTAGCTCTTGAAGTTTGATTTTGCATTCAACGGCCGCAGACAAGTCCGAGCCCGAGGAAGGAATTCACCTATTCGAAAGAACAGTGACGGGGGAGTCCAACTCTGGTTGAATTTTGAGGCTTGGAACGATCAATTTTTTATATTTTAACTTATGGGTTTTTAGGGGATGGCGTTTTCCTACCATATTTCATCCTTGTTTTGCATTTTACATTACTTAAGGCTAGGAATTTCATGAAATAGAGGAAAAGGCGTGTGGGCGGCAGGTGTACCTCAAGATATCGAAGATGATTATTGTTGGCCGCGTGGAGGACGTCAGAAAAATAGCTTAGATTTTGGGGCCGAAAACACTGAATGCCTCAGAGCTCTCCAAATTCCTATAACTTCAGTCGGTCGGGTGAAAATGACAGCCATAAAATCTGAATTTATAGCACCATTTTCCATTAACACAACATTTAATGCCCTCATATGGTGACAGGGAAGTTGGTGGGTTCAAATTCGTAGACGGCAACGGGAGGACCGGAGTCCGACGGTTGGGAAGACGTCCAACCACGACCGTGAGAAACGAAAGAGCGCAGGCAGATTTCCAGAAAGGGAAATCTGAGATTCAGGTTTTGGGTCTCGGAAAGACGTCAGGCACCAGATGCCAGCAACGGAAATCCAGAGCAAGAAACCCGAAGGTCCGGACCCGGGAGGGGCCGTGGATGTCAGAAAGGGCATTCTGACAAGGGAAACCCGAATTGACTTTAGACTTGGCATTTTTCGAGGGGGTTAAGTTTGGTCAAACCTAGTATGTGACTTTGAAGGGTGAGTTGACCAATTAGGGCACAAAAATAGGCATGCAAAATGAGGCAAAGCAAAAAGGGCCCGACGATCAAAAGAGAGAAGAGAGGGTCCTCGTTCTGAATGGGGCGTGTGTGCAATAGGCACAACAATTACTAGGATCTATACTTTGGTGCAATCCTCGCGAAGAAGAGAGGGTCAAGATTCTCAAAGGCAAAGAGCTTTAGGAGTGAGTATCGATCAATACTATTGGGACCCAGTAGGATAAGATCAATGGGACCATCAAGGGGAGGTGGAGAAGGAGGGCCAATATCATCCAAGGGAGTGTCACCATCACCTACACACTCAAATTTTGAGAGAATTTGGTAGGTAGGGAAGCGATTGGGATGGAAATTTTGATTGATACATAGGTGTTTTCATTTTTTGATGATCCATTTTGTACATGCAACAACAATATTATGTATTGATTCATAGCATTGATCCTTTATGGACATGGATGATATACTTTATTATTATAGGCATTTGATATATTATGGACATTTATTTATAATGGATTTGATATGAGTTATGAATATATTGATTTATGCTATATGGATGGAAATTTATTGCTTTGATGATGATGTATATGGATTATGTTATGGATGAATAATGTATATTATGTGATTTGATTGTATGTATGATTAGATGCTATAATGATGTGTGTGATGTGAGTATTGATTTCTTATTAGAAAATGGTACAGTGCAGGATGTGGATATGTGTATGTTATGAGGATGTGATGCATACTAACATGTGTGATGCAGGGTGAATTTTTGTGTATTTATACTAATCCTAATGATATGGTGATAATTTATTATACTTTTATACTTATTGATGACATGTAATAATGATGAATGCATTTGATTTATGGATGTATATGATAAATGTGTAATTAATGTGAATGAAACATATGTGATACAAATAAATCTAATACATGAACCTAATGATACAATGATACTACATGATGGATATAAATAATTAAACACTCTAATGTAATCTAAATGAGAAAAGATGTTTAAAATAATGAATCCTAAAAAACTTAATGCAAACTAAATAATAATGGAAATGATAAAATTTGTCTAGAATAAAAAATTCTAGACAACTCAATGCAATCTAAATGAGAATGAGAATGATAAAAGATTCTTAGAATAAAAAATTCTAGAAAACTCAATACAATCTAAATGAGAATGAAAATGATAAAATATTCTTAGAATAAAAAATTCTAAACAAATTAATGAAACCTAAATGATAATGGAAATGAGAAAATATGATTAGAATAACAAATCCAAAACAACTTAATGCAATCTAAATGAGAATGAAAATGATAAAAGATTCTTAGAATAACAAATTCTAAGTAATTTAATTCAATCTAAATGATAGTGAAAATGATAAAAGATACTTAAAATAACAAATTCTAAACAAACTAATGCAATCTAAATGATAATGAAAATGATAAAAGATGCTTAGAATAAAAGAATCTAAATAAATTAATGCAATCTAAATGATAATAAAAATGATAAAAGATACTTAGAATAACTTCTAAAAAACTTAATGCAATCTAAATGATAATTAAAGTTATAAAAGATGGGGGAACGACAAGTGGAAACAATAGTGTATCAACCTAGAAGAAGAAAACCCAACAAGAAAAGAAAAAGAGGAATACATTTGCATATAAGTCAAAACCCAATGATTAGGAAAAGGATGATGGTAATGACAGAGAAAGATTGGTCAATAGGGATGGTGGATGGGGGGATAAGAGATAAAATTGAGAAATTTAGTACTATATATTAGACTACCATGTAGTGAGCACTTATTTTGATTTACTAGGGGATACTATGCACCGAGGTATTGATAAATAGGGTGGCTTCATATTGCACGCATAGGAATGATGCAATGAACAAAGAGATTAGTCCAACATCATGCAAAGCTGCAAAGGGCTTAGACAAGGCTGATCTTGGAGAACCATAAGCACAAAAGGATTCCCCAACATAACACAAGATCATGATAGATCTTGGTGGGTATAATGTGAAACCAAGAAAAATGATAAATAATAACCAATACATGCCCCTATTTCCCCTTGTCGAAGCACACCATGATATGATAGATCATGGTTTCCTTGAGGGTGTAGGGTTTAGGATTTAAGGTATAGGGTTGAGGGTTGAGGTTTATGGTATAGGGTTAAGGGTTGAAATTTTATAGTTGAGGGATAATGTTTAGGGTTGAGTGTCTAAGGTTAAGTGTATAGGGTATAGGGATTAGGGTTCAAGATATTGGGTATAGGTTTTAGGGTATGGATTGAGGGTATAAGGAATGGGGTGAAGGTGTAATACCCCTCCGTTTTGCTCTCTGGACTGGACAAGGTGTCCTTGTTTTGCTTTGATTTTTTTTTTGGATATTCAGATACTTTGATATAATTTATCATGGTGTGTGTTATTTGATCACTATTTATAGAGCGACAAACTATTTGTGGTGATGTGACGTATCTTCTTTGATGATTTATTTGGCATGCTTTGATTAGTGTAATAATGTTAGTTTTATTTAACGTGATTATTGCACATGAGTTATTTAACTATGACGGAACTGTTAGTTCATGACAAGTGTATTGGTGAAGGGGACGACATCACATCACTCACTTGCGAGCACCCTGTGATTTCCTCTTCATGTTGTGAATTACCTAGTTGTCTATATACATGTGCTTTTGATATCTTGTTTATAGGTTTGTAGGTACATGACATCAACTCCACTTGGCTTCACAAGTTTGAGCATGTCGACCCAATGGTAAGATGATTGGGAGATAGTAACTAGGTAACTTGTGTAAGTCTACACCCTAGCCTCAATGTATCGTCAGTCCATGTTCGGTATATTTGTTTGTCATATCTACGTTTGTCTTGTCTATTGTTATTTAATTATGCAAGGTTTATTTTATGGAAATAAATGTTAAATTAATGCTTTAAATGATTTTAGTATTTATTTAATTAGTTTTAGATAATGTTGATAAAAGCTTTTTATTTAATTTAATTAATTAAATTTAACTTATTTAGTAAAGCAATTTAATCTTTGCGGTTAAATTTATTTATTAAATAAATAAATTAATTGATTGAATTACTTATTAAGAAAATAGAGTAATAGAATTAAATTTATTTTGAAATTAAATTATGTTTTGAAATTATTAAAATTACTTTGAGAAAATAAATGTGGGTTGTTGAAAGATATTTTTGAATTTCCAGCAAGTTTTAGTAAATTAATTAGGTAGTTGGGAAAATTAATTCCCAGAGGGAATCTTGGCTTTGGGTGAGGAAGCAGAAAGCTTCTTCATGGAAAAGCAGAAGATATTTTTGCATGTTGAAAATTTGGGGAAGAAGATTTATTTGTTGTGGAAAAATTGGAAAGAGATTTTGGATTGTAGAAAATTGTTGGAAATTTTGCATTCTTAGATTTGTTTGGGATAGAGTGTTGTTGTGTTGGATTCAATCTTGTGCTTGGGAATTCTAATAGCTTGGAGGAAGCCATGGAAGCTTTCTCGAAGGCTTTGGAGGAGGCTCTGCACCAAAAAATTCACTTACTCCAAAAGCTTTTTACGAAACATATTATCTTCCTTATTTCCTTTGTATTTGTTTAAGCTTTTAAATGGAAATATTTTTTTGTAGAAAAGATTGTTGTGTAAGAAGACTCTATATTTTTAGTAGAAGTGTTTATTTTTATGAGAAATATTGTAATGCTTATGTGTTTGTAGTTTTGTTGTGATTAAATTTAGTGCCTATGTAGGAAAATTTTACAGTGAAATCAGAGAACCTCTATGGATTTAATAGATAAAACATTGGAAAAAACTAGAGGAAAACAACATGAGATTTAGGGAATTTTATTTAAATCTTATGTGTAAAATTGTTGAAAAATTATGTAGGGAAATTATTTTTGAACAATAGAAAATTTTAGAAGAAACAATATATACTTTTTAATCTCTGTAGAAATGGATTGGAAAATCTTCTAGTAAACAATTTGGGGAAAAAAAATTTGCCTCTTTATTCTCCTCTATAAATTTTGGGTATTATTGTGAAATTGCCAAGTTGTGTTGTAGAAACACTATTTGGAAATGTTTCCCAGTTTTAGTAATTTGCACAGTTTTGTTTGTAGATGTTTTTTGAAAATTTTCTTTCTAGTTTCAAAATGTTGGGTGTTATATATTGTATTAATTTAATAAAAAAATATGAGTTCAAAATCGTCGTATGAGGAATTCATTTTCTTTGGCTGGGGATGAAATTGTTCAATTTTTAAAAAAATTAATGTTGAATGTAATTGTTTGGGGGTGGGGGAGGGGTTGAACTTTACCTACCTCCCACATTGTGCTTTGGGTGGAATGTTGCCTAGGAGGCAACACGCCCACCACACAGGGGGACACACTGCCCCAAATAAAGGAGGTAGCCAGTTGTACCTTATGTACAGTCAACACCCCCTCATCAATACATGCTATGTTTTCAAAATTAAAAGATGGAATAAATTTGCCTCCATAAAATTTGATTAATAAGTTTTAAATTCGATTTGAAATTTTCTTTTTAGAATTTATTTTTTATATATAATATATATATTATATATGTATATATGTTATGTGTATATATTAAATATATAAATAAATGAATAAAAGAGGTTATAAATTTTAAAGGGGGATTTTAATATTGATATGTATATTTAATGTATATATATTAGTATATATACACAATTATATATGTATATATAATTGTGTATTTACTATATGTATACATATTAAATATATTTTCTACAATTGTTCAATTGTAATATAGATGCATGCAAATTTATTTAAATAGGGAAATTACGCCAGCTAAGGTTGCAGTGAAAATTATTTTGCTTTTAAAAGTAATCAAGGGATTTGATTTATTTGTTAATGTTAGTATTTTCCTTCTCCGTAATTGAAAAGGCAATTAATTAGGGAAATTGTTATTTTTACTGTGAATACAATATAAAGGGAAATGTATTTAGTAAATCCAAAATTAGTTTATTTCCTTGCAATTGCCTTCAGTGATTATTTCCTCTATGTTCTTGTTTGAGGAAATGGGATAAGTGTGTCAATTAATTTGTAAGTCTTCGAGCGGTTCCTTATATGATGGGGTTGTCATATTGTGATGTCAACTATCTGTATTTTCCTTGGGTAGTGCATGGAGTCATGTCAATGATTTACCTGGTTTCCACGAACGAGGATTTGTGCCTCCTTGAATTAGGAGTGGATTGTGTGATTTTTTGCCTCCAGTGTTTGGAGTGAGTTCCATTGTATATTGCCTCCTAGGAATGGAGTGGTTGTCTTATTAAATTTATATGCACTTTGGTACCCCTGGTGATTGGATTGTTTGGTATGTTGTCAAGTAGAAGAGTGGCTTCCATTAGGAGGCATAGCCTGTAAGAGGTAAGATTGGGTAACCTTCAGAGGTAGTTTAATCATGTGATAACTTAAATAATGTACTTAGGATATTAGGTAGTATTTCACACTAAACAAGATAAGTTCTAGCCTCACTCAGAGATGCAAGTGCTCATTTAGGCTTGGGATGAGTGGGAAGGCCTGGAATGGCAAGATCATCTACCTTATCTTTACGAGAGGTATTTGATTCTATATTAGTAAGTATGAGGGTCAGAGGTCAGTTGAGCTCTCCAGGATATCCCTTAATGGGGGCCGGGACCTATGAAGATCCGTAGTGGGTAACTCATGATGAGATATGTGATGACACTTTGTCCAGGACAACAGTTGGTACATGGTTTTATGTGTATGATTCTCTTAACATACCTGATCTATTTTATATCTGGAAGAAATGTGACGTATGCTAGTGTTGTATTGATGTACTTGTGATTGTTGGTTCATGTACTTGGTTGTGCCAGTATGAGTCAGCCTATGACTAGAGGTAGTAGGGTTGACCATGTATCCTTGTTACTATATCCTAGCACAGGGGGTGGGCCTTTGGGTACCACTTGGTTGGGAGGAATGTGTGACCTACACCTTTGGGTCCCCCTTTGATCTTCAGTTCGTGATGGTGAGATTTCCAGTTGGAGAGCTCATGGTTTCCAGTATTTAAATCAAGCATTGTATTTATTTCAGTTTGGCTCATGTTATTATTACCCATCATTTCTATTCGAGGTGGATATTTATATAATGTATTAAATTTGTATAATTTATCTCATTCAAGAAATGAGAGATGTAACCTCATTGTTAAGATAATTTTATTGGAATTTTATTGTATCTCTTTATGTTATGGTGGAATTTATTATGTATGGAGTGTATGAGTACTTAATTATTTATGTAAGTAAATGTTACTGATGTTATATGATGTATATATGGGTTTTAAGTAATCTTAGTCTCGTAGCCTTAGAGGTTGTTGTCAATTAGGAAGCGAACATGTATGATAATTATACTTTAAATAAAAAATAATGAGCGCTTAAGTAAATAATTACAACTTTCTTTAGGGTTATGTGGTAGGGCATTACAGAAGGACCATACGAGTGTATGATTTAGGGTTTAAGTATAGAGTTGAGGGACGATATTTAGGGTTTAGGGTTATATCACATCTCAATTTTTCTTACTTGCATATGATAATGTTAAGCTAATTGAAAAATGAATAAAATATATATATATATATATATATATCAGTTATTGTTTATAAATTTGAGAAAAAATGCAAATATATGGAAAATGATTTATTTTTAAATTTTATGATTTAAAAGAATTATTTCACAATGATTATCGGTTAAATATTACTAATAAAAGTGGAAAGTGCAAGAACATGTGTGTGCAAGAATAGGTTGAAGAAAGAGAACTTGGTTGAGGTGGGAATGCTTAGCTGGATGATGGACAGTAAGCAAGAACATAATCTAGAATCTCACACACCACAGTAGGACATGACATGTGCAATTTTTATTATACTTGATGGAATAACATTCTTGCTTGAATGAAAATTGTGGTTTGGTTAAATAGATGAACTTATTTATCTAGTTGCTTGTTTTACCACGTTCATTTCAAAATAAAATGAAAATGTGATTGATTTTCATATAATTACCATGGAAAGAACAAATATGTTATTCATCTTTTGAAAAGAACATAAGTTCTTGATAAGGAAAATAATAACATTGTGGTGCCTTATATAAATATATAATATATATATGTGTGTGTGTATGTAACCATACATGTATATATATACATATATACACCCATGAATAAATATGCATTAAGGATTTTCATCAATAGAAATTCTTCTATTTGAATATAATTGAATGTATGGGAAGAATAATGAAAAAAATGTTCAGATATTTTCCCTTCACATTGAAGAAGGTTGATTCCCCTCTAGAATATTCATGGGTAATGGGGGGAATGCGCAACTAAGAGAGGGTGGCATATTAAACACACCCTAAAAAATAGCATGTGCAATGAATGGACAGGGTGGTGGGCGAATTCAAATACATAAGGTAAAAATGAAGCAAAAATATTAAAAAAAATTGGGGAAAAAAGCAGAAGAAAGAAAGGCAGAAAGGGGGGAAAAATTCCAAGGTTGTTGTTTGTATTCGACTAAGAAGCCAAGGTGAAAATGTGTAGTTTATTAAGGTAATCTGACTACCATTTTATTTTGTTTATCTTGAGTCGAGTAATTCCCTCTCGTGTGCTCAATGGGTATCAATTTCCATAATGATAATATTGCTTGTTCTTTAACATTGTAATTCATGGTATTATTTATCATGATATTAAATCATTGTTTATGTTGTGCTAAGAAACCCCATTTTAAGGGCGAAGACCCAAATGACCCCTTCATTGTGTGTGTGTCAAGATTAACATGCTATGCATGATCGATGCAAGGGTGGCAGACGAGATTATCCTATAGGTTACCAAATCTATCATTATTTCATTGTGTTTACTATGTTAGAAATCACTATATGATGTGATATTCACTATAGCTCATGCAAACCATGTATTCAATCAAGAATTTGAGTTGAATATTTTAGAGGCTGAATGGTAGGAACCATTCAAAGTTGAGGATCGACTTTGAATGATTCCTATCATTTTTCTACATATGAATATATCCATGGGTGACATTTTTGCCATCATTAGAGTTTCCAATGATCGATTCTCATTGATATTTTAAATATTTGAGCACCAAAGTATTTTCTTTGTTTCAGTGGTGAGCTTGTAGCCATTGACACTGACATTATGTTAATGTATAAGTATTGTAAAATGGGTAAAAAAAATTGTCATCCCACCATGGTATCAAGGCCAACCCTGATGCATTATTTAATATATGGATTATAATTCTTGTATAATTACTTAAGGGTTTATCACTAAAATATGGTGCATGCAAGATTAATATGTCACTGCCTATATATTATGGCCTTAACAGGCTGAGGGATAATGAACCCATGCAAAATTTCATTTGAACTTCTTCCTCTCGATTGGGTGTGCATATATCTATAAATATATATGTGCATATATATATGTGTGTGTATGTGAGAGAGTGAATGTATATATATGCATACACACACAAATAATGTTGTGTCAAGCCATCTCTGTTTTCAATGGCTTATGCATTTCTATCTCACGGGTCAAGAATCCCTCAGGAATGAGTATCAAAATCTATAAAGTAATATTTAATGGGAATATGTGTTGCATTTTTTCCATTTGATACCATGTGTATCAACCCCAAGTATTATGGTTAATTGAACCAAGATGTGTGAGAAGAATAGCTTAAAAGTTTGTGTAATATCTTTCAATCCTGATTCTATTTTATTAGTAGTAATAAATGTGAAGCAAGATGAATGGTATACTGATGTTATGATTTGCAACAGAATAAAACCATTATCAGAAAGCTAAAGGTCTTGTAAACAAATCGACTCTTTGATTTAATAGCTTAAATTAGTGACTTGACCTTTTGAAAATCTGGACAAACTATTGAAACTAGTGGAGAACTTATGAACGTATGTTATTTTTTCTTTCTCTCATTATGATTTGAAAACCATCATTATTGTATGATCAAGTTGTTTATTTGATCAAATTAATGTTCATTATGATTAGAAAGTAGTAATTCTTACAGATTGGAAACTTGTTTTAAAACTTAAGAATGTATACAAATATTTCCAATTGTGATTACTTTCAGACATATATGTATACCTGCATAAATGCATCATTTATGCATGTGCACTTACATGCGATATTCCTTCTTATATCATCTTTATTTTACTCATTTCAGCATGAATGTTTTATTTTTATTTGCAAAGAATAGAACTGTATAAGTGGAACAGTGTTGAGTTGCAATATGGAACTTAGGAAAAATAGATATATGATGAATAAGATGAATGGTTATACCAGAATGTTTATGGTTTACTTGCTTGAAGACTGATGGAATGGAATGATACATGAGTACTGGGATAGACTATAGCACTCTAGAACTTGATGCTAATAGATGGTCTAAAGGGATGGATACCCCTTGATATGATGAGCTTTTCTTCTGAGAGTGGGTGCCAAAGAGCGTAGATTTGCTTTTCCAAATTCAACCTGAGCTGCATTTTATGCAACATGAGCTTGGCTAAGGTTTGCAGTCATTTTAGTTATTATTAAAAAACAAGATTGTTTAATATTTATCCTCTCTATTATTCTATTTATTACCTAACATGAAACTTGCATATTCTAATAGTAGATAGAAATGCATGTAGTTAGGCATGCACAAATTCCACTTTACAAATTGTATCTCTTGCTAAGTGTTTCATGCAAGGTCAGGTATTCTTCGATGAACTAAATAATTTTTGGGAAGAATCACTTCGTATTTGGGTGGAAAATCTCCTCAACCATGTTCTCATCCACTAGTGGAGGCAACCTATCAAAAAGGAATCATATTGGAATCCTATTATTGTACTTGTATCATTGATATAATAGATGTATTTGATGAAGTTGATGTAAATGATGAAATTGATGTCATTGATGAATTGAATATTGAGGTGATTGATTGCCAAGTCAACTTGTAAATTGACTATTGACATTTGGAAATGAATATATATGCAGTTTTTTTTCTTATTTATGGACATGAAATTGCTAAATAGACATAGCTATGGGATTTATGTCATAAATGTTATATTTATAATGTCAATTTTTTAATTTATTGAGGAAAATTCAATTGAGCATGTTAAATTTGGTATCAAAGCTCAAGGTACAACTCTAGGCATATGAGACCATGATGATTGAAATAGGGAATAGTAGACTCTTAACTGGATTTGAGTTATCTAGAGAATAACCAAACCAAACTAGTTGCAAGAAATGGGGAGGTCCAAGTCAGGAAGAAAGAAGGGAAAGACCATTAGGGCTTCAAAGAAGCCATTCGTTATAGAAGAGAATCCCAATCCTAAGAACCAACTTGAGATTCCTAACAATGACACTCTAGCATTCACCCTCACATGTCTCAAGTTGGAGAGAGGCAAAAAGATTGAGGAGTCCAAACAAACTCCTAAGGCTAAGAAACCCTCTGCATTAGAGATTGTCCAATAATATGTGGACCTAATGCACCTCTAATAATTAATGAGGAGGAGTGCATGCACACACATCTTACCTCACCTAGGAAGGATGATGTAAACTCGAATGAGGATCCAAAGAAATGTCCTCTTTCCAATAATGAGGGAATTTCTTAGAGTGGAAAATATTTTGTAAATAAGGATTAGTGTAAATCCATATTTAATATAAATAAAGAAAGCATTTTTTTGTTGTTTAATAAAGAGCATAAAATTTGAAGACTTGTTTCAATATGTATGAACATATATATATCTTTTAGATTACATGTTGTGAACATAGTATTGTGTAGATTATATAGTTTAAGTGTAAAAATTTGTGTTAAGATACACTAAATGTGACTATGATGCAGGTCAAGTGTGGTTCATTATTGATGCAAGAGCATCCAATGGTGTAGGGGCAATCTTGCATCACCCAAAAAAAATAAAAATCTTATTTTATTTAGTTTTTTTGAGTCCCATGATGATAATTAAGGGGTGTAAGACAGTAAGAAGTCAAAAAGGGTGAAAATGGTCACTTACTATTTTTAATATGTCGGCCTAAATGGGCTTGTATGGACCTGAGAATTTACCCCAAGGAGACAAACTGAAAAAATTCCCAGTCATGAAAGAATCGTCTCATTACACTATACAGTTTTGGAAATTTCTCCAATGCAACTTCAAATTCAAATATGAAAATATTAGAGGCCCCGAAATAGTTTGAAAAGTGGGTGAAATGATATTTGATAGTTTCAACATTGTAGATCTCTTTGAGAGCTTTCCAATGATATATTATAATAGAAAATCAAACACCCGAATCAAAAGTTATGGCCTCACAAAGTTGCCCCACTAAAAAGTGAATTTCATTAAAATATCTTCCTAGGCAAGAAATTAAATGGCGAGAATTTTGGCGCCAAAACAAAAGGGAAAGTTACACTTTATAAAACATTCTAGGTTAGTTATTGGGGGAAATAAATGGGATAAGTGGAGATTGTAGAAGGTGGCTCCATTAGTGTAGATTGTGGCTCTAAATAATAGATTTTTTTTTTGAAGTTGATTTGTTTTTATGAATCATGCCCATGAGGCTAAAGCATTGTAAGTTTTGAATCCGTAATTTATTTATTTTTAAATAATTGAAAGTGAGTTAGTTTTTCTCTCGCATCTTCTATGTTTATTTCTATTGTTGTGATTTGTGAGGGTTTAGGGTGGTGTGACCCTCATCAAGTGGTGTCAGAGTGGGTTTTCTTGAGTGTGTAAAAAAATCATCAAACGTGAGGTAGTTTACATTACAACTTGTGGTTGTGGGTTTCTGAGAAAAGTGATCAGAATGCCTCCATGAAGAAACCGTGGTGGTGGAAGAAATTTTATTGTACACTAGAAGAGTGTTTTAGAGCCCTGTTGAGATAAGTTCACGCATTGCAAGAGGAACTATGTTGAGGGTTTGATCCAAGAAGAGAAGATGAAAGTGAAGATGAAGCTAAAAATGGGGAACAATTTGAAGAAGAACAAGATGCAATAGATCCAGAGCAAGTTAGATTATTTAAGGCCATCTCTGAGATTGGGAAAAGGCCAAATATTGATGTTTCTACATTTTCTGGAAATATTAACCCAAAAGAGTTGATTGATTGGATCAACAATATGGGAGAATACTTTGAGTATGAGGAGGTGGAAGATCTTAACAGGGTCAAATTTGCAAAGAACAAGATCAAGGGTCACGTAAATATTTGGTGGAAAGAGGCAAAACTAGAAAGAAATCAAAGAGGAAAAAAGAAAATAACCAGATGGGACCGGATGGTGGATAGATTACAAAGATAGTTCATTCTTGTGGACTATTAGCTAGATTTGTTAAAGAATCTGCAAGGGTTGAAACAAGTAGGAAATTATTTCAAGGAGTATATAGAAGAATTCTACTGTGTCCTAATTAGAATAGTCCATTCTTAGGCCAACAAGGAAAAGGTTTCTCATTACATATATAGGTTGAAGTAGACTATTCAAGAAGAGTTGAGCATGATAAGAATGTCTACCATTAAAGATGCATACCATTTTTCTTTGAAGGTAGAATAAAAGTTAAACAAAAGGTTTGAAAGAAAGAAAATAGGTGGAGGTCATGGTGAAAAGACTAGTGGATGGTCATATGGAGGTCAAAATGAGGACCGAAAGAAGGGTGAAGGATCCAGTAGAATCCAAAACCAAAAAGGAGATAATACATACTATCCTTGTGATCAAAATAATTGGAGACCAAAGAGGAAGAGGAAGATTGGGACAAGGACCGGGAAGAGGAGGATTTTCTATAACCTTTTTCTAGTGTGGAGAAGAAGGACATACAGCCTACGAGTGTCCCCAACATCAAGGAAGTACAAATAGAATACCTGAGGGTAATGCATGAGTTCAACATGTAGATGAAGATGTCGAGTCTTCACATTCTGAGGATGTAGAAAGAGGAGAAAGAGCTAACTCAAAGGAAGAATTTATTTCATACTAGATGTAAGTGTGAAGGTAAATTTTGTAATGTTATTATTGATGGAGGTAGTATTGATAACCTTATTTTCAAAGAGATGGTTAGTAAGTTGCGGTTGGAGAGAAGAAGACATTTGAATCCATACCGAATTGTTTGGTTGTAGAAGGACCATAAAGCTTAAATGGTAAAGTTCAAGATTGGAAATTACCATGATGAGGTATTGTATGATATTATGCCTATGGATGTTTGTCATATGTTGTTATGCAGACCATGGTAGTTTGATCAGTGAGCAGTACATGATGGACATGCCAACACCTATTCTTTGACAAAGGATGGAGTTTGTCATAAGTTGAAGCCCTTGAAAGAGGTAGAGGAAAAGGTATGCAATAATGCAATAATTTTTCTGGTTGATAATAAAGTTCCTAGAAGGTACGAAGCATGATCATATGTGTTTTTCTTTGATTCCTAGAGTTGATAGAGAATATGATAAAGAGATACCCATAGAGGTTTCACCTTTATTGGATGGGTTTCAAGATATTGTATCTGATAATGTACCTAAGGGTTTGCCTCCAATAAGAAAGATTAGCCATTAGATGGATTTAATTCCTAGAGACAATTTGTCAAATAAGGAAGCCCCTCGAATGAATCCAACAAAGAATGAAGAGTTGAACAAGAAAGTGTAAGAGTTGTTTCAGAAGGGATTGATTCGATAGAATTTAAGCCCATGTGTGGTACCTATAGTACTATCATTGAAGAAGGATGGAGAATGGAGGATGTATACAGACTCTCAATCCATCAACAAGATCACCATCAAGTAAAAATTCCCCTTGCCAAGGATGGATGAAATCATGGATTGTTTGAGTGGAGCTGAGTACTTCATGAAGATAGATTTGAAGAGTGGTTATCACCAGATACACACTAGAGAAAGAGATGAATGTAAGACAACCTTCAAGACTAAAGAGGGATTGTATGAGTGGTTAGTTATACCTTTTGGGATAACCAATGCACCGAGTGCATTCATCTGGCTCATGAGTGAGGTATTGAAAGAGTTTTTGGGTAAATTTGTTATTGTTTATTTCGATGATATTTTTATTTTCAGTAAGACATTGGAGGAGCCCTTGATGCATATCCAAAGATTTTTTGAGAAGCTAAAGGAGGAGAATTTGTTGATTAATTTAGATAAATGTAGCTTTGTGAAGAGAGAGTTGGTGTATCTAGGATTTTTTGTCTTAGTAGAGGATCTTAATATGGATCGAGATAAGGTGAAAGCTATTATCAAATGGCCTACACCAATGAGTGCTACAAAAGTGAGATATTTTAATGGTTTGGAAATTTTTAATAGAAATTTTATCAAAGGTTTTATTAGACTTGTGCACTTCTAACTGAAGCAATGAGAGGGTATAGAAAGTATTCTAAATGGACTCTGGGATAAATAAAGAGTTTTGATATGTTGAAGAAGAAATTCATAGAGCAACATTTTTTGGAACTTCTATATTTCAATAAGGTCTTTCAGGTAGATTGTGATGCTAGTGGCACTCCCATATGATCTATTTTGAGTCAAGAAGGTAAGATTTTTTTCTATTTTAGTGAGAAGTTGAATAATGATAAGAAGAAATATTATGTCTATGATCAAGAGTTTTATGCTATAGTCCAGGCTTTGAAGAAATGGAGGCACTATTTGTAATTCCCTACCATGCAACCATAGAGGAAGTTGCAATTAACTATTCAAACACATAATTTTTCTTTTTAAGTTCAATTAAAACATAAGTTCACTTCCTATTGCCAACAACCTCTAAGGCTACGAGATTGAGATTAATTTTAAATCCATACATACAACATAATTACATCCATATAATTTAAATTCTTAAGGAAATAAGTACTCATACATTTCATAGATAATAAATTACATCATAACAATAAGAATTACAACAAGATTTCATTTAACATTAACTTTAACAAATCAGATTACATCTCTCATTCCCCGAATGAGGTAGTACATACAATGTGATAACATAATACAAAAATCCACCTCAAATACAACTGAGGGGTAATAATTACAGGATCCAATTGAAATCAATATAAAGCATGAAATAAATATTGGATTCCATGACCTCTCCAACTAGAAATCTCACCATCACGAACTGAAGATCAAGGGGGGCCCAACGACATAGGGCACACGTTCCTCCCAACCAAGTGGTACCTAAAGGCCCACCCCCCGTGCTAGGAGATAGTAACAAGGATACATGGCCAACCTACTACCTCTAGACATAGGCTAACTCATAGTGACTCGACCAAACACAAGGTCACAATGCTTCTAGTTTACACAATATTTCATTTCAAAAAACTAACATACAATTGACCTAGGAGAAGTGTCACCACATAGATGCATGAGTTACCTATTAGATCTTCATTGATATCTTCCCCCATCAAGAATCACTCTCCTACTGTCAGCACATGGATCATAATCACTCCAAAACTTAGGAGGAAACAAATAACCAAAACCACTCCACACAAGGGAGGCAACAAATAAAACAATCCACTCCTAATCCAAGGAGACATAAATCCCCATTCATGGAAACTAGGTAAATCATTGACATGACTCCATGCACTACCCAAGGGAAATAAAATAGGTTGACAACACATTACCACAACCCCCATCCAATTAAGAACCTTTGGAAGACTTACATATTATAGACTCACTTAACCCATTTCCCCAAAATGAAACTAGAAGAAATCATTACAAAGGGCAATCAAGATGGAAACAAAAATAACATTTGGATTTCTTAAATCCATTCTCAATCAGTAGATAATATTAAAATAATTTCCCCAATTTCACTTATAAAATAAAATCCCTTTTAAACAAAGGAAAAAAAAATTGTTTAAAATATAATTCCTCGATTATTTTTAATACGATAATAATTTCCTCTATTTACTTAAAAATACCCATTTTCCCTAACCGACTATGTCATGAAAATAAATTATTCCCTTTTTCTTAAATTTACAATTGTACAAAATTGCATATTTCGCATTCAACTAATTATTTAAAATCAATGTAAAATATATATTTAAATGTATATACAACAAATATATATATAATTATACATAATATAGATATTATGTATATATATATAATATATATATTATATATAAAATAAACTTATATTAACTATAACATAATAAAAAAAATCCTCTTAAAAACAAATGAACTATTAATACGTTGAGGCGTCAACCGCCTAGTCTTGGGAGGGGCTACGCTACCAAGGCAACACTCCCTCCACCCTATCTGGAGGGTGCTGCCATGACAGGTTACGACCCAACCCACAGTGGTCGGTTGTGGGTACTTCCCCCAGCCAAACCACTATAAAACCCTTTCCAAAATAAACCATGAACTTCGATTTTTATGAACTTTGAAATTTCAATCTCTCAAAATTAAATTTGTCGTACGGATGACTATTTTTATTTTTTTTAAATAGTGCATTCCCAATTAAATACATCAAAATAAATATATATATGTATGTATATATGCAAACATATATATATACATATATGTATATAATAAATATATATATATATATATATATAACGAATTACAACATAATAGTTTAATTGGGGAGATTTTTCCCCAAAATACCATCTATAGGCAAAATTATGCAAATTTTTGAAACAATCCAAATTCTACAAAAGATTTCTAATATCTCTATTGTTTCCTTTGGAATTTTCCATTGTTGAAAAAAAATTCCCTACAGAGGCTTTCAACAATTTTCTACTTAGAAGCTTTCAATAATTTTCTACACATAAGCTTTCAATAATTTTTTTTCTACACAAAAGCTTTCAATAATTTTTCTACACAGAAGCTTTCAATGAATTTTCTAAATCTTATAATGTTTCCCTCTGGGTTTTTCCATTGTTTAAAATATCAATTTCACAAAGGCTCTCTAATTTCACTATAAATTTTTCTATAGAAGCACTAAATTAATCATGGAAAATCTTCAAATACAGAAGCCTTAAATTTTTTCAAAAACAATTAAAAGCTTCTACTAAAAAACACAAAATCTTCTTACACAGACAATCTTTCAATTTCTTTTTAATCAATTTAAGCAAAGCTTTTGCATAATTGAATTTTGTGCATACAATCTTTCTAAATCAACTAAATAAATATAACCATAAAAGAACCCGTTTTTTTGAAGCTTGAAGAAATGAAGGTTGGAACATAGCCTCTCCTTCAGATTTCAATTTCCAAAATCACCGCTTCCAAAAAGATGCAAAAATATAGAGCCTACAATATTCCCGAGAACCTCTTTTTTAATTTTCAACAAACAACCTCTAAAAAAATATCCCTCTTTCCATTCTCGTGAAGTAACCTCTTACCTCACTCAGTTATGGAAAATATTCTCTCTGAGAATAATTTCTCAACAAGAGTGATTAATATATTCTTCTCACACACATATCCTCTCAACAACACACATTTTTGCATATTAATAATTCAAACCACATTTTAATAAATTAATCAATTATTCTATTCGTTTAATAAATAAATTTAATCAATTAATTTATTCAATTAATCAAATAAATTTAATCACAAGGATTAAATTACTTTACCAAATAAATTTAATTTAATTAATTAGATTAAATAAAAATATTCCAACAATATTATTTAAAATTAGTTAAATAAATACTAAAATCATTAAAAGCATTAATTTAACATTAATTTCAATAAAATAAACCTTGCATAAATAAATAACAATTGACAAGGAAAACGTGGACATGACAATCAACATACCAAACATGGACTGACAACACACTGTGGCTTGGGTGTAGACCTAGGACAAGTAACCTAGATACTATCTCTCAATCAACTTTATCATTGGATTGACATGCTCAAACCTGTGAAGTCAGGTGGAGTCGATGTCTCGTACCTGCAAACCTATAAACGAGACATCAATAGCACATGTATATAGACATCATCATAAAACACACTATGAAGAGGAAATTGTGAAATCGCAGGACTCACAAGCAAGTGATGCGATTTTGTCCCCTTCACCAATACACTTATCACGAACTGACAGTTCTCATCATAAATAAAATACTCATGTGCAATATTCATGTTATAATGAACCAACATTATTCTATTCAAAGGACATCCAGTAAAACATCAAAGAAGGTACATCACAATATGGTTCATGTCGTTCTATAAATAGTGATCAAAATATCAAAGCATCATAATCTAAACATAAGAGAAAAATAAAGGGGTGTTACACTATTTGTTGTGAAAAAACTTTATTTTATATATTGATCACTAGGCTTTCCAATATCTCAATAGTCGAGGAAAGTTAAATTAAAGACACTTAAAATGGGTTGAGTTTTTGCAGAGTTATACTTTTGTTTTGAAGTATAGGAGTGGAAGGTCAAAAAAAGTTGCAGATTCCTTAATTAGAAGGAAAAATTTGTTAACAAAAATGTAGATTGAAGTTGTTGGGTTCAATGAACTCAAGAGCTTGTACCTTGAGGATCCAAATTTTGCAGAGGCTTGGAGAGCTTGCAAGGAGCCTATCACTTTGGATAGGAAGAGATGGTTGGAATTTACTATCCAAGATGGTATGTTTTTTTGAGGGAATAAGTTGTGCATTTCAAGGAGTTCCATGAGAGAGAACCTAATTAAGGAGAAACACAGTGGAGGATTAGATAGACACTTTAGTCGAGATAAGACCATTGCTATTGTTTGTGAGAGTTACTATTGGCCATAGTTACAACAAGATGTGAATAGTTTTGTGCAAAGTTGTAGAGTATGTCAAATGGAAAAAGGAACAAGTCAGAATACTAGATTATATCAGCCATTACCTATACCTGAGAGGCCATGGTTCATTTATGAAAGGAGAGATTTCCAATTGGCACATACAAGTTAAAGATGAAGAATTTTGGACCATGAAAGATCCTAAAGAAGCATTATTCAAGAAATGCATATGAGTTAGAGTTGCCTAATGAAACTCATATTTCACCTATGTTTAACATTTCAAATTTAATAGAATATCATGAAGGATGAATTGATGAAGAAATAATAGAAGCACAGTGGAATATTTCAGCACCTGCATCAGAAAAGGAGGAGATAGAAGAAATTTTGGATAGTCATGTGGGTAGAAGCACAAGAAATAGGCAATATGTAGAGTACTTGGTGAAATGGAGAGGAAGGCCTGTTGAAAATTCATCATGGTTGTTTGAGGATGAGCTTAACCATCTTGGTTTCCCTCTAACTCCTGAGAAGTGACAAGGTCACTTTTCAAATTACCTTAGGTTTTTGATGCAAGAGCATCTAGTGGTGTAGGGGCAATCTTGCATCACCTAAAAAAATGTTTTTTTCTTATTTTCTTTAGTTTTTTTGAGTCCCATGATGGCACTTAAGGGGTGTAAGAAAATTAGAAGTCCAAAAGGGTGAAAAATGGTCACTTACTATTTTTAGTAATTCAGCCTAAACAAGCTCATATGGAACTAAAAATTTACCCCAAGGAGAGGAACTAATAAACATTCTCAGTCGTGAAAGAATCGTCTCAATACCCTGTACGGTTTGGGAAATTTCTCCAATGCAATTTCAAATTTAGATATGAAAACATTAGAGGCCTCAAAATAGTTCAAAAAGTGGGAAAAATGATCTCTGATGGTTGGGACGTTGTAGATATCTTTGAGAGATTTCCAATGATATATTATAATAGAAAATTGGACACGCGGATCAAAATTTATGGCCTTGCGAAGTCACCCCACTAAAAAGTGAATTTCATTACAATATCTTCCTAGGCAATAAATTGAATGGCGGGGCTTTTGGCACCAAAACAAAAGGGAAAGTTACACTTTGTAGAAAATTTTAGAGCAGTTATTGGGGGAAATAAAAGGGTTAAGTGGAGGCTATAAAAGGTGGCTCCATTAGTGCAGATTGTGGCTTTGAATAATAGATTTTATTTTCAGAGTTGATTTTATTGTAATGAATCAAGCCCATGAGGCTAAATCATTGTAAGTTCTAAATCCATTATTTATTTATTTTGAAAATAATTGAAAGTGAGTTATTTTCTATCTCACATATTTTGTGTTGGTTTCTATTGTTGTGATTTGTGATGGTTTCGAGTGGTGTGGACCTCATCAATTATGGTGACTACTAGACAAGATACGGGTAGTAGTGGACAAGATAATTGGCCAAGCAAGAGGCTAAACCAAATTTTAGAACTATTAAACCAACAAGAAACCTAAATGGACCATTTGAAACAAGAGGTCTGAGGGGTGCAAGAAGATCAAAATCTTAGGAACGAGGTGCCCGACTAAGGAGAAAGGGCCCAATGTGATCTTAATCGGGGTCAAATCAAGGATGAACTGGGAAAGGATCTTAAAAAGGTAGCACCACTGAAATTTGATGGCAAGGCCATCAGAGATGGAGGTAAGGCTTAGATCATAGAGATGGAAAAATACTTTAGGCTCCACAACCTATCAGACCAAACCAAGGTTTCTTGGACTGGATATCAATTGTTTGGAGAGGTGACTACTTGGTGGGACAATGAGAAGGCAAAAGGGATACTTTTTCCAAAGGAGATCACTTGGGAGTTTTTCCTACAATATTTCAGGAAGAGATGGCTACTACAACTTTTCTTTGACAAGAAGATGACTAAATTTTAGAATTTGATCTAGGATAGTTTGATAGTAGTCCAGTATTGGGAGAATTTTACCAATTTACTCAAGTATGTGTTAGAGTATAAATCCGATGATCATTTCCATATTCAAAATTTAATATTGGAATTGAGACCCACATTGGAGCTAAGGTGGATCTTCACAATTATCTTATGATGGCCGAAGCATTTGAGAAATCCATTAAGCAAGAAAATAAGTTGCAATAGTTGTCCAAACTTTGCAAGTGTTCAAACTCTAAGCCTTGATTCAAGAAAAATAAATTGGAAGGGTGGTGGAAAAAAGGGAAATAAGATCCATCAGATCAGAAATCTAAAAAAGAGAAAATGACCCTTCAAAAAAGGAAGAAGAAAACCAAGGTGGAAGAAATAAAAGGGCTAATAGGGGCAACAACAACTTTTACAATAACCAGAGGAACTTAAAAGAGGACAAGATTGAAATTCGAAAGGGACAATGTGATGAGTGTTAACTTATGGGGATCATTATGCATCTAACTACCTCAAAATTCAAGGTCATAGAAGGAAGGAAACCAACAAAAAAACCTACAACACAAGTTCCATGCAGCGGTGGATAAGAGGTAAGTAGAGTACCAGGCTTCTCTGATAGAATTGATGGGTAAGATCTATGGTTGAACCATTTCTATTTTGATAGATACTGAGCTACTGAGTTTTTTATAGATCCTAAAAGGATTTCTAAGCTGCCCATTAGACCAAGACATTTGGAAAACTAATGGTTATTTCAATATGGAAATAAAACAGAGTGAGAAGTAGATTCATGTTTCTTTTGTAGCGAGTTAGAACTTGCCAACTTCCTGAACCAAGTTGACCTTTATGTGGCACCTCTAGGGTCCTATGATGTAATTTTGGGAATAAAAATGTTAACTAAGCACAAAGCCATTGTAAATTGTGAGTAAAATATGGTGAGCTTCTAGATGACTATGGGTACCCGGTTGAGATACATGGGATACAAAAACCCTTAGAGCTTAGGCAGATTTCAGCTATACAACTTAAGAGGGCTTAGAGGAAGGGTTGTGTCATTTATGTTGTGCGTATTAGTGAACCCGATAATGAGAAACCATACCTTGATTATTATCTAATTCTTAGGGAATTCTGAGATGTGTTTCCTGAAGACCTCACCGAGATGCCTCCGAAGTGATAATTTGATTTCTCCATTGATATAGGGCTAGGAACTGAGCCTCAGTCTAAGGTTTGGTACAGGATGACCACCATCAAGCTTTATTAATTGAAATCCCAGCTACAGGAGTTGTTATGCAAGGGGCTTATGAGACCCAACATGTCACCATGGGGAGCACTAGTTATATTTGTAGAAAAGAAGGATGGAACCTTGCATTTGTGTATTGATTATCAAATGTTGAACAAGGAAACCATCAAGAATCGATACCCCCTTCTAAGGATCAAAAAATTATTTAATCAAATGAAGGGAGCGACAATATTCTCGAGAATAGATCTAATATTTGGATACCATCAGTTGAGAATAAAGGAGGAATATATTCCAAAGACGACCTTCTGAAGTCGGTAGGGTAATTACGAGTTCACCATTGTACCATTTGGGTTGATCAATGTGCCTGCAAATTTCATGAATCTTATGAACAATGTGTTCCAATATTGTTTGGATGATTTTTTCCTAATATTTATCGATGAAATTTTTCTTTATTCCAAGTCTATTGAGGAGCATGATCAACACTTGAGGATAGTCTTACATTATTTGAGGGAAACAAAGATTTTTGGAAATCTATCCAAGTGCTTGTTTTATCAAGATAGGGTGCACTACCTAGGCCACATTATCTCAGCTGAGAGAGTCTCTATGGATCTTGAGAAGATAAAATAAATTGTGGAATGGTCGATGCCTCAAAGTGTGAATGAGGTGTGAAGCCTTATGGGCCTTCTTCGGATATTACAAGAAATTTATGCAAGGTTTTTCTAAAATCCTAGAATTGATAACATCTCTCCAAAAGAAAGGAAAGAGTTTTGAGCGGACTAAGAAGTATGAATAGGATTTTCAACTCCTAAATGAGAAGCTCACAATAGCCCCAATGCTAACTATACTTGATCCCAATGTTCAATTCTCAGTGATCATGGATACTTTGGGAGACGGTATAGGAGCAGTGTTAATGCATGATGGGAAACTGGCGGCATATGAGTCAAGGAAGCTGAAAAATCATGAAGTCAACTACACACCATATGGTCTATAATTAGCAACCATAGTGCATGCCATGCAAATGTTGAGAAATTATCTTTTGGGAAATTTGTTTGAGCTCAAAATAGATCATTTAGGATTGAGATACATTTTCACTCAACCCAACATCAATGTAGGGAGAGGAGATTACTATAATTCCTTAGTGACTATGACTTCGGAATTGAGTATATAAAAGGAAAGGAAAATAGAGAGGAAGATACTCTTAGTAGAAGTAGACATTTGGAAGCCATTAACTCTACATGATCTAATATGAGGCAGCAGGTGATGCAACACTTGCAAGGTTATGAGAATTATGAAAGGGTGAAAAACGCTATAGAAGAAAATCCATTAGACCATCGATTCAATGGGTATCAGTTTGATTCAAATAGAATATTAACATACTAGAGGTGGATGTATATTCCAAAGTTTTGAGAGCTTAGGAAGTTAATCCTAGAACTCCACAATGCACTATATTTAGGACACCTCGAAGTTACAAAGATGGTTATAGAATTGAAAACATTGTATTATTGGTCGAGACTCAAGAAGGACCTAGTAGAATATGTAGCCAGGTGTTTGGAGGGTCATTGAGTTAAGGTTGAGCATGTGCATCCAACAGGGACCCTTTACCCTTAATATATATGATAGTATAAGTGGCAAGTCATTAGTATGGACTTTATATAGGGGTTACCTTTTATTAAGAACAAACATGATGTCATTTTGATAGTAGTCGATAAGTTGACTAAGGTGGCACATTTTATTCCAAGGAACCTTAAGGATGGATTGTTGAGCTTGGCCAATAAATTTTTCGAAGAGATCTTTCACTTACATGGAGTGTCGTAAACCATTATATTTGATAGAAATACACAAATGACATCAAGGTTTTGGAAAATCTTGAACGCAACATTTGGAACTAAGATAAATTTCAGTTCAACCTATGATCCTTAGACTAATGATCAAACCAAGAGAGTGAATCATTTAGTAGAAGATCTCCTTTGGATGTACTATATGGATCAATATTATAAATGGGAAGAGTATCTATTGCTAGTAGAATTTTATTATAAAAAATCCCATCATGTACCCTTAGGTATGACACCTTTTGAGGCCTTATATGGGTGAAAGTTTCATACTCCCTTCAGTTCAAATACATTGGAAGATAGGATCATAGTGGGTCATGAAATGATAAAGGAGATGGAAGAGCATATGAGACTTATCAAGAGAAGACTAAAGGAGGAAAAAAATATAAAGAAGAGCTATAACAATAGAAATAGAACCTTTAGACAGCTTTCAGCTAGGGATAAAGTCTCTCCAAGATTCAAACCGCATAAGAGCTCTATAACCTTTGGGAAACATCCAAGTTGGTTTTGAGATTCATGGGCCTATTTGATGTGTTGGAAGTAATCAACCTAGCTGCATACAAGATTTCTCTACTGCCTACTCTAGCTCAAATCCATAATGTGTTTCATGTTTCTTTGATTAAACCATACCACTGAGATGCATCTCATATAATTTATTGGCATTATTTACAAGTGGAGGATCCAGGATTGGCGCTAGTGGAGCCCATTAGAATTCTAGATAGATACAACATCAAGTTGTGAAACAAAGACATTGTTCAATATAAGGTCCAATGGGACCAGTATTCTGAGGATAGTGCTACATGGAAGGATGTAGATGAAATAGAATGCTACTTTCCTCATTTTCTATATACTAATGCTTACATTTTGGATTTGAGTGTTATGATGTTTTGGCTTGAAAAAAATATGATTTGATGAACATATGTGATTCAATTTTGTTAACTAGACATTGAGATGATGTCTCTTCCTAGTGGGGAAGGATGTCACATCTCAAATTATCTTACTTGCATATGATAATGTTAAGTTAATTGAAAACTGGATAAAACAATATATATATATATATATATATATATATATATCATTTATTGTTTATGAATTTGAGAAAAAAATACAAATATATGGAAAATGATTTATTTTGCAAATTTTATGATTTAAAATAATTATTTCGTAATGATTATCGATTAAAGATTATTGATAAAGTTGGCAAGTGCAAGAATGTGTGTGTCCAAGAATAGCTTGAAGAACGAGAACTTGTTTGAGGAAAGAATTCTTAGTAGGATGATGGATGGTAAGCAAGAATAAAGAAAGGCACAAAGGTGGGGGGGTGGAGCAGAAGGTTGTTTTTTCTATTCGACTAAGAAGTTGAGGTGACAATGTGCAGTTTATTGAGGTAATCTGATTACCATTTGATGTTTCTATCTCGAGTCAAGTAATTCCCTCTCGTGTGCTCAATGGGTATCAATTTCCATATTGACAATATTGTTTGTTCTTTACCACTGTAATTCATGGTCTTGTTTATAATAATATCACTTTTTATATTGTGCTAAGAAACCCCAATTTTGAGGGAAAAGAATCAAACAACCCCATCATTGTGTGTGTCAAGATTGACATGCTATGCATGATCGATGCAAGGGTGGCATAAGAGATTAGCCTGTGGGTTACCAAATCTATCATTATTTCATTATGTTTATTGTGATAGAAATCATAGTACGAGGTCATTGTAGCTTATACAAACCATGTATTCAATCAAGAATCTGAGTCAAATACTGTAGAGGCCAAATGGTAGGAACCATTTGAAGTTGAGGATCGACTTCGAATTATTCCTATCATTTTGCCCCATATAAATATATCCATGTGTAACACTGTTTCCATCATTAGAGTTTCCAATGATCAATGCTCATCTCTCTTTTAAATCTTTGAGCACCAATGTATTTTCTTTGTTCCGGTGGTGAGCTTGTAGCCACCAAGACCAACATTATGTTAATGTATAAGTATTATAAAATGGGTAATGAATCTATGTTGTCCCACCATGGTATCAAGGTCAAACAACCCTAATTCATTCAATAATATACAAATTATAATGCATGTATAATCACTAAAATATGGTGCATGCAGGATTAATATGTCGATGCCTATATATTATGGCCTTAACAAGTCAAGGGATGATGAACCCTCACATCATTTCATTTTAACTCCTCCCTATCGATTGGGTGTGCATATATGTATATATATGTGAGTGTGTGTGTGGGTGAATGTATATATATGCATACACACCCAAATACTCTTGTGTCGAGCCATCTCTATTTTTAGTGGCTTATGCATTTTTGTTTCATAGGTAAAGAAACCCTTAGGAATGAGGATCAATAGCAATAAAGGAATCTTTAATGGGCATATATGTTGCATTTTTTCCATTCGATACCATGTGTATCAACCCCAAATCTTCTGGTTAATCCAACAAAGATGTGTGAGAAGAATGGCTTAGAAATTTGTGTAATATCTTTCAATCTCGATTCTATTTTATTAGTATTAATGAATGTGGAAAAATATGAATGGTATAACGATGTTATGATCTAGAACAAAATAAAACCATTATTAGAAATCCAAAGGTCTGAAAATGTAAAAAAATTGACTATTTTCTTAAATAGCTTAAATTAGTGACTTGACCTTTTAAAAACTTGGAGAAACTATTGAAACTAGTGGAAAACTAATGAACAAATGTTCTTTTTTCTTTCTCTCATTATGAATTAAAAACCATCATTATTGTATGATCAATCTATTTATCTAATCAAATTAATGTTCATTATGATAAGAGAGTAGTATTGCTTACATATTGGAAACTTGTTTTAAAACTTAAGAATGTATACACATATTTCTAGCTGTGATTACTTTTAGGATTATATATGTTTATCTGCATAAATGCATCATTTATGCATGTGAACATACATGTGGTATACATTCTTATATCATCTTTACTTTACTCATTTGAGTATGACTGTTTTATTTTCATTTGCAAAGAATAGAATTGTATAAGTGGAACAGTGTTGAGTTGCAATATGGAAATTAGGAAAACTAGATATATGATGAATAAGATGAATGGTTATACCAAAAAATTAATGGTTTACTTGCTTGATGACTGATGGAATGAAATGATACATGAGTATTGGGATAGACTATAGTTCTCTAGAACTTGATGCTAATAGATGGTTTAAAGGGAGGAATACCCCTTGATATGATGAGCTTTTCTTTCAAGAATGGGTGCTAGAGAGTAGATTTTCTTTTCCAAATTTAATTTGAGCTGCATTTTATGTAGCATGAGCTTGGCCAAGATTTGTAGTCATTTTAATTATTATTATGGAACAAGATTGTTTAATATTTATCCTCTCTCTTTTATTCTATTTATTACCAAACATGGAACTTGCTTATTCTAACAATAGATATACATGCATGTAGTTAGGCATGCATAGATTCCACCTTGCAAACTGTATATCTTGCTAAGTGTTGCATGTAGGGTCGGGTATTCTTCGATGGACTAAAGAATTTAGGGGAAGCAACACTTCATGGCTGGGTGGAAAATCACCTCAACCATGTTCTCTTCCACCAGTGGAGTTGAGCTGTCAAAAATGAATCATATTGAAATCCTATTATTGTACTTGTATAATTAATGTAATAGTTGTATTTTAATGATGAAATTGATGTAATTGATTAATTGACTATTGAGGCAATTGATTTCCAAGTAAACTTGTAAATTGAATATTGACATTTGGAAATGAATATATATGCAATTTTATTTTTTTCTTATTAATGGACATGAAATTGATAAATAGAAATAGCTATGAGATTTATGTCATAAATGTTATATTCATTATGTCATTTTTTTAATTTATTGATGAAAATTTAGTTGAGCATTTAACGGATTCAAGGTATAGGGTTTACGGTATAGGGTGTAGGGCTTAAGTATTGGGTTGAGAGTACAAGGTATAAGGTTGAGTGATTGAGGTTATAAGGTATAGGTTGAAGGGTTGAGAGTATATGGTATAGGGATGAGGGTTGAGGTTGTGGGATTTAGGGTTTGAGGTATAGGATTGAGGGTTGAAGTATAGGGTTGATGGTATAGGGTATGGGGTTGAGGGTTGAGGGTTGAGGGTTGAGGGTATAAGGCATAATGTGAAGGGTTGAGGGATCGAGGGTATGAGGCATAGGGTTGAGGGTTAAGGATTGATTGATTGAGGGTATAAGGCAAAGGATGAAGGGTTGAGGGTATACGGTATAGGGATGAGGGTTGAGGTTTTAGGATTTAGGGTATTGGGTTGATAGATTATGGTTTAAGTATTGGGTTGAGGGAATAGGACATAGTGTTGACTATTGAGGGTATAAGGCATAGGGTGAAGGAATAGGTTATAGGGTATAGTGTTAAGTGTTGAGGGTATAGGGTATAGTATTAAGTGTTGAGGGTATAGGGTATAGGGATGAGGGTTGAGGTTGTAGGGTTTAAGGTTTAAGGTATAGGTTATAGTGTTGAGTGTTGAGGGTATAGGGTATAGTGTTAAAAGTGTTGATGGCATATGGTATAGGTATGAGGGTTGAGGTTGTAGGGTTTAGGGTTTAAGGTATAGGGTGAGGGTTGAGGGATTAGGGATGGATTATAAGGTTGATGGTATAGGGTATAGGGTTGAGGGATTTAGGGCTTAAGTATTGGGTTGAGGGTTGAGGGATTGAGGGTATAAGGTATAGGAGGAAGGGTTGAGGGTTGAGGGTTTATGGTTTATAATTGAGGGATAATGTTCAAGGTTGGGAATCTAAGGTTAAGTGTATAGTGTATAAGGATTAGGGTTTAAGATCTAGGTATATGGTTTAGGGTTTAGATTGAGGGTATATGACATATGGTGAATGGTTGAAAGTGTATGGTTTAGGGTTTAAGTATAGGGTTGAGAGATAATATTCAAGGTTTAGGGTGAGGGTATAGGGTATAGGGATGAGGGTTGATGTTTTAGGGTTTAGGGTTTAAGGTATAGGGTTGAAGTATAGGGATTGAGGGTATAGGGTATAATGTAGAGTGTTGAGGGTATAAGGACTAGGGTGAAGGCATATGGTATAGGGTATAGTGTTAAGTGTTGAGCGTATAGGGTATAGTGTTAAGTTTTGAGGGTATAGGGTATAGGGATGATGATTGAGGTTGGGTTTAGGGTTTAAGGTATAAGGCGAGGATTGAGGGATTAGAGATGGAGTATAGGATTGAGGGTATAGGGTATAGGGTTGAGGCTTGAGGCTTGAGTGATTGAGATCTTAAGTATTGGGTTGAGGGTATAGGTTATAGGGTTGAGGGATTAAGGGTATGAGGCATAGGGTGAAGGGTTGAGGGTATTGTTGTCAAATAAGGTTTGCACCCTTTCTAAGATATGAACTGTAGCAACCTATTGACACATGGGAACACTTTGAGGTTGTGGGTGACTAGGGAATGAAGTGGACCTCTAGATTATGGGTTGGTTCCCTTTGAATTTTCTTGTAAACTAATTTTTAATAATAGGTGAAAAGGGATAGAAGGACTTTTAAGAAATAAATAAAACTAAAAATAGGTGATTCACCAATAAGTGAAAGATGACTTGAATCTGATTTTAAAATCTCACAAGATAAATCAATTTTAAAACTAAAGGATACATAGCTCAATCAAGTATGTTTTGCATAAATACTTCATTTGACAAGCTTCTATGATTGAAGTTTGTTTGAAATAAAACGATAATGTTTTCATAACAAGCATTCAAAAAATGTAAGAAAACATAGTCAATGACCTGCACTATAACATATTGAATCTGAACAAGACATTGAGGCATAAGATTAAAAAGAAAGATTTCATGGAAATCACAAAAAAAATTATTCTAAAAGTTTACACACAATACTTGCACAAGATAGATCTGAGAAGGAAAGACAAGCTTCTTGTTGAAAAATCTGGGATATCTATATTACAAATCTCAAGAAATCATGAGTTAAAAAAATCTGAGTGAATGCTCTCACAACAATCTCCAAAACCAAGAACTAACCCCTATACTGAATGAAGTAAAGGACTTATAGAAATTGTCTCCAAATTTTGAAATTGAATTTTGGCTCCAAAATCACATGTGTTGTCAATATTTTCCTCCAAATAAGGCATGTAATGCCAACCAACTCCAACAAGATTTTTCAAAGTTTCACCAACTTGGTGAGTCGTATGTAAACAAAAAGCCCTCCAAATCATGCCCAAAATTAAAAGAGAAAAGGTGCCAAGTGCCTCAAATCACTCCTTGACTCAAGTCAAGTAAAAAAAAACTCATAACTGAAGGAAAACCCTTGATTTGGTGATCCAAACTCCCTATCTTCACTCCACGTTTTGGCATAACTTTCTCAATTATCACCAAAATCTAAGCAAAGCCCTTTTTATGCTTAATTTGACTCCCCTTGACCATCATTATATCAAAGACCTTTATTTTTGCATTTCAAAAATATTTTTTATTTAAAAATGATTTATAATTATCATTTAAAAATAAAGATCACAAATTTTGAATATAAATGCAAAATATAGACTTATCTTACATTCTGAATATGAAAAATTTATTTGCATTTTCATCAGAAAAAATCTTCATTTAAAATGACTTATGAATATCACTTTAAATAAAAGATATTTTTGAATTCATAAATGCAAAATACAAAGTTACTAGATAAAGTCACAAAATAAGACCTAAGTCTATATATTTTTTGTAAAGAGACCTAAAAGGGAGCTCGTGGATAGGAAAAGCCATGACTTTCTAATGAGTGAATTTTTTTTTAATAAACTTAGGCTAAAAATTCCTTCCTCCAACAAGCCTTCTAGAGTATTAACCCTAATATAAAAGAAAAAAATCTTCATTTTGTTTCTTCCACTGCTGGAGAAGAAGAGAGGCGCCGCCATGAGAAACCCTAGCCATCCTCTGTGAAGGAAATCTATGCCTTTTTATGCCATTCTTAAATATTTTTTGAAGCTTGCATCATGGTAAGTTTGATTTACACTAAATCTAGAGATCTCTTTGTCTTTGAAAAGTTCCCTGCAAGTTTACAGGTCGCGGCCTCCCTTGCTTCTTTTGATGGCTTCATTTTCTGTGTTATTTTCTTCATCTAGCTGCCATGAGAATTCTTCATTTTGAGCTTTGTCTAGAAATATTTCTTGTGTGCCCCATCATGAAGATTCTCTGAAGGTATTGCTGATCTGAAAAAACTCTTTTACCTTTTGTAAGTTCCTGAAAGCTTATAGGCACAAATTCTCTAAATTCCTGATGATTTCTCATCTGTGACTTTACCTTGGGCACCATGAACAGATCTAGTTGATCATTTTGAGCTTCAAAACTCTGTGCAACCCATGGGCTTTGTTAAGTCTCTCGTCAAAAAATGGTGAGTAAGTATCTTTGTTGTTTCATATGTGTTTCTTGAAAGATTTTTTTTGATAAAAACACATGTTGAGTGCTTATTTTTTTTAGATCTTGGAAATTTTCTCCATTTTAAAGCTATTATGATCTTTCTGGCTGCGGCTTGCATTTTTTCCATCTGGGTTTGTGATTTCCATTTTGCTTGTGAGCTTACCACCATTATTTCTACTTTGAGGATTTGGATTTAAGAAGTCGCCCCTTTGAATTTGTACCTCTATTAAGGGTTCAAAATTTATACATGAGAACACTTACTAAAAACTTAAAAGGTGAAAAAACATTCCAACTTCCTATCACACATTTTTTCATTCTCCTTATTTTCTAAAAGTCGGTATTTTCTTTTATTGTATGTAAAAACCCTCATTGGTTTGTGGCTGCGAAAACTATGTTTCTATGCATATTTTGAAAGGTCAAATCATCCTTTGTTGCTACAGCCACGGCATGGGATCTTACACTACTGGGCATTTCCATACTTGGTTGAATATCTCTTCATTTTTATATTTCAGTGACAAAACACATATCACAGGCCGAACTCCATGATTTTTTGATGATTATTCTCCTATCACACATTTTTTCATTCTCCTTATTTTCTAAAAGTCGGTATTTTCTTTTATTGTATGTAAAAACCCTCATTGGTTTGTGGCTGCGAAAACTATGTTTCTATGCATATTTTGAAAGGTCAAATCATCCTTTGTTGCTACAGCCACGGCATGGGATCTTACACTACTGGGCATTTCCATACTTGGTTGAATATCTCTTCATTTTTATATTTCAGTGACAAAACACATATCACAGGCCGAACTCCATGATTTTTTGATGATTATTCCCTCATCTGATACTTCAAAAAGTTGATTACAATTGATGTCCCAACATAATAACTTTGAATTGCACTGATATCAACATAAGTCTTGAAATATAATTGTTCTTTATGAGAATATTGTCGATCTTTCCAGCATTATTACCATTTTTCTGTTTTTGACAACTAAATACTATGAACCTTTTGACAAGGATTAATTCAAACAAGAATTTCCACAAAAGCCTTTATATAATTTTCTCTGTTCTCAACAGAGCACCAAATATTTACTAAGTTCAAATCATGGTGAAGGAAACTTGATCTTTGTTGCTTATGAATAAATGGCATTCTTCATTGAAAACTTCCTCTCTAGCTACCTTCATTTATCTAGTTTTCAACATTGTGAATTTTTATTTGTATTAAACAAAAGTCAAGTTGGCCTCCACCATTATGTATTTGATATCATATTACAAATATTATGTAAACTATAAATGAAATAATTTTGTCTCCTTAAAAACTAAAAAACAATGCATTTCTGAAAATGAAATCAACCTGCAGCACTGATGTTATTGACACTTTGCATACATACTGTAATGAATTTTCCAGATTGTATGCAAAACAAAATATAGATTTTCATGATGTTCATATTGCTTATATCATTGCTACGAGCTGGGCTCAACCCATGTGGGAGCCACATTTTACCCCACTCATTTTAATCTGATGAATAAAACAACAACAAAACATTTCCTATATCTACACATGAAACAAACTAGTTAGTAAAAACAACAGATTTAATGGTTCCTTTTGATGCTCTTGTTTTTCAAGGTTAATCATCTGGAAAATGCATGATGAAATGTCAATCTCATTTCTGTTGGTAATTTAGGGATAAGGTAGAATTTAATTTTTCATTGCTCTAATGCTACCCTTTGCAATTTTGCAGGTAAAATTTGGAGCTAGAGCTAAATGTGACACCAGAACTGAACCAAGATCAACACAATTGCAACAATGATTCGTCATTCCAGGAAATGATGAATCACCTTCTCTCCTTGTTCTTACCTTATTTTCCATAGTGTAATACATTTCTTCTTGCATTCAATATTTGATCAAGAAATCAAATTAGGCTACTCCCACGGCTTGTGTGGGACTTCGGGTTTTTTCAATATGAATAAAAAATAACATTTCTATGAAAACTTATAAATTCCTGTGCTATAAAAATTTGCATAACAACACTTGAAATTCACAAGTCATTAAACTCTGGAATATGATGAATACATAGGAAAAAACTTTTTGTACCTTTCTGAGATGAATGCAATTCAGCAATACCTGTTTTCAACTGAAGCTAAAAATAGGTAACAATTTGGCGACCTCTGCAAAGTGTTTTCCTGATAAACACCATAGACCAGTTTCCTTGTATATCCATTGGGCATGGATTTCATTTCAGCTATTCTTTGACTTAGAAAACTTTGTACAAACCTCCTTTGTTTGTTGTAACTATTTGTAACTCTATTGTTATTAGTTACAATTCCATGGGGTATACATATATTTTTCATGACATTGAAGATACATTCTATATTATGAATAATAAATGTGTATTTGATCGAACTACAATCAGTAACAACGAAGCTCTCCTTATTCTTCGCTAGCCAAAACTCAAAAAAAAAAACTATCAACTAACTGTGCAAAACAACACTTAGGGTAACCTAGGTGTAGAAGTACTTATTCTCATCTAGAATCTAATTTTAACTTACTCTAACCAGCAAAGAAGCTGGTCAAACAAAACCACTGACTGGCTTTGCAAAATAGCACCCCTTTTTAATCAACAGTTGATGCATTACACAATTACGTATTGCTAAAAGAACATGAAACATAAGCAGATGTTCAATAGATTGTTGGAGTGTTTCATGAAAGATGCAAATAATCTTACTTACCACTTGATTGTGATCATGCCTATTGTTGTTCTGAAATGGACAAGTGAGCTGAATTTGATCAATCTCATCTACAACTCCAAAGTTATCTTTTTCTTTGACTGCATTCTCATGCTTGGGTGCAAGCATAATCTTTGATAACTCAGTGGCCTCCAAACTGGCTAAATATCTGATAGGACAGCCCCTAGAATGAACAAACTTTGAACTGCCATTGTTGACTTCTTGATTGATATATGTTGCTTCGACTTCATCTTGAAAAGTAGTATCGAGCCTTTTCTCTTGTTCAATTTGAACAATACTTGCATGTATCTCAACCTGTTGGATACCTAAATCAAAAATTCCCTTTTTGGAGGAAGGAAAATGTCCAAATAATAAAATAGCCTCTTCCAACACATCCTCAATCAATGCAACAACTTCAGGCTCCTTTATAGACTAGAAAGGAAGCTACTCATAATCCTCATTATTCCTTAAAGAAAAAAATTTAAATTCAAGCCTACCCTCTATATGTTCATTTTTTTGTTCCAACTGATTTGTTAGCATTGAACATTGAACAACCACCTCCTCTTCAAAGAACATAGGAAGTTCATTGAACAAATCAGGCAAAACCTGATGTTGATCACCAATTTATTACTCTATAACTTGTTGCTCCAACTTATTATGTTCAGTATGAAAAATTTCCTGAGATATAATAGGCCCCACTATTTCAGCTTGTGGAAATTTTTGGGCTGTTGGAAGGCAGATAGTTTTTTCCAGAGGCTGCTCCTAGGGGAATGCAGGCTAAACCTGCTAATGAATGAGCTCATTTTGGATGAAGCACATGGTGTTGAACAAAGGAAAATATTTACCATAGAATAGGTTTGGAAAGGTACCTTGTGGATGAACTCCTTGCTGAAGAAAATATTCCTCCAATGAAGGGGGGGAAATTGGTTGTGCTTCCAACTTTGCGAGCTTCTACTCATACCTTTCCTTTTGCGCAATTAAATCCTTTGCAAATAGACTCTCAAGTTGCCCTCTGCATGCCTCCAATTCCTTCCTATGAAACTGGGCTTGTAGATCCAACTGTTCATGTTCATGGAGATAGGTTTGATAAGCCCACTCATCTTGTTGTTGATCCATCCATGCATCATGATCTTCAAACAGGCCCTTGGTCTCAATAAGTTGTGAAGCCTGCTGATCTGAAGTGAAATGGCCTTCTTGGGACTGGGTGGGTGGCTAGTAAGCATGATGTGCATGCTGTTTGCTTGCTATAGCAAGGTTTGAATAAGAATGATAAGGTGAAGGGGAAACATTATCATGATATGAAGGGTGAAAGCATCTATCTTCATGAAAGCTTTACATTTATACTCATTCAAATTGCTGGAAATCAGAATTAACAGATTTATTTAGAACATACCAACACCTAGACTGTTGAAACCAGCCAATTGAGCTTAGAGTCGCTAGGTGTGTATAGATCATGCCTCCAAAGGTGGTGAAATACTACTGCTCTCACCATAACAACAGAAAAATGAATCTCCTTTTGAACTGACAAACTAGTTCAAAGTCCCACCAGGCATGCCAAAAACTATTGTCAAATAAAGTTTCAACTTGCTAAGCTATGAACTGTAGCAACCTATTGACACATGGGAACACTTTAAGGTTGTGAGTGACCAGGCAATGAAGTGGACCTCCAGATTATGGGTTGGTTCCCTTTGAATTTTCTTGTAAACTGATTTTTAATAACAAGTGAAAAGGGATAGAAGGACTTTTAAGAAAGAAATAAAACTAAAAATAGGTGATTCACCAATATGTGAAAGATGACCTGAATCTTCTTTTAAAATCTCACAAGATAAATCAATTTAAAAACTAAAGAATTCACAACTCAATCAAGTATGTTTTGCATAAATGCTTCATTTGACAAGCTTCTACGATTGAAGTTTGTTTGAAAGAAAACGATAATGTTTTCATAACAAGCATTCAAAAAATGTAAGAAAACACAGTCAATGAAATGCACTATAACATACTGAATCTAAACAAGACATTGAGGTAATAAGATTAAAAAGAAGGATTTCATGGAAATCGCAAAAAAAATTATCCTAAAAGCTTACACACAATACTTGCACAAGACAGATCTGAGAAGGAAAGACAAGCTTCTTGTTGAAAAATCTGGGATATGTATTACAAATCTCAAAAAATCATGAGTTACAAAAATCTAAGTGAATTCTCTCACATTAAACTCCAAAACCCATAACTAACCCCTATACTAAATGAAGAAAAGGACTTATAAAAATTATCTCCAAAATTCAAAATTGAATTTTGACTCCAAAATCACATGTGCTATCAATATTTTCCTCCAAATAAGGCATGCAATGCCAACCAACTCCAACAAGATTTTTCAAAGTTTCACCAACTTGGTGAGCCGTATGTAAACAAAAAGACCTCAAAATCAGGCCCAAAATTGAAAGAGAAAAGGTTCCAAGTGCCTCAAATCACTCCTTGACTCAAGTCAAGTCAAAAAGAACTCATAACTGAAGGAAAACCCTTGATTTGGTGCTCCAAACTCCCTATCTTCACTCCATATGTTGGCATAACTTTCTCAATTATCTCCGAAATCTAAGAAAATCTATTTTTATGCTTAATTTGACTCCCTTTGACCATCATTATATCAAAGAACTTTATTTTTGCATTTCAAAAATATCTTTTATTTAAAAACAATTTATAATTATCATTTAAAAATAAAGATCAAATTTTTTGAATATAAATGCAAAATATAGACTTATCTTACATTCTGAATATGAAAACTTTATTTGCATTTTCATAAGAAAAAATCTTCATTTAAAATGACTTATGAATATCACTTTAAATAAAAGATATTTTTGAATTTATAAATGCAAAATATAAAGTTACTAGATAAAGTCACAAAATAAAAGACCTAAGTCTATATGATTTTTGTAAAGAGACCTAAAAGGGAGCTCGTTGATAGGAAAAGCCACAACTTTCTAATGAGTGATTTTTTAATAAACTTAGACAAAAAAGGACTTCCTCCAACGAGCCTTCAAGAGTATTAACCCTAATATGAAAGCCAAAAAGATTCATTTTGTTTCTTCCATTGCTAGAGAAGAAGAGAGGCACTGCCATGAGCAATCCTATCCATGCTTTGTGAAGGAAATCTATGCCTTTGTACATCGTTCTTGAATATTTTCTGAAGCTTGCATCATGGTAAGTTTGATTTACACTAAATCTAGAGATTTCTCTTTGTCTTTGAAAATTTTCCTACAAGTTTACACACCACGACCTCCCTTGCTTCTTCTAATGGCTTCATTTTCTGTGTTATTTTCTTCATTTGGCTGCCATGAGCATTCTTCATTTCGAGCTTTGTCTAGAAATCTTTCTTGTGTGTGCCATCATGAAGATTCTCTGAAGGTATTGCAGATCTAAAAAAATCATTTACCTTTTGTAAGTTCCTGAAAGCTTATAGGCACGGCTTCACTATATTCATGATGATTTCTCTTCCATGACTTTACCTTGGGTGCCATGAACAAATCTAGCTAATCATTTTGAGCTTCAAAACTCTATGCAACCTGTAGGCTTTGTTAAGTCTCTCCTCAATAAACGGCGAGTAAGTATCTTTGTTGTTTCATATGCGTTTCTTGAAAGATTTTTTCTAAGAAAAGAATGTGTTGAGTGCTTATTGTTTTTAGATCTTGGAGATTTTCTCAATTTTAAAGCTATTATGAGCTTTTTGGCTGCGACTTGCATTTTTTCCATCTGAGTTTGTGATTTCCATTTTGCTTGTGAGCCTAGCACCATTATTTCTACTTTGAGGATTTTTATTTAAGAAGTCGCCCCTTTGAATTTGTGCCTCTGTTAAGGGTCAAAAATTTATACGTGAGAACACTGCCTACAAATTTAAAAGGTGAAAAAACATTCCAGCTTCCTACCATTCATTCTGTCATTCTCCTTATTTTCTAAAAGTGGGTATTTTCTTTTGCTATATGTAAAAACCCTCATTGGTTTGTGGCTGCAAAAACTGTGTTTCCATGCATATTTTGAAATTTCAAATCATCCTCTATTGCTATACCCATGGCATGGGATCTTACATAGCTAGGTATTTCCATCTTTGGCTGAATATTTCTTCACTTTTATATTTCGGTGACAAAACACATATCACAGGCTGAACTCCATGATTTTTTGATGATTATTCCCTCATCTGATACTTCACAAAGTTGATTAAGTTTTTTTTCCCAACATAATAGCTTTGAATTGCACTAATATCAACATAAGTCTTGAAATATAATTGTTCTTTATGAGAATATTGTTGTTCTTGCGAGCATTATTGCCATTTTTTTGTTTTGACAACTAAATACTATGAACCTTTTGACAAGGATTAATTCAAACAAGAATTTCCACAAAAGCCTTTATATAATTTTCTTCGTTCTCAACAGATCACCAAATATTTACTAAGTTTGAATCGTGGTGAAGGAAAACTGATCTTTGTTGCTTATGAATAAATGGCATTCTTCATTGAAAACTTCCTTTATGGATGCCTTCTTTTATCTGGTTTTCAACATTGTGAATTTTTCTTTGTATTAAACATAAGTCAAGCTAGCCTCCACCTTTATGTATTTGATATCATATTACAAATATTCTATAAACTATAAATGGCATAATGTTGTCTCCTTGAAAACTGAAAAACAATGCATTTCTAAAAATGAAATTAACCTGCAACACTGATGTTATTCACACTTTGCATACATATTGTAATGAATTTTCCAGAATATTTTTAAAACACAATATAGATTTTCATGATGTTCATATTTCTTATATCATTGCTACAAGCTAGGCTCAACCCTTGTGGGAGCCACATTTTATGCCAGTCATTTTAATCTAATGAATAAAACAACAAAATGTTTCCTGTATCTGCACATGAAACAAACTAGTTGGTAAAAACATCAGATTCAATGGTTCCTTTGGATGCTCTACTTTTTCAAGGTTAATCATCTGGTGAATGCATGATGAAATGTCAATCTCATTTATGTTGGTAATGTAAGGATAATTTAGAATGCGATTTTTCATTGCTCTAACGCTACCCTTCGCAATTTTGTAGGTAAAATTTGGATTTGGAGCTGAACGTGACACCGGAGCTGAACCAAGATTAGCACAACCGTGACAATGATTTGTCATTCCATGTAATGAAAAATCACCTTCTCTCCTTGTTCTTACCTTATTTTCAGTAGTGTAATACATTTCTTCTTGCATTCAATATTTGATTAAGAAATCAAATTAGGCTACTCCCATGGCTTGTGTGGGACTTCAGGTTTTTACAATATGAATGAAAAACAACATTTCTATACAAACTTACAAATTCCTCTATTACAAAAATTTGCATAACAACACTTGAAATTCACAAGTAATCAAACTCTGGAATATGATGAATATGTAGGAAAAAAAAAATTGTACCTTTCTGAGATGAATGCAATTCAACTCTACCTGTTTTTAGTTGAAGCTAAAAATAGGTAACATGTATACGACATAGGGTTGAGGGTTGAGGATTGAGGGATTGACTGTATAGGGATGAGGGTTGAGGTTGTATATTTTAGGGATGAGGGTTGAGGTTGTAGGGTTTAGGGTATAGGGTTAAGGTATAGGGTATAATGTTAAGTGTTGAGGGTATAGGGTATAGTGTTAAGGTAAAGGGTATAGTGTTTAGAGTTTAGGGTTTAAGGTATAGGGTTGAGGTTGAGGGTTAGTGTATAGGCTTGAGCATATAGGGAATTGTGGTGAAAATTCATCACACACAAAATGAGACATACATAGCACTTACAAGATGTCATAATTTCTCAAAGAAAGGTCTTGTAGATGTACCTCAACCCAACCCCCTATAGACACATGATGATAGTCAGAAAATCTTTACAAAATAAACTTTTTCAAAACATGAGTATGATTTGAAAATTTTGAAATTTTATTGTTTAGAGCAAGCCAAAATATGCTCACATTATAATGTGAGCACATTTTGGCTTGCTCCAAAAATGGTAAAAAAGGTAGGACACCCATGATCTAGGCCCACATGCTCTATTATTCTCCTAATGTTATTTGACAAAAAATGCTTTTTCATGTTGTTGGAGAAAACACATGTAATTTTTACACATTCCACCACCCTTACACCACCTTTTTCTGGTTTTCCAACTTAGGAAGGAGGAAATAATAGAGTTTTTACATTAAATTTGATTATATGAACTCAAATTTTCAATTTTGTAGTGTTACAATGTTAATTATGAATTTATAGTTATAATTTCATATTATAGATTGGTTAATTTTATAGTTTTTAGTAATTCTACTAGATTTATATAGAATTAAACATTATAAAGGAAGCAACTTTGTGAAAATGTATCTTTTGGATTGTCATATATTATGTGTATCATAATTTCATGACTAATTCCATATTTGTGTAAGATATTTCTTTACTCTATAGTACTATGGTGGGACTAATATCTATCTCTTTTTCATGCAATAGATACAATTCCTTATCATGTTGAGGAAATGATCAAGGATTTCTCTAACACAGGACAAGAAAGAAGCTAAGAATGCAAAGAAAAGAACAAAAATGAGGCAACTTCGTGAAAAGATGAAATTGGAAATGATTAAAGAAGACATGGAAATTGAAGAGGAACATGAACCATCAAGGAGATATATGGTATAGCTGGCACAAAGGGAACAAATGGAAAACCTTCGTGCAATGAGAGATTTGAATCTCGTAGTTGGAGACACATTATCAACCGTGAGTCAAGTAGAGGGACACCATCTACCACATCTCAAGTTGAAAGTACATCATCACTCACATGTGAAGATAGCAGTACACCATATTTCCCATCTCAACTTCAAGGTATGTCATCTATTCCATATCCGATCGAAGGTATGCCATCTATCCCATATCATTTAAATATTGATGAAATTCCTAATGACGAAACATTACCTTTGAGAACACCTCCTAGAATTTTGTGTAGGAAGACCAAGTTTTTTATTGATATTGATGATAATATTTTGAAATCGATGGATGATAAGATTCAAAAAAATACTTGTAGAATATATGCTAATAAGATTTGGAGGTTGTTCTTTAAAAAATTAAATGAAACTATTTGTTGAAATGATGAGAAATTTAAAGTATAGGTCCATTATGAAGATTCTTGGGTTGAGAATGTAAGTGGTGAATAGTGAATGAAATCTAAAACACTTCTTAATACAACATTATATCAAAGATTAAACTAATTGAAAGCGTCCTATTGCTCTCTATCTCCAAAGATTTATTAAATCAAAATTGCTCTTAGATTGTTTAAGCAAATAAGACCGTTAAAATGACAATTCAAAGAATGAGATGATGATAATGTAATGCTAAATGATAAATCAATTAAACTAGCATGATATTGATGTGAAATAGATAATTGTAGCTATAGGAGGCAGCCATGGTTGAAAACTAGATTGTTTGATGCTTGATTGTATGAATGCTTGATGCTTGATGTCTGGATTCCTACAGAGTAAGAGTGCAAAAGCTTGATTATTTGAATCCTTTTCTTGGTTGAATGAGGCTGTATTTATAGATTTTCTGGCTGTAGAAATGCACAGGGAAAGCTTTGAAAGGCTTGGATTCAATCTGGAGAATTGAATGGTGAGAGATGAAGGAGATTGAGAGAAAGATGGAGATTGTCTCTACCCATGAAAACACTAGGCAAGAGAAGAGGAAGAATTGATGGAAGAGGATTGAGAGATCAAATTCCAAATTTGTCTCCAATTTGTCTCCAAAACTTCCCGTGAAGTTTCAATCAATTAATTTGACATAATTTTGACATAAATTAGACATGGTTTAGACATAGGAAATCTAATTCATTTTTGAGAGAATATAGATTAGAATATTCCTTGTGCAACAATTCAAATATTTTTGATTTATTTGAATTAACAAAGGAGAGATAAATAATTTAATAAAACAAACTATAGGATAGTTTAAATTAAAATAGAAGAATAATGGCAATTAATAAATAAAGTGTTTTGATCTTTATTTAATTAATTTAGAAAGGATGTGATAGATTGAAATAAGGAAATGATAATTAAATCGAACAAAGTATTTATTTTTTTTAATTTAATTAAGACGAGATTAGATGTGAACTATATTAAATAAATATTTCTATTTATTTAAACAGTAGAGGAATTTAGGATAATTAATCAAATAATTCGTATTCAATTAATCGAAATGCTCCAGACCATTTTTAGGTGTATACATTTTGCCCCTCTTCAAAGTGATGTGTTTACATGTTGCTTCGAAGAAAATTTTGCTGCTACTGCCAGGATTGATGATAAAAAAAAAAAATTTCATGTGCCCCAGACATGATTTTTAGATGATGATGATAATATCAGATGATAATACCCCAGACATGATTTTTGGATGATTTGATGATAATATACCCCCTCGGGAGATAAATTAATGATCTAATGTTTTTTAGAATTTTTAGAATTTTTATGATTTTTTGATGATTTGATGTGTTTCGATGATGCAATAATTTATCTCCCAACAAAATGATGAAGAAATGAGTCCTCTGATGAGTTTTAATTAATTTCATGGATAAAATTAATCAAAATGTTATAAAAATCCCCCAAAAATACCTTTCAAAAATTATAAATAGTGCTAAAAGGTCATTTTCAATTCATTATTTATTTTTTGAGTTCAAAATTCTTAGTGATAAAGACTTTTCTGCCAGTTGGAGCGAGATGCCTATTCCTTACCACACTCACTGATTCGAGCACGTTTGACGTTACAGACAGCCGCTTGCGTATGGACCTCTGGTATGTACCCCTCAACCTCCTCGTAATTCATGCACTTTTGTTTTTTAATGCTTTTTAGGTCTTAGGCATGTCTAGGTGTCTTTTAGCACTTTCAAGCCGCGCTGTACTGCTTACATTTTGATGTAGCACTTCCATCAGGTAGTCTAGCGCTTGCATTTAAAACTCTAGCGCTTCCAGTTGGTAAAGTAGCACTTTCAGCGAATTAGCGCTTAGGAGTCAAGAATTAGCGCTTTGAAGCCGAATTTTAGCACTTTGAGACTTTCAGCGCTTTGAGCCGGTGGATTAGCGCTTTTAAGGTCTGTTCTAGCGCTTTTGGTAAAGTGGTGCTTTGATAGCCTATTTTAGCATTTTGATGCGGAAAAGTAGCGCTTTAGGATTTTTAGCACTTCGAAAGCCTCTTTTAGCGCTTTGGAGTGCTGAAATAGCGCTTTCATGGTTTTAGCGCTTTGGGTCCGTAATTTAGCACTTTTAGCTGATAAAGTAGCACTTTTAGGATGTAGCGCTTTGGATGACTATTTTAGCGCTTCTGGTTAGTTTTAAAGATTTTGACTTAGTGAACCTTGATTTCATCAATTCTAATCATGTCCATTCTTCTGATTGGTATGATTGATAATCCAATTGCTTGATGTAGGATTTAGATTAAAGTAAATAAGACTAACTCTCATGATAGGCGAGAAGAAATCCTATTTCTTGATGATCCTCATGATAGGCGAGGAAATGATTCAATACCTGATAAATCTCATGATAGGTGAGATCTAGATAATGGTTTGATGAACCTCATGATAGGTGAGGTTTGATTCAATATCTGATAAATCTCATGATTGGCGAGATCTAGATAATGTTTTGATGAACCTCATGATAGTTGAGGTTGGATGTTCGCCTATGAATTTTGATCGAAAATTCATACCAAAGCTTTTGAAATAGACTTGATAGTAGAATGACATTTAATTCCTGACATAGTTCACTGATTGTTGATTTTTTGTTATGATAATAGGAGGACCTGGGTACTCTCTAGATGCAAGAGAGGTTTCCACAGACTACAGATTTGATACCTCATCAGACAACAGATGAGCTTCAGGTGATAGGCCATTGTGGCCTTACGAGTTTACTTGATATGCCCTAGATTAGGATTAATCGGGGTTTGTTGACTGCGTTAGCTGAGAGGTGGCATAGCGACCACAACACCTTTCACCTACCTACTAGTGAAATGACAGTCACACTAGAGGATGTGTGGCGTATCTTACGCATTCCGTTCATGGGGGAGATAGTTACATATGACTCTCATGGGACTAGAAGTAGAGATGCTCTCCATCGAGTATTTCAGGATCAGGACATTGAGGGTTCGATTGTTCGATGGCGGAGGATTGCAGATTCGTATGCGACACTACTAGCAGTGCTAGCTGGATTCATTGGAGGTTTCCTTTGCCCTGATCGCAGGTCAAAGGGATTCCTCGTTGGCTGAGGTAGGACACTGGAGAGCATGTTGGTACATGGTACCAGATATGCATAGGGGATGTGCATGTTAGCACATCTTTACCATGATCTTCATTCTATTGTGTACCTAGGTGCACGTAGTATATCCATAGGGGCGACCCTGTTACAGATATGGGTTTGGGAGCATTTTGCTATTTGTCTGCCGTTTCCCATTGTAGACAGATCAGTTGGTAGACCATATGTATTTAGATATAGTGGTTGGTTCACACAGGCCTGGATGGGCAAGTTAGAGCACTAGAGGAGAGTTTTTGATGATACTGAGATAGTGACATGGTGCCCATACCTTGATTGTGAGGACTGGGATGAGGATGATACAGTATTGGGCTTCCTTTGTGACTCTATGTACCTCATTGGTTGGACTCTTTTTGTGATGGAGATATTTTTGCTATGTCGGGTGTACAGATAGTATGGCATTATTCAATGTATGCCACAGGGGGTAGCCCACTATGCACGACGATGGATGGATATTCTAGATTGGGGTTCCACATTATCTTATGATGTTGTAGTAGAGGGGTACAGGACATTACAACCATCTCCCTGGGACATGCAGAGGGATATTGCAAAGGCACTCGTGACAGAGGAGTATGCGACATTTTTGGATTTCATCCCCCCTCCTCACATCACAATTCCTGATGAGCCCACACCATTACCAGTAGAGGAGGATATGGTAGAGGATGTTGCCGGGGGTGAGGGTGATATCCTAGTAGATGAGAGCTCAGAGAGTGATAGTGAGGATAGCAGTAGTAGTGGGGACAACGATGGTGGTAGTGGAGGAGATCGAGGGACAGGGCCAGCCATCAGCAGTTGTCCATCTTCGAGCAAGCCTCGCAAGAGGTGAGTAGTGACCGTGCCACCTATGGATTATCAGAGACATATTTTAGGCTTCCAGGCATAGGTTCAGACACTGTAGGGGGAGTTGGTATAGGCTCGGGGTATGCTTGTGCAGACCCAGACCCAGATGCAGGCACAAGCAAAAGCTCACACACAGGCCTTAGCATAGGTGCAGGGGCAGTTAGCCAGTATGCAGACACAGGTTGATACCCTGATAGCCGAGCGAGATAGTACTCGACAAATAGCTGAGAGGGCATAGGAGACAGTAGATACCCTCCAGAGATTGGCCGATGGCACTTCTATCGGTGATTATATGAGAGAGGTTCTATGGGCTGGCCGAGAGGCAGAGTTCTACTGGGGCCATTATCATGATGCAGTGCTTGCTGAGCACCGAGTCAGTTATGCCCCATCGAGATCAGAGCGGACACACACACGGGCAGTCAGTGACGGGGTGACCCAACCTCCACACAGAGATTCCAGAGATCCGGGTCCGTCTGGGGGTGGTGGTGGTAGAGGTCCTGTTGAGCCTGCTCATTCTGGCAGTAGTAGGTTGTAGATGCCCTTGTGATCTTCTGTGATGTATATTATGATTGTAGCCCATTGTGGATCATGTATTTTGTAGACCAGACTTCATTGTATACTTGACATTGATATATATATGAGATGCAGTTGATGCGATATAATGATGGCTTTACGATTTTTATGTGATGGATGCTTTTTTTAATATGATTTAAATCTAAATGTGATGATGTATATGAATGATTTTATTTGAATGCAATGATGCAATGATAAATGCATGTGTAGAATATGATATATAGATAAATGATGTGATGTGATAACATGTATGGATAGTTGGATAAATGCTTCTTTTTTTTTTTTTTATGGAATGATTTTATGATGAATGATCTTTGATGGGTGTAATGATGTGATTTTATTATTTTTAAATGTATGGATACATGGTACAATAATGATGATGTTGTATGATGTAGGTGATAAAATGACTATTTATTATGATACAAAAATCTATATGGATGATGAAATGATTAATGATGAAATATGGATTTGTAACTATATGGTAACCGATGATGATTTTAGATTTTATGTCAAGTATACTCAGTCTTATTTGTAGATTAGATAATCATTGATTGGAATCCTTTATGCAACAAACACTCTGCAGATAATAAATCATGATGGATGCAATCTAATTTTAACCATGTCATGATATGTAAAACAAATGTCATTTTAACAGTTTTTTGTGCTTGGTATCATCATAGAGCTTTATTGAATGTTGAAAGTGAATACAAGCGTCAATGGTTGTGTTAATCCAATGATGGCCTGAGTATTTCTTTCATGATTTTTAATATTGCAATCGAACACAAGCATCTAGGTATAATTGAACCGAGATGACCTGAGCATTCATTGCCTAAATAGGAAAAGATTATCATTTGAGTGTGTGAATTCTGAATGTCATCGGTGATACATTTGCATAGCACATCCCCCAACAATTCACACATTTATATGATTATTGTACATACAATAGACAATAAAAATATCATTCTTTTTCCTTGTTCCTCTAGTTCAATACATCATTGAGTTACTCCAAAGAAATGATAATCAAAAAGGTCAAAATATCCATTTTTTACTTAGAGTGTTTCATTCATTCATTAGATTTTAGATCATCCATCCTAATTTTGACATGTTTTTGAATTTTCAAGATTTTGACCAAAGATATAACCTACTAACCTATCTTAGGGGTCTCAGGGGCTGATCAAAGATTAGTCTTGCCTACGTTACATACATAGAGACCACGTAGTTTGACTGACATAGACCTATGTTTTTGGATTTATCCTTTTCAGAGTTTCCTATTTGACATGTTTTTGGCTTTTCGATATGATACGGATGGTTGATGCTTCTGACGATGATTGAAATTGTGCTTTGATCTTTGTTTTTGGTTTTCTACCATTGGATTCAATTGATACATTTGGATTGCCCCTAGATATCCAGATGTTTCCCCCAAGCTATGGAGTTATATGTTGACTACGTGACATGACTTTGATAGTGGATGTAATGATGGCCGGATGAAAGATATGATATGAATTGATACTGCCTTTTTAGATGAAATGATCCCGACATATATCCCAATAGATGGGAAAGTTGATCTTTGAATCACATATGATGCCTGTTTCCAGGTTTGCACCACACGCTTTGATTACACCTGTTGTATTTTCCTATTTTTCCCTTTTTTTTGTATTTTCTAGTTCACCAAGATGCATGTTTGCCAGGTTTTCACCAAGGAAACAATTTTCAAAATTTTCCCCGTGCACTAGGAGACTTTAAGCATAGAATTTTCTAAGATGAATACTGTTGATAGGTTCATCAAACAGATCCCCTTCTGACGTTGATAACTGATATGCTCCTGATCCATACACTGATATGACGACAAATGGACCAAGCCAGTTAGGCTCAAATTTTCCTTTCTTTTCTCTGTCTTGTTGATTTCTAGGATTTTCCTTTAGTACCAAGTCACCAACCTGAAAGACCCTCGGTTTTACCCTGTGATTGTAACTCCTTGACATCCTCTGTTGATAAGCTGTTAGATGATTAATAGCTTGTTGGCGATGCTCATCTAGCAACTCCAGTTCTTGCAGCCTAGATACCCTATAGTCTTCATCTGAAATGATAGCTCTGAGTGATACACGAAGGGATGGAATTTCAACTTCAATGGGCAATATGGCTTCTGATCCATATACCAAAGCAAATGGTGTAGCTCCCGTTGGTGTTCTGATGCTTGTTCTATAGGCCCATAGTGCAGGGTTGAGTTGAACATGCCAATCACGTCCAACATCGTTAACCGTCTTTTTGAGAATTTTGAGTATGGTTTTGTTTGAGGCCTCTGCTTGACCGTTCCCTTGAGGATAGTACGGTGTTGAAAAATGATGTTGGATGTGGAACTTATCACATAGCTCTTGGACATCTTGATTTTTGAAAGGTCGTCCATTATCAGTGATAATGGATTGAGGGATACCATACCGACATATTATGTAGTTCAAGATGAAAGAGAAAATTTGTTTCCTAGTGATGGTAATAAGGGGTACTACCTCAATCCATTTCATGAAATATTTTGTAGCTGTAATAATGAACTTGTGTCCATTAGATGACGATGGATTGATTTTCCCTACTAGATCTAAGCCCCATTGACAAAAAGGCCATGTTGTTGTAAAGGGATGCAGTTCTTGTGCTGGTGCATGAACCTGACATTTGTGACATTTCTTTACAAATTGATATGATTCTTTTTCTATGCACGACCAATAATAACCTAAACGAAGGAGTTTCTTAGCTAGAGTCATTCCACTCGAGTGAGTACCACAAATACCCTTGTGAACTTCTCATAAGGCCGATTCAGATTCACTGCATTCTAGACATTAGAGTAGGGTACCATCAAGACCTCGACAATAAAGGATATCTGTGATTAATTTATGTCGAGCGGATTGGTGGATAAAGTTTCGTTTTTGGTTCCTGGAAATATATGGAGGAAGAATATCATATTTTAGGTAAGAATAGGTTTTTTCATAGATAGAGGGTTCAATGGTTTCTATATGGCATATGGTAGCGGATTTCGATTGATAATGGGAAGGACAAGATACTTGTTCTACCATAAACTCATAAAAAACATGCTTCTCAGGTAGTTGTAGTAGTGAAGCAATTGTAGCCATGGCGTCTGTAGCTTTATTCTCTACTCTTGGAATTTGATCAAACTTGATATTTTCAAAAGACTATTTCAGATAATCTATTTGTTGTTTGTATGGCATCAACTTTTCATCTTTGGTTTGATATTCGTCATTTACTTGATAAATGACTAGTTGAGAGTCCCCATACACCTGTAAGTCCCTGATTTTCCATTGAATAGCCGTGTTGACCCCAATAATCAATGCTTCATATTCTGCCACATTATTTGTACATTGAAACATGAGTCTATATGACTTCAGAATTGTGTGTCCGTGGGGGGAGATGAACAAGATTCTTGCTCCCAATCCTTGTTGTGTACATGATCCATCAAAATAGAGAATCCATTGTTGAGGCATAGCTGTCATAATGTCTGCATCTGGAAATTCCATTGTCATTGGGTGATTATCTGGTAGAGGAGCTTCAGCTAGCTGTTCAGCGATTATTTGTCCCTTGATTTCCTTTCTTTCGACATATTGAATATCAAATTCACTTAGGAGCATAACCCATTTTGCCAATCTACTTGTTAAGGCAGCTTTACTTAGTAGATACTTCAAAGGATCAATCTTTGCAATTAACTTGATTGTATGAGCTATCATGTAGTGTCTCAACTTTTGAGTAGCAAACACCACTGCTAAGCAAGAATTTTCTATGAATGTATAATTTATTTCATAGCCATTTAAAGTTCTACTGATGTAGTAGATGGCATGCTCTTTTCCTTTATTATCCTCTTGTGCTAAGAGTGCCCCCAATGAGATATCAATTGTAGCAATATACAATATGAGGGGTCTTCCCTCTGTTGGTGGCATGAGAACTGGTGGTGACATTAGATATTGTTTGATCTGATTGAATATCTCTTCACACTTCTCATCCCACATGAAAACTATGTGTTTATGCAATAGATGATTGAAAGGATGACTTCTATCTGCCAGCTGGGAGATGAATCTTTTGATTGATTGAAGCCATCCTTGTAGTGATCGAAGTTGGCTGATGTTTCTAGGAGGTGGCATCTCCATTATAGCTTTGACTTTTTCCAGATCCACTTCAATGCCCTTTTCTGAGACAATGTACCTTAGCAGCTTTGCTGATGTAACCCCAAAGACACATTTCTTACGGTTTAACCTGACATTAAATTTTTCCATCCGCATGAAGATTTTATCTAGGATATGCAGATGTCCTTCCCTACTGGTAGATTTTGCTAAGATTTCATCGACATAATCTTCCATGAAGGTGTGCATCATATCATGGAATATTGTCGTCATTGCTCTTTGATAAGTTGCTCCTGCATTCTTTAAACCAAATGGCATTATGTTCCAGCAAAAGGTTCCCCATGGACATGTAAAAGCTATCTTTTCTTGATCTTCTAGAGCTATTCTTATTTGATTGTACCCAGAGAAACCATCCATGATTGATAACATGGCATGCCCTGCCGTCAATTCCACAATGATGTCTATATTGGGAAGTGGAAAATCATCCTTCGGGCATGCTTTATTGAGTTCCCTAAAATCTGTGCAGATTCTGATGCTATTGTTCGGCTTGGAAATAGGCACAAGATTTGATATCCATTCAGCATAATCTATAGACTATATGAATCTAGCATCCAGTAATTTCTTTAGCTCTGTTTTGACCATTAATGCAATGTGGGGGTGCATTTTTCTTAATTTTTGTTTAACAAGCTTGATTCTTGTTGGAAAAGAAAAATGATGCATAAGCAGATTGGGATCTAAACCTAGCATATCAAAATATGACCAAGAAAATTTGATTCTTCTTGCTTTGAAGAATTGGATGAATGTCGGTCTTTCTTGTTCTGTCATGGATTCCGCTAGATGTAGGATTTTTTCCTTCTCTTTTGTGTCAATGTCCACTGATTGTGTAGGTTCGACCAGAACTGTTGATCGCTCATGATAGTGTTCTGGGAGAGTGTCAAATCTTCCATCCTTTAGTGCCTCAGAAAGGTTTTCACCGTTGGATGCATTCTTTATTTTTACTTTTTCCAGATCTAATGCTGCCATAGAATGGTTTTCACCATTAGATATATTTTCCCTGTTGTCAATTTTGCAACTGGGAGATTTGACACCCTCCTGCTGAGTCGTACTGTTATGACTAGTATAGAGAGAATTTGTATCAGGTTCAGTATGACATAGGAAATGCACGATGGCATCATCATTTGCAAATTTTGGTACAGTCAAAGGTTCGATAGGTTCCCAATCAATAAGTTCTGGATGGATTAATGGCATGGTATCATCGGATTGATTTTGGTCAATGGAAGTAAGGGTGGGGACAGCAACATCATCATAATTGTCATTTAGGATATCAAGATCCATGATGGTACCTTCTTCGAAGTTATCTAGTTCACTCAAATTTTATTCGTCCTCACTAGAGTCATCGATATTTAGTGATCCCTCGACAAATGGTATAGACCCAAAGCCTTGGCCCTCCTCACATGTAGGTGTATATTTTTGAATCACATCGACTGGAATATCAATGACAAGTAAATCACAAGGTAAGGTCCACTCATATTCATTTGAGTCTATTTCAGAACCATCTCTAAAATGAAGGACATTTTCCATAGCTGTCCTTGTTAGCTCCTGCTTCTCTTCTTCAGAGTATCCTAGTCCTGGTTTTTCTTTTGTGTGGAGAGTGAGAGGTGTGATAGGTTTTGAGATTCCCTCTTTTCTTAATCCCACAGGCCCTTGTCCTTCATAACCCATCTTTTCAAGAATAGATTTTCCTTTTCCATACTTGTCTATGTTGATGTTAACATTTTTGATACCGATCTCAGATGTTGATGTTTCTCCATCCTTGTAAAGCCAATCCAAGATCACTTTATTGTCTGTTTCTTCCGCTATGGTTCCAGATTTTACGAATGTTTCTTGAAGAGCTGTGCTAGATAAAGATGTCAGAGGTTTGATCATTGATGGTTGACCATATTTCCTAGGAGATGGCATTAACTATGATAAGTTAAGCGATTGCTCCATTGAGTACTATCCCATTCCTTTATCTATCAATTGAACTTGCTTCTAAAAGTTGTCTGATAGAGAAGTTTGTGTACCTAGAATGTTTGTTTCAACATGACTTGTTTACTTTTCTTTACCTTTCTTTTGCACCCACTTGGTAGTGATGCTTGGACTTTGTTTGTTCTTGGATGATGATGATCTTGAAGCTTCCCTATTGTGAGGGACAAAGGTGTCTTGAGATACTCTCAATGTGTCGCAATGTTGTGGATGACTATAATCAACAGCTATAGTCACCTCTTGTCCGTTTACTGGAAACTTTAGGCATTGATGGTATGTAGAAGGTACGACCTGCATTTCATGAATCCAGGGTCATCCTAAGAGTATGTTGTATGTTAACTCTCTTTCCAACACTTGACATGCTATATGCTTGATCATGGGTCCCACTTGAATAGGTAATACAATTAAACCTTGGGACGATCTTTCCTCCTCATCATATGCTTTGATGGTCATTTTCCTCTGAGCATCAATAGCATCGTCAGAATATCCTAGTGCACAGATTAATTTGAGGGTGCAAATGTTCAGACCAGCTCCCCCATCTATTAGAACTCTCTTAACATGATGATTATGGATACATACTTCGATATGCAATGCGGTGTTATGTGGATGATTTAATGAGAAATCATCATGTTCAGAGAATGACAAACAATGCGGGGTAGTCAGGTGTCCCACCATAGATTGGAATTGACAAACATCCAGATTCTTTGGCAGGGTTGTGGCAAATAATGCTTGTTCGAGAACTTCCTTATGTGATGGTGACAACTTAAGAAGCTCCAATATTGATATTTGCACGAGGATATTTTGCAATTGATAAATAATATTATAATGAGATTGAGGTGTAACCGCGCATTGAGATCCCACTCCTTTTAATACTACCTTGGCTTGCCCCCTAGTCATGACGTTTTCCGGTTGATGTTCTTGATTTTCTCAGGAGGTGTTTTGCATTTGATTGATAACATCATAATGTGATGGAGGTGGAACTGCATGTGTAGAGCCAATTCCCTTTAACATTACTTTTGATTGTCCCCTAGTTAGTGCATTGGCAGGTTGATGTTCTTGATTTTCTCTGATTTTTAAGACATTTATTTGATTATCAGAGCTTTGCACGCTTGGGAGTAAATCCAAAGAGGTAATGGTGTTGGTTTTGTTATCAACAATGTTATCGTTAACTGCAGGATCATGTTTGACTTCAGATAGACATAGGATTGTTGTGTCATAGACATAATTAGTGTGCTTTCCTTTTCTATTTGAAGATGATGCACCTTTGTCATAATTGGGAAAAGGATCTTTGAAGGCCAAATGATCATTATTATTTTGAGGTCCTTCAACATACACTTTGTTGTTGTCCACCAAATCTTGCACTGCATGTTTCAATTCCATATAGTCATTGGTTTTGTGACCCTTGTTGTTATGAAAATTACAGTAATCAGCGTCATTCCACCATGATGGTTTGACTTTTGGGTCCCAGAACCTAGCTTCTCGTCTCACGAGAAGGCCTCTAGTAACTAGTTCTTTCATTGTTGATTCCATTGATTGACCTAAAGGTGTGAACCTTCGCCGATTTGACGGTTTTTGATATGACTGGGGTTTTATGATCTCATTGTTTTGTATGGTATTTGACTTGACATTTTGTTCATTGTTCTAATTCTTTGATGTGGATGCAGTCAAATTAAAAACCGGTTTGACGTTTTGGGGATCATTTGTCATTTTTTTGATAGTCGTGTTGCGACTCTTTTGCCAGAATTTCGGTTTCTCACTGCTTGAGTATTGATTTAAGGAGTTACTTGTGTTGTTTGTTTTATCATTAAAATTTTTGATAACTCCTCTCTTGACTAACGCCTCTTCAATTTTAAGACCATTTTCGATTAATTTTTCAAATGTTGGAGGACATTGTAGTTCTAATCTATAACTCATTTCTTCGGTCAAATTTTCAATAAACAACTCCATCTTTTCCTCTTCAAGAATGGACATTGGATACCTAGCGAACAAGCATCACCAATTTTGGAGGAAAGATAAGAATGTTTCTCCCTTGTTTTGTTTGAGATTGTAAAGTTATTTGATTGTCACATCATGTTGGATGTTGAATGAGTATTGAGAGATAAATCTGTTAATGAGTTCCTCAAAATTTCTAATGCCTAGTTTCAACTTTGAAAACCATTCCATACATGATCCTCCCAAAATCCTTGGGAATAGTCACATTAAATATGTCTCTTCTTGTGCAAACTCAAGACTCATCATTTTGAATTCTCTAATGTGATCAATTGGATCCGTTCTCCCATTATACTTATCGTATTTTGGGATCTCACAATGTCTTGGAAAAGGTATCAAGCCGACTATTGCGTCGAAAGGATAAAGACAAATGTCCTGTATCACATATCTCTTGGTAGTCCCTTGCGTCATATCTTGTATTTTCTGTTGTAACAGTTGCATTTAAGATGTTAAAACGGCAACCGGATCTATTGTTTGTGTAGGTTGTAGTATCTCATTCATTTTTGGTGTTTCTTTCAAACGGTTTACATCAAAATCTTTTGGAAGTTTTGCCCCTAATTCGGCTAACATTAAAAGATATTTTTCCATGTCTTGTTCTAGAATTTTCTCCATAAATATGTGAAACTTGGGATCTTGTTGAGCCGCTTGGATGTCCTCTGGAGTTATTTCATTTTTATCATTTTGGTTCAGATTATTCCAAGGATTTTCCTCTGCCATTTCTTGTGATTTTAAAATTTCTTGTTCTAAGAATCTCTGTTTTTGGGACCTAGTTAAGATTGGCATACAAATTTTTGCCCTTTCTTCTGAAATGTTGATCTTATGTGCGAGATAGTGTCAATTTGAACCTTTTTAAATAAAGTCGAATAAGATGACTTATCTTATTGATGAGACAATATTTTAAAAAAGTTAATCATTATACTTTGTTTCATGATGAAGGATGATAGTATCCTGATAAAGAAACTTTAGTATAGTAATTGATTGTGTATTTGATTTCGACACTTGTGATTTGCAAGATCTTGTTTCAGTTGATAAGTTGGAAATTTGTATAAACCTTTCTGACTTTGATTCCTAGACAATGATTCTAATAGAAGAAATTTTATTCTGATGAAAACTATGGATAAAATGATAGACTGATGGACTGTGAAAATCTTAAACTCACTATTTTAAAAGCACTAAAACAAATATTAGAAGCTCTATTTCCCGGAAGTGCTGGAACAGAGACCAGAAGTGCTGAAATAAGTGACCAAAGCGCTAATTGACCAGAAGTGCTGAAATAGTGCCCGGAAGCGCTGTATAAATTGATGAAAACACTATTATATTGAAAGCGCTAAAATACAGACCCGAAGCACTGAAAGATTTAATAAAAGCGCTATTTTATCGAAAACACTGAAATAAAAACTGTAAGCACTGAAACAGTGCCCAAAAGCGCTATTTCCCAGAAGCGCTAAAACAGTGACCAGAAGCACTGAAATAGGTTTCCAAAATGCTTAAATCAAAAGTTCAATTTTCTCTATTGTAGAATTTGGTCTGGCCTTGTGGCATACTGTATTAGAGACTGTAGAAGATATGAAGGATGAATCTGTTGACTACGGTTGTGGAATTGTGTGAGAGCTCTTCTTTGAAAGAAGGCTCGTGAATAGAGCAGTTCTACCGCATAGTCTAAAGAGTGACCCCTAGAAAAATTGTGATAACGGTGAATGACTGTTCTATGTTGTAAAAAGAGTTTCTGATTTTGATATAGAAAACGTTGTCTTCTCAATTTATTTCTATAATCGAGAGGTCGTTTGGGCCTTGTAACTTTGATTTTTTTCTTGACAAACATCGTGGACTTCCACTTTCGTAGCATGGATTTCCTGATTTGTTTTGACTTGACATTTTTAGGATGATCTTTAATCTAATTTAAATGAATTTGTGAAAACATGACAAACAATTTTGAATAAGTGTTTTAAAACTGAAAATATTGTGTATATTCAAAAATCACAAATGATCTTTATTGATTTTGACGGGTTATTTTAACAATTGTATACAAATCAAACAGACTCACACTTAAGGACAAGTAGGTCATCATTATACTCACAACCCACATCTTGCAATTATGTTGACTCACACAGCCGTGTCACCCCCTAGAGGGTGCCCATGTGTTTGTCGTTGCCAGATGCGTACTCAAAGTGACGGAAGTGGATACCGAATCCCTTGAGCAAGCGGTCCTTGGTAATTATATGGTGAGTGTCTTGGGGGCAGATTCTTCCCTCCCTTTGCACCGTGAATATGACAATGTATGGATACTGACTCGGTGAGAAACTACTCTATGGTTCGTAGATAGGGTTCCGTTCGGTGTGGAAAATAGATAAACTCCCTCAGGAGACCTCCCAATCTTTAGAACAAATATTTTTGGGATGGTTATCTTGCCTACTACCGTTAAGTTGGACTTTCATCAACAACTTGCATTTTTATTATAGTGGGTTGGATAACCTAGCTTTGGTTGTTCCTAGTTAGGTCGTTCCCGTAGGGTGAGTACTTTTTCCCACTACGACAGGCCTGCTAAAGGATTTAATAAAGCGTAAATGACATGAAATAAAAGTGAATCTGGCACTTTGGTCACCCAGTCAAGGGGAGAGCATAAGCCTAATCACCACAAGCACAACAGATAAGTTTTGTCCTATTTTAAAAGCCCAAAAAGAAATTTTCTAATCTATGTGAAAGTGTTGCTTCACAAAAATCATGATGTTCTTTTTAACTTCTATTGTAAAAATGCGGTGACTATCCTAGGATTGATAGATTTTCTTTAAGAAAAACAAGAAAGTGACTATCCTAGATTGATTAATTTTATTCCAACTTTGAAATGACTATCCTAGATTGATCAATTTTATTCCAACTTTGAAAAAAATTTAAAATCTGGCCGCGGATGCGTTGGATCCAGACTAAATTTTACAAAAGTGTTGGAATATTACACCAAAGTGCTAAAACAGTTACCTAATGTGCTATTTCTCGGAAGCACAGAAGTTTGACATGGAAGCACTAAATTACCGAAAGCGTTGAAATAGTGACTAGAAGCGCTAAAAATTGAAAGCGCTGAAATATGAAACAAAAGCGTCGAAACAATGATTGGAAGCGCTGAAAACTGAAAGCGCTAAAACAACAACCAAAAGCACTAAATCTTTTAACGATAGTGCTAAAATAAAAACACGTCAAGAACCTGCATGACACTTTTCAAAAAAATAACATTTTTGATAAAATTGGGGTTAATGCCCCATGGTGGGCACCAAATTGTAAGTGGTGAATAGTGAATGAAATCTAAAACACTTCTTAATACGACATTATATCAAAAATTAAACTAATTGAATCAATTCAACAAAGTAATCAATTGAAAGCGTCCTATTGCTCTCTATCTCTAAAGATTTATTAAATCAAAATTGCTCTCAGATTGTTTAAGCAAATAAGACTGTTAAAATAACAATTCAAAGAATGAGATGATGATAATGTAATGCTAAATGATAAATCAATTAAACTAGCATGATATTGATGTGAAATAGATAATTGCAGCTACAGGAGGCAACCATGGTTGAAAACTGGATTGTTTGATGCTTGATTGTATGAATGCTTGATGCTTGATTTCTGCATTCCTGCAGAGTAAGAGTGCAAAAGCTTGATTATCTAGATCCCTTTCTTGGTTGAATGAGGCTGTATTTATAGATTTCCTGGTTGTAGAAATGCACAGGGAAAGCTTTGAAAGGCTTGGATTCAATCTGGAGAATTGAATGGTGAGAGATGAAGGAGATTGAGAGAAAGATGGAGATTGTCTCTACCCATGAAAACACCAGGCAAGAGAAGAGGAAGAATTGATGGAAGAGGATTGAGAGATCAAATTCCAAATTTGTCTCCAATTTGTCTCCAAAACTTCCTGTGAAGTTTCAATCAATTAATTTGACATAATTTTGACATAAATTAGACATGGTTTAGACATAGGAAATCTAATTCATTTTTGAGAGAATATAGATTGGAATATTCTTTGTGCAACAATTCAAATATTTTTGATTTATTTGAATTAACAAAAGAGAGATAAATAATTTAATAAAACGAACTATATGATAGTTTAAATTAAAATAGAAGAATAATGGCAATTAATAAATAAAGTGTTTTGATCTTTATTTAATTAATTTAGAAAGGATGTGATAGATTGAAATAAGGAAATGATAATTAAATCGAACAAAGTATTTATTTTTGTTTACTTAATTAAGACGAGATTAGATGTGAACTATATTAAATAAATATTTCTATTTATTTAAATAGTAGAGGAATTTAGGATAATTAATCAAATAATTCGTATTTAATTAATCGGAATGCTCCAGACCATTTTTAGGTGTATACAGAGAACATCAAAAGCTTCAAGTAAAAATCTAATGTGAAGAATATATTGAATGCATATGAGAGTGTGGGTACCACATCCTGCACCAAATATAGTAATGTCACACGATGTGTCATTACATTAACAATAGTAAGTCATCAAATGAATAAATCTTGTCACATTAGAAACACAAGTGAAGCATAAAGAATAAATATAAATTTTTTATTGAACGTCTTGGAAGGTGCTTGGTGGAACTCTCAAATTTACAAAATTTTAGATGACCATATTCAAAAATTTGTCTCTGCACTTTCAGAAGTGCACCTGAAAAATCTTCCCAAGTGACTTACTTTGGAGGCTCATAATTCAGAGCCAGTTGATTTTCATGAAAAATCCCTTGGTTGACGCATTCATGTGACATATGTGAGCAGACATGTAAATTTTCAGCTTCCCATGATAATTTTTTATTGTGTTCTGAAGAGCGAAGTTGGAGGGTTTTGACATTTTTTTGTTGTTTGGAAACTCTCGATTCTATGAAGTGACCTCCCATTTAAGCTTTTATTTCAAAACAAAGATGATTTTCATGATGAAAGGATTGTTGTTATCCATTTTCCCCACATTCATATGCTCCCCTATCAGATTTTAGAGTCTCGAGATCTGATTTGCTATTTTTTCGAGATTAGAAGCAAATGTAGTTTGTTTTGATTTTACATCTGCATTTTTAACATGTTTCAAGGTGGTCAACTTTGACCCCTAATATCTTGATAGTATTTATGATTCAAATAAATCCCTCTTGCACACGTACTCAGTGTACCTAAATGAGATTGCTTTTCTAGTGGCAGCTTGCCAGGAGTTGATTTGATATTTTTTCAAGGTGGTGACTTGCTGGACCATAATTGGTTTTGAAGAGGTGTAGTTGCAGAAGTGTCTGAGTGAGAAAATTTGATAGTCAATATATTGCACCTCATGACATGTTTTTTCGAGTCATTTGTTGAAATCCACTCTCGGTTCAAATGTCTACATGCCTACAAATTTCCATGTCTCTGGGAGGTTGTCTGATTGGTTTTCTAAGGCGATTCTTGAGCCCACTGGACCAGTTTTGACCATTATGCAAAAATGCATGAAAGAAGATTTTAGCATTAACCCACCTCAATCTTCAATTCCATAAACATTTAGAGGTTGTTTCTAGTCAGTTCAACATGAATTTTTTTTGAAAGAAAAACAAATCTAGCCAGGCCCACATGGGGACCTGACATGCTTTACACATGTGAAGGTGAAAATGTTGTTGCACTTTGCATAGGGCTACTTATCTTTTCAGTCCCTCAAATTATATCAATGTGGTATTGCAAATAGCCATTAAACCGAGATGTTCTCTACTCGATTTATAGAAGCACAAAGGTTTGGGAAGAGAAGGTGATGTTGAATTTGAATTTCCATGGGAAAAAGTCACAACACCATTTAGTCTTGCTTGGTTGCTTGAACAACCACAAACACTGAGACAACAAACCTACATGGAAAGACAAATTTGAAAATCAGAAAAGCATTAGAAAAGACATGGGATTATATACATCCATATATGGCATCTAAATTCAAAGGATTGTTTGATCAACAACATGTACTGAAAAAGGAAATTCATTTTACAGGCTAACATTTTGGCTTTGTAAAGGGAGGACATTACAGATGTGAAGCATAAAAGAAGTGATCATCTTGTATATTGCATCAAATTTCAAGAAATTTTGCATACAAATTTTTATTCTTCATTGATAAATGATATCATGAGGCTCGAGTGATGGACATGAAGGAGATAAAACTCTCAATATAGGGACCTTTACATCATTCCCACACATTATAATGTGAAGAACAACAAAGAATTGGGATTGGCTTCAAACAAGAGAGGTAGTACAAAGAAAAGAGCGAGTCAAATTGGGGCGGTTTGTACTCATAGTAAAAATGTGTCAAAATGTTGTTTGGTGAAATTCCATAATCCAATGTTGTAATTGAATGTCATAGGGAACAACTCAAAGGTGTGAGGGTTAGCGATCAAGGGATGAAGAGGATGTTGTTGATGGATCTATCAAATGTGAAAATTGGATATGAGATGATGATGAAGGTCTTAAAGAATCAAAGACTTCTTAGTGGTTGAATCGGTTTATTGGTCGAGAAATGAAGCCGACAATGGATGGTCATTCCCTTTTGTAGAAAACTGCTTGTTTGTGCTCACCTTGAGAGTAGGGTTGGAGGGTTATCATAGGAACATGGATGGTAGGTGTAGACATCCAAATTTGATCACTTCCATATGATCAAAATCATCTACTCTATTCACCTATTTCATTAATAATGATTAAATAATTTATTTAATCATTATTTCATTTTCTGCCTAAGGTTCCTAAAGTATGTAATTAAATAAATTAAATACTTTACCTTGTCCGTTTTCTTCTCTAAATTAAATAAATATGACAAAATTATTTAATTTAGTCTTTTAACCCATTTGGATTAAAATCAATTTTTAATTCCCCTTTTTCTCTCTCCTTGTCACATTCTCCATAACCCTCTTTTAATCCAGATTAAATTAATTAAGATGTGCATCACTTAATCTTGATTAAGTGTCACATCCTCCATAGTCTCCCACTTGCCTCTAATCTCTCATTAATTATCTTAATCTTGTGTTTGCACAACCTTAATCAGAATCATTAACCACATTTAGCTTACCTTTTCTGATCAACCTTCCCACTTACCATTTTTGGCCTGGACTCTTTTTCCCATGTGAATTTTTAATTCACATTTATTTGCCCAAAGCTCCTCTCTTCCCCATGTGAATTTTTAATTCACTTTTATCTTTCCAAGGTCTTCCCCATCCCCCATGCAAGATTCTAGAAGGCTTGACTTGTCACTTTACATTTGCCAAGGACTTCTAGAACCTTGGTCTTGTCACATCACCCACATGTGACAAATCTCTAACTTTTTGGAGACCTTTTACCCAATAAACTCTCCAATGAATGTAAATTTTTAATTTGCATTTATTCTTCCAACCACTTCCCCTTTTCCCATGGAGATTTTTTAGGAATTTTAAAATCCTTCAAATGTCTTTCTCATCCTCATTTGGGGACAGGAAGTTCCTTTTTGAGTAAATCTTCTCATCCTCCAAGGTACCTCAAAGGTACTTGTCCTTCATCCACCTCATGTACTTCTCTTCCACCTCATGTACTTCTCTCCCACCTCATTCCACCCTAAGACATCTCACATTCCACATGTCAAGATGTGAGGGCTTGTGAGTCCTCAACTCACCATAGCCCTTCATCTTGATCTTGTTGGATCAATCTCAACCGTTGAATTCTCTAGAGAATTTCAATTATCCTATAAAAACCCCCTCATTTCTTCCATTTTAGGGATCAAGTCTTTTGCTACCAAACTTATGCCAAATTGTTATTTGCAATATTTTAGCCTTTTAATAGCATTTCTCATCACTCCATTTTACATCTTGCATCCACTTCACTCCATTGCCATCCGAGGAGCACACAAGACATCCAAAGATCAAGGGCCAACCAAGGAAGAAACAACATGAAGGTATAACAATCAACAATCAAATTTGTTTATCTTGATTTCATGTTATCTATTTCTTAAGTTAATCATTAAGGTTCCCTTTTATTATGTTATCTCCTCTTATTGCATCATTTTAGCATTTCACATTAGGACTTAACATTTTATTAGGATCACATTTTTGGCATGCCCGGTGGGACCCACAAAAGGGTTTTTTTTTTTTACGTTTGTTGTTGTTAAGCTTGTTTGTAGGTTTAGATCACAGAGGGGCAGATTTTCCCTCCCAGGCGCTACAGAGGGGCGGATACGCCCTCACGATTTGACATTTCTAATAGTTTTTACTACAGAAGTGTGGAGACGCCCTCACAATCCAACGTTTTGCTAGCTGTTTTTCTGCAGAAGTGCAGAAACGCCCTCGCGATCAAACGTTTTTCTAACTATTTTTCTACAGAAGTGCGGATATGCCCCCATATTTCAAACTTCTGCTAATTATTTTTCTGCAAAAGTGCGGATACACCCCCGCAGTTCAACGTTTTGCTAATTGTTTTTCTGCAGAAGTGCGGATATATCCCCGCAGTTCAATTTTTTGCTAATTTTTTTTCTGTAGAAGTGCGGATACGCCCCTGTGATCTAACGTTTTGCTAACTATTTTTCTACAGAAGTGCGGATACGCCCCCGCAGTCCAACGTTTTGCTAACTATTTTTTTGTAGAAGTGCGGATACACCCCCATAGTCCAATGTTTTGCTAACTTGTTTTTGCAAAAGTGCAGATACACCCTCACAATCCAAAGTTTTTGCCTAACTATTTTATGCAGAAGTGTGGATACACCCCCGTGTTCCGACATTTTTGCTAACTATTTTCTGTAGAGGGGCATATTTTCCCACCCGATTCAACATTTTTTACTGTAGAGGGGCGGATTTGCTCTAAACAACACATTCGGGAAGGTAAAAAGTGCATTTTAGCTTTGTTTTTGTCCCTTTCTTTTTCTGTTTTGTGCTCTAATCCTCTAACCTTGTTTGTTGGTGGGTGAAGTCAGATTTCTTGCTGATATCTTGAGTGTTTTGCTGAAAATCACAAAGAAAAAAAAGAAGATAAAACAACTAACATTTGCTTGCAGGGCCTTTGTTTAATTCTGATTTTTGAAGTCTTTCCTTACTGCTTTATCTATTTACTTAGTATAAGTAGGGGAAAGTAACATTTGCTGGTTGTTGTGTTTGTTTTATTTTTTTTACCCTAAGCGGGCATTAGTTTGTTTTCACCTTCCTTCTTTGCACTTTGTGTGGATCCGAAGGGGGTAGTTGGAAACAATTAGTGTCTTCTTCTTAGCAGGCCCTGCTTGGGAATTTCATCACCCCAAGGGACAATCCCAACCATGCATTTTGGTGGGGTATATAAAGGGGGGAGAGCTAAAGTTGTACCCCAATCCAGTTGCATCGTAATTGGCGAAGCGTCGAAGCTTGGGTGATACCTAGATAGACGTGAAGAGTTGGTCTGAGCCTTTTAGTATCTCACTAGGGCTCCCGACTCACGTTTGTGATGGACTGGTTTTCATGGTTGTGTCTCATGTACCAAGCATATATTGAGGACTCCCTAGAAACCTTGTTCATCCTAGAGTAAGACCTTTGCTAGCTATACCCCTTAATACTAATCATAGGATTGTGCTTGTTCAAAGTGTCATTCTGTGAAAATCCAATAAATTTTGATAAGCCAAACCTTCATTGAGTCATTCCAAGTCCTTGCCATAATCTCTCATTTCCAAATCAAGTCACTGTTCCTATAGAGGGGTGGATTCACACCCTTGTTTCACAACTTCTTACTACATAAGTGCGGATACGCCCCCCTATTTCAGCACTTTTTACTATGGAAGTGCAGATATGCCCCCCTATTTCAGCACTTTTTACTGTAGAAGTGTGGATACGCCCTCCTATTTCAGCACTTTTTACCATAGAAGTGCAGATATGCCCCTCTGTTTTAGCACTTTTTCTACAGAAATAAGGATACGCCCTTTGAACAAACAATTTCATTCATTTGACCATTCTAAACCCCCGTTTGAATTCCCAAAGTCTCCATTTGACCATTTGATCATCCTAAACACTCATCTAACCAATCCAAACCTCTATTTAACCTTTCTAAAACGTTCATTTACCACATTCACATTGATCATTCTACCATTTGGGATACCCATCTTATTGTGTGACCTAAACATCTTCAACAACAGATCTTCCCTTTGCATTAATCATCATTCCTCAACACAAAATCCCTTAAATTTTTTTTTAGGAATTATCTCCTGAATTGACCAAGGCGTTAAGTTGATCATTATCCTACATAATTAATCCTTGTCTTCAACCTAATCAATCTGCTTCTATCTTGAGGCAGATTTGTGTTGTAATTCAATGTCATTGGCCCAAATCAATCCCCTTCCATCTCAAGGCAGATTCGGCACCATGATCATTGATTTAGCTAGCTCAAATCGATCAACCAACATCATAAATCACTTAGGGTGGTTTCCAAATTAGGTTTTAGGATCCCCTCCATCAACCAATCCTCATCCACATCATCAATTGATCCAATCAAATCCAACCCTCATTCACATCATCCAGTTGATACATCATCAATTGATCCAATCAAACCCAATCCTCATCCAAATCATCAAATTCATACATCATCAATTGATCCAAAAAAATCCAATCATCATCCAAATCATCAAATTGATACATCATCATTTGATCCAAATAAATACAATCATCATCTAAATCATCCAATTGATACATCATCATTTGATCGAAACAAATCCAATCATCATCAAATTGATACATCATCATTCGATCCAAACAATCCAATCATCAAATTGATAGATCATCATTTTATCCAAACAATCCAATCATCAAATTGATACATCATCATTTGATCCAAACAATCCAATCATCAAAATGATACATCATAAATTGATCCCTCATCCAATCTAAATCAATCAATCTGAATCATCACCTAGATCATCCCTTAGAGATTGCATCTTGAAATCACCTAGTTTTTTTGCACGTTCAAACCCGTTCACCAAAAAAAAAAGCAAATGGAAGACCAACAAACTCAAGGTTCCCAACCAAATATCCCTCAAGATCCTAATAAAATTCCACACGATCCTCATAATGGCATCTCATCTCAATCAAACACTGACATCCAGAATATCACACCACCTAGTGACGAAAACATGGTCAATCAACCTGAAGTCACCATTGACGAATATCTTAGTAATCCTGCCAATGTCCAAATGATGGATCATCTCCTAAATGAATGTGGGGTTAAGATCCTCGCCACCTTACTCATGAAGGGATTCAAACCACCATCTAGTTTCAATACATCACAATATGCCCTTCCCCCATTTGTTGACCCACAAACCTCACTAAATGTTTCAGAAATTCCTATGTTCCTGAAGGTGCACCCACTGAAAATTGGTACCACCCCAAACTTGGAAATGCTGTCATCCATCAAGTCCAAAAATATCCTCATCTTCCAACCACAACATCTAATATTCCACCACTCAATCCTAATGATCCCCATACCTATGGCATGCCATCATACATCCCATCTGCTCCACCGCTTCCTCCCCCATATTCTAATATTGGGGGCACACCTCCACTTACCAATGTGCTACCTCCTGTATTTCAACAACCTCCAAATAATCCACACCAATCCACCACACTACCAGCACTGCCACATGTTGCTACTATTATAGCTTCATCTCAACACTTACATCCACAACATCCACAACATCCACAACACTCTACCATTCTCACACAACCATCATAGCAATTAGTACAACCTACTTCACAACAAAAACAACACATCTCACCTCACCCATCTCAACAACAGCAACACATCCCATCTCACCCATCTCAACAACAACATATCTTATCTCACCCACCTCATCAACAACAACAACGACCTCCACAACAACATGTGAATATCCCTACACAAACACACCATAACCCGCTTACTAAGTACCTCTATCATCCCTCTAGCACATACACTATTCCATCCCATATGAATCCTCATCAGAATGCACAAAACCAAACACATGCCCAACCTCCACCTTACACCAATCTTTCACAACCTCAACATCATCCCCACCAACAAACATCAAATCCATACCCATATGCCACGCAACAACCCACCATTGCATAAAAATACCAATCCTATCTTCCCTACTTTCAACAACAACAAACTCACCAACAGGGGGCACCTTACACTTCCTATTACCAAAAATCATCATCACATCTACAAAGAGGCCCTACCTCTACGCATTACCAAAATGCTATGCAGCAACATGAACCCTCTCTTGTTTCCTACTATCAACAACAAGTGGCTCCCACTCAACACAATCAATCATCCAACTATCAATCCACTTACAATGAACCAACACATTCATATCCGACTCAACCCGTTTATGATCCAACAATGGTAGGGCCATCCTCATCATATCCATAATATTATCCATACAATCAATCCACTTTGACTCCCATGACTCCTGTCAATAAAGACTTGGAAGAAGTAAAAGCAGTGTTAAAGGACCTACAAGCTGGAACGGGTAAACAATCATTCAAGTTTGAGGACATGTCTTTATCCGTTTGATCCCTCCATCTCCTTGATTCCTTTTCCCAAACATTTTGAGATACCCAAATTCGATAAATACAAAGGAACCAAGGATCCTAGAGCTCACCTTCAAGAATTTTATGCTCATTTCCAAGAGGTCATGCATAATGATAATTATCTTATCTGACTCTTCCCTAAAAGTCTACAAGGGGTTGCCCTCAACTGGTTTATGGGTCTGGAAAAGTGATCTATCAAAACCTTCAAACAACCATCCAAACAGTTTGTCTCTCACTTCTCTTTTAATCTAGAGAAATGTATTGACACACTTGATCTCCTCAAAGAAAAATAACGTGACAGAGAGACCTTTGCAAGCTACTTGCAATGATGGCATGCCTTGGCTAGCAGGATGAAATCCCCACCAACAAAAAAAGATATGGTCACGCTATTTATCGAAAACTCACCCAGATATGGCTCATAATTTCCAACTCCATTGTATCACCACCTTTGCGGGACTTGTGGAGAAAGGCCCTAGCTTAGAATGAGCCTTTGTTGCAAAAGGACAAGTCAAACATTTCAATTCTGATAGAGAGAAATCCTTTGGGGATAAACCTCATTATTGGAATAGAAATAAAAATGTTGTCAATGATGGTGTCACTGACACCAAACATGTTCAAGTGGCCACCACCATGCAAAGATACCCTCTTTTACAACAACCATCAGTCCAGAACACCATATCTGTGGCCCAAGGGGCACCACGACAATAAGCCAACCAAAATAACCAAGGGGGAAACAAACAACAGTTCACTCGGTTGGGAGAACCCCTTAGCATGGTGTTTAATAAGCTTCTTCAAGCTAATTATCCCATCACATATCCTATCACCAAACCTCTTGATACGTCTAAACCCAAGCCTGCTTGGTTTAAAGACAACGAATATTGTGAATTTCACAAGATTAAGGGCATACCTTAGATAAATGTCAAGGCCTAAAAACCTACATTCAAGGTCTCATCGATAGAGGTGAAATCCATGTAGATGCTAATGTAGCATCTTCATCCAATTCTCAACTACAAATATATCAAAACACATTTCCTAACCATAATCAGGGTCCTAGTACGTCCAACTCAAATCCTGGACCTAGCAATAATAACAAGCAAGGTAATAGTACCAATAACATCAGCTACAAAAATGTGCCATACAATTATCAAGGTGTGGTTTCATATGTAGAACAAGTGGAGCCATGTGTATCCATGATACATGTCAAAGGAAAAGATCCACAATGTGTTGTTACCACTCGACGAACCCACATCACAGTCCTAACAGCACCTCCATCTACCCAACGACCATCCGCCAATTCCCAATATAACATCCTAGACCATCTAGATAAGACTACAACCCAAATATCCATTTTGGATCTGCTTAATTCATCTCTTGTACATCAAGATATCTTAACTAATGCTTTGCAAAGCACACAAGTGCCTGATAATATTGACCCTACCCAATTTCAAGCATTAGTAGGCAAGCTCTCATCAACTTATCAGTTAGCCTTTAGCCAAAAAGACATGCCACATCTTGATTCAAGCCATAACCGCCCCCTCCATCTTGAGGTTGGTGTCAATTGTCAAAAAGTAAAAAGGGTACTAGTAGATAATGGTTCAGCCCTAAATCTCTGCACATTAAAATTTTTACAAGAAGTTGGATACACCCAGGCTGATCTGAGAAATCAAGTTATCACCATCAAGGCATATGATAATGTAGAGCGGGATTCTAAAGTCATTATTTGCCTCCCTATTCAAGTGGGCCCCATTGTACAATACACTATGTGTCATGTTCTGGACCTTGAACTCCCATACAACATCCTTCTTGGTCATCCATGGATTCATTCTATGCAAGCCGTCCCATCCACCTATCACCAATGCTTAAAGTTCCCATTTCAAGGAATGGAAGTCACCATACAAGGCGAGCCTCAACCTTTTGAATATTATCGTGCCTTGGAAGCTTCTTTTCCACATTCGCATTACTGCCCAGGAGTCAAAATGGGGGCATTCCCAACATCTGATCCTATCCCATCCACCAATACACTAAACACTTCATCCCCACCATCATCCACACCTGCTTCCACCATCACCAAGGTCCAGATCATAGATAAGGGATGTGGCAAATACGAAATGCATACCATACTCAATTTGGCAACCATGCCACCTTCGCCTCACACATATGGACAACCAATTCTGCCACTACCAAAAGTAGAAGAAAAGACACTTACACTCACTTCCAAGAACATGGGGTCGACAACATTCAATGATTTGGGATCCCTCCAAGATCAAATGGACGAAGATATCAGTCAATGGGTTTATCAAGAGAAACCTAAGCCACCACGTCCCCTTATTGAATACTTTCACGAAGTCTATCCATGTGCCTCCAAGTTCATTGAAAAGTGTCATTACCAAGGCAGAGGCCTTGGTGCAGAAGAACAAGGAAAATGTCTACCCATTGAAGCAACTACCATCTGACCAAGAAATTTGGGCTTGGGTTATGATACTAAATAGAAGGGTCCTACAACATTTGATAGCACTTATAACAGTGTTAGTGTTGAAAACAGTTCCCTCGAAGACATACCAGAGGAAGATTCCATCATACACGCGTATGATGAATTGAATCACATTGACCTCCCTGCCATGTTTAAATGGTTATATGTTTGTACCATAACTTTATCCCTTAAACATTCTGAGCTTATTGATCATGACCTAAAAGGTAGCGCACCTGTCAGCACATTTCCCTTAGAGGATACCTGCATACATCTAATGGGATTGGGGGAAGATGAACGCCCTAATCACAAAAACAAAAAGAAACAAAAGAAAAATGGGTCATCAAGTGAAAACCTCACCAAGACGCTTTTTGACTATGAAAAAGTAAAAACAAAGGATGTATCTGATAGTGAAAACCCTAATACGACACTGGAAGATGGGGACGTTTATCTTCCCCTTGTAGGAACACAACTATCTGAGCAATCTTTGATTCTCATTGAAGAAACGCAAGAGGTGAATTTAGGGATAGAAGAAACTCGAAGGATCACCTATGTGGCCAAATCTTTATCCGAAGAAGAATATATCACCATTGTCCAAATTCTCCATGAAGGGGTTATCAACTTTGCATGGGCTTACTCTAATATGCCTGGCCTGGATCCTAATCTTGTTGTACACCATTTGGATGTCCGTCCAGAGGCCAAACCTGTCAAGAAGAAGCTCTGAGAGATGCATCTGTAGGTGGAATTATTAGTTAAGAAAGAACTGGAAAAGTTACTAGATGCTGATTTTATTAGACCCATTGATTATTCTGATTGGATTTCCAATATAGAACTTGTTGCTAAACCTAATGGAGACATCAAAATTTGTATAGATTTCTAGGATCTTAATAAAGCCTGTCCAAAAGATGACTTCCCCTTGCCGAACATCGACATGTTGGTCAACATCACTACAGAACACGAGATGCTATCCCTCACGGATGGCTTCTCTAGCTACAATCAGATCCGGATTACCCCTAAAGATCAACATAAAATTGCTTTTACAACACCTTGGGGTACTTTCTATTACAATGTCATGCCCTTTGGTCTCAAAAATGTGGGGGAAACATATCAACAAGCAATGATGGTTATATTCCAAGACCTCGTCCACATCATCATGGAAGATTATGTTGATGACCTACAGGAAAAATTTGAAACCAGAGAAGATCACCTTGCCATTCTGAAATGGATCTTCGAGCGCTTAGAATAGTACAAGCTTCGATTGAATCCAAAAAAGTGTGTGTTCGGTGTCACATTAGGGAAATTGTTGGGCTTCATAATGTCCCGAAGAGGCATCGAGGTTGACCCGGCTAAGGTGAAAGCTATCATGGATATGCCTCCACCAAGAAACCTGAAACAATTAAGGATCCTCCAAGGGAAACTACAATCCATCCGTCGGTTTATAGCCCAACTTGCGGATAAATGTCAGTCATTCACCCACCTTCTCAAGAAAGACACCAGCTTCAAGTGGAATCAACAGTGTCAGTTGGGTTTTGACATGATCAAAGGATACTTGGCCCACCCGCCGATCTTGATGCCACCTATCCCTGGAAAACCCCTCTTGTTGTACATATCTACCACATCAGTTGCATTGGGGGCATTATTGGCACAACATGATGAATCCTCAAAGGAACGGTCAATCTATTACATTAGCCGAACACTGGTCGGTTATGAACTCAAATATTCACTAGTGGAAAAATCATGTCTCCCTGTGGTCTTCAGCACACAAAAGCTATGCCACTATATCCTTAGCCATCCTATAAAATTGATAGACAAAGTCGACCCCCTCAAGTACCTGTTATCCAAGACAACCCTGACTATTCGAATGGCTAAATGGATCATGATCCTCAGAGAGTTTTATATAGAATATGTGGATAGAAAGGCCATTAAAGGACACGTAATAGTGTATCAGTTGGCAGATGCCCTGTTAGTGGATGCCTATCCCATAGAAACTGAATTTTTAGATGAAGGAGTATTTGCAGTCTCAGAAGCCACCACGTGGACACTGTACTTTGATGGATCACACACTCATAATGGATCAGGGGTAGGGATCTTGCTTATCACCCCCCAAGGTGATTACATACTGAAATCATTCAGACTGGCTTTTCCTTGCACCAACAACATCTCTGAATATGAAGCCCTTCTCACAGGCCTCAGAATTGCAGTTCAATGGCACGTCACCCATCTGCAAGTTTTTGGTGATTCCCAGTTGGTCATAAAATAGGTCAACGATGAGTTTCTAACAAAAGATGAAAATTTGTTGCCTTACAAACAAATGATGGATGACTTCAAGAAATATTTCACTACCATCCAATTTGAGCAGATCCTGAGACTCCAGAATAAGGTAGCAGATGCTATGGCTACCATTGGTTCTCTCCTCGACATGCCAAAAGATTGCACAAATTGTTAGTTCTTGGTCGAGCAACTCCTAATCCCAACGTATGATATCCCTGAGAGTGACATGGTGTGTGCTATTGTAGGTTCTGAATCCTCTTGGTACCATGACATTTACACCTACATTCATGAAACACCCTCCCGCCTAACCTCACGAGAAACCAACATAAATCATTTATCCAATGCACATCCCGCTACACCATTATCGGTGATACACTTTATCGACGTGGGTATGATAGAACTCTCCTCTATTGTTTAGATGAAACTGAAGCCTGCATGACATTAATAGAAGTGCATAGCAGTATTTGTGGGGTCCATTCTAATGGTATGGCCCTAGCCAAATAGATTCTCAAAGCAGGATATTACTGGCCTACAATGGAATAGGATGCTTGTGAGTATGTCAAAAAGTGTCTTCTGTGTCAACAACATGTAGATCTGATTCACACTCTAGCACAAGAGCTCCAACCTATCATGACACCTTGGTCATTTTCACAATGGGGTTTTGACTTGATTGGCAAGATCTACCCTCCATCTTCTAATGGTCACACCTTTATCATCACAGCCACTGAATACTTCACCAAGTGGGTGGAAGCCATTCCACTCACTCAAATCACTGGTGTTCAGATCTCTATGTTCATTGTCTACCATATCCTCTGTAGGTATGGTATCCCCTCCACCATCATCACTACCAATGGAAATCCATTCAAAAATAAATGTATCAAGCTCCTTTGTGACACATATCATATCCAACATCATTGGTCCACTCCCTATTACCCCCAAGGTAATGAACAGGCAGAAGCAACAAACAAAACATTGATCAAAGTCATTAAGAAGATGGTCAATAACACTGGTCGTGATTGGCACCTCCATATCTGTCCTGCTCTTTGGGCCTACTGTACATCCATCTGCACCCCTACCGACGCTACTCCATACTCTTTTGTCTATGGTGCTGAAGCCATCTTGCCAATCGAAGTTGAAATCTCTTCACTCCGAATCTCCCTCAAGAATCTCATCACTGATGAAGACACCTAAGTGACACGCTTGGAAAAATTAGAATTGCTGGATGAAAGATGGGTCAAGGCTTATAACCATCTACAATCCTATTAGCATCGACTCAAAAGGAGCTACAATAAAAAATTCCACCCTCACCAATTCAATTTTGGTGATTTGGTCGTAAAAGAGAATCAACGAAATTAGTAAGATCGAGAGAAAAAGGGTAATTTTGAAGCAAACTGGTTGGGCCCTTATGTCATCACCACAAAGTATGGTTATGGTGCCTACAAGCACTCCACCCCTGAAGGAAAACCCTTGGAGGAACCTATGAACATCATGCACCTAAAAATGTTCTATACTTAGGTTAGATGGGGTATCCTTCTTGGTAAAATAAATAAAAAATAAATCCAAAAATAGTAAAGAGAAATAACCCATCCTATGGTGAAAACCACCCCTATGTGGCACCTTGGATATTTACGATTGGTGAAAACCTGGCAATAGGTGCTTCTCGTATAGGGCTTAATCATTATCTACCTCGTGTCTTGGTTACTTTGTGGCTTATCCACCGATTCCTCAATCCTCATATCCTCACATCTGCTTACATCACCTCGTCGCTTGGTATATTTTGGTTGAGCATTGGACGGCCGTCATTCACTATCTAAAATATTGAGCTTATTATCCTAATATGAGCTTGTGTCACCTCATCTTTGTGTTTGTCTTCATCTAGGCTCACTCTTCATGTTCATCTCCATCTAGGTTTCATTGTGAACTACGTTGCCCTTGCGCTTGCACGTAGGCAAGGTTGATCTACCCCCGAGGCTTCTCCTTGTCTTCTTTTGTGGTCAGTCTATTTGATCATATTCCTCCATCATCTGTCATCATCGCCCTCTTTCTTCTTTTATCATCATCTCCTCTTGAACTACGACACCTCTGCACTTGCACATAGGCAAGGCTAATCTTTGGATCGGCCCCCGAGACATTTTGTCCTTCATCATCTGTCCTCATGGTCCACTTTCCGATCTTGTCCATCCTTGGTCTTTTTTCATGTCTGAACTACGTTGCCCCTGTGCTTGCATGTAGGCAAGGTTGATCTTTTGATTTGCCTCGGGGATTGTGTTTGTCTTGGTCATCCATCGGTTTCCATCAGTCCACTTTCCGCTCTTTTAGCGCGGTCTTTTCTTGAACTACTAGGGCTCTGTGCTTTCACTTAGGCAAGGTTGATCTTTTTATCAACCCTCGAGCCCCTAGGTCTATAGGTTGTGTCTTTTTCTCTTGTTGTTGTGTTGTCAAGAATGTCCCTATCATCGCCGATTCTTCACAAACAAGATCCTCTCGTATCAAGAAATCTCCCCAATGACAGTTATCTTACGTCATCTAGGTCACTTTAGCTTAGTATCCATCATCGGTCTTAATAGGATGCATCCTTCCTAATAGACCACATCAGCCCCATCCATCCTTGGGATCTTATGGAAAAGGACACTTGTAATTGATTACAATCTTTTGGTACTTTTGAACTTTGTTTATCATTTGAGCTCCCTATAATCACTAGTCAAGATCGCCATGATCCTTTATATTGTGGTTTGTTTTGACTAGTTAACATAGTTACATCTCTTGAATATTGTTGTTGTCTGCTGGGATTCCCCACGTAGTACCCACCAAGATTCCTTTCGGATCCTACGTTATGTGGGGGCATCCCTTTGTGCTTGTGGTTATTCCAATACTTGGCCCGACCAAAGTCATCACGACTTTGGGGTATTGGGATATCCTTCTTGTTTGTCATGTTTTTTTTATGCATTAGACATCAATCCATCTTGGTTTACATACCTTGACACCCAATGTCTTATGCTATAGCAAAAATCAATGCTCTAAAGGATGGAAAATTGCATTCATGTTGCATTTCATCTCATTGCATATTCCCCCTTCATCCTATCTTGCTCCTACATCTATGACTCGTGATTTTGGTTGTGCAAACCCTCATTCCCTCTTACTAACTTTTCTTCTCAGGATCCTTACAATCCTTGACAAGTACTACATTCCACACACCCTACGCATATCACCTATCTATTGATACTTATGTCTACAATCATTAAGTTCATTTACCCATTTACATCCATTCATTTATCCATTTACATCCATCCATATTGCATTAATTCATTAGGTTCATTCACCCATTTACATCCATTTATTTATCCATTTACATCCATTCATTTATCCATTTTCATCAATACATTAAGCTTATTTATCCAGTTATATCCATTCATTTATCCATTTACATCCATCCATATTGCATTAATTCATTAGGTTCATTCACATATTTACATCCATTTATTTATCCATTTGCATCAATTCATTAAGTTCATTTATCCATTTACATCCATTCATTTATCCATATTACATTAATTCATGTAGGTTCATTCACTTCATTATGATCATTCATCCATACATTTCCATATCCACCTATGCATCATTAATAGGCCCATATTATTTACATCATAAATACAATTACATTACCATTCATAAATCATTAACATTATCCATAATCACATCATCCACACATGCATAACTAAATCATTAACATCCTAACATAACATCCATATCAACACAAAAACATCATATACATATGCATACCATACATCAACTATCATAGGAACATCAATGTAACACCATATGCATACCATACATCACAAAAATGTGCGGCATAATATCAATGGGGACCATCACATATCATCATCAAAATAATACAATGTCCATATCCAAAATATAGTCACCACATAATCACCTCCATATCATGCTCAAAATAATGTGCATCATCTAAAAATATGTGCTACATTACCATTCGGTACCTGTCAAAAGCACCTGTATCCTATCACCTATCATTTTCCTATCCTGAGCTGCCCACACTTGACCTCTGAGGAGACTCAGGTATTGGTCCCCTATGTGTTGGAGTCCCTTGAGACTCACGCCTTGGGGTCCCAAATTGAGAAGGAGTCGACTTGAAATCACTGTACCCCCTAGTCCGTGTCCCTAAAGATTGGGATGGTGCCAACACCTGTGGTATCTTCTTAACATACTATGTTGTACGTTGCACTGGATCTGGCACTGCCTGCTCATATGCACCCCTCCAGTATGTCGCCTCATGCATGTACTCATCTCTCTACCTAGCCTGGAACCGAGCAGAATTCTGCTCATGCCTGTACCTATCCCGCTCTCTGCTCATGGCCCGTCGCTCCTACTCTCATGCCTCATGTGTTGTTGTCAGTAGTCTTATCTGCTCTGTGGACCTTTCCCTCTCTACCTGCATAGTCTCTAGCACTATCCCATCACCCTGCCCTCAATGTGTCTGCCTCTGTGTTATATCCCTCTCGGCATTCTCTGTCCGGCCCACTGCTGAGTTTCTCTGGAACTGCAGGATCTGGACCTGTCCCAGTACACTATCCCTCTCCCCTTGAAGTGCTTGCATCTGTACCTATACACTGTCCCTCTCCCCCTATAGTGCCTGCACCTATCCCTGTGCACTCTCTCTCTCCTGCTGCACTATTTCTAGTTCGACCTCTATGGTCTCGAGTCTCATCTTCATCTCCTCTAAAGATGCCTCTATCGTGGATACCCTCTCCTGCAGTGTTGTCCTCTCCTCTAGAAGTCCTACCACTTGAACTCTCAGTGTCCCAATCTCCCCTCCTCCTACTGGCTCCGGCTAACCTCGCATTTGAGCAACTATCATTGCCGCCTCTAGCCTGTCTTGGTCCTATGTCACCCGAGCCAACTCCCCCGTACTCTCTCCATCCTTATTTGCATCTCATCCCTCTCTCTCAACCACCTGTATATCTATCATCAGCTGGTCCATAACATGCTCAAACACTATCATCTTTGTCTCCTTCACCCTCTGCAACTCTTCCTCTGCCCTCCTCAACTCCTCCTCTAACACTCGTACTCTCACCTGGGCCCCTCTCAGTAACACCACTGGATCATCAACTACAGTCGTTGGTACTACCACTAGAGGCTCCACCACCTCTACATCCAAGTCCATTGCCTCCCCCTTAGTCTCCTCCTGCACCTGCTCAGCTCAGCTTGTCAACCGCATCCTCCACGGTTGTCCTCTCCTCCCCACCCTCATCAGTCTTTGTGGCTCCCCTCCAGGCCGCCTCTCCTCCTCTAGCTCCTACTCCGCTGACCGGACCCTCCTCCATCAACTACTCTCGGGCATCCCCCTAGGATGTACTCTCACATCTATCATCCTCTCTACTCCCTCTTGAGGATCTCAAACCCTCGCATCCTCCTATGGCTCTCTAGCCCTCGCCTCCTCCTGCGGCTCTAGGGCTCTCACCTGCACCCGCCTCCGTCGTACTCTACCGCCAATCATTGTCTATGCCTCCCTCCCCTCCACCACGCAGAGCATCTCCACCTCTGACTTGCTCCCCAATCTCACCACCTCTATCTCCTTCCCCCCACCACCAACTCATCATGCCTCTCTCTCCTCTCCCTCATCACCTGCCCCTCCTACCTCCATCTCCTCTACCACATCTCTCCTCGCCTTCCTCACCCTCCTCGGATGTCACCTCCTCCTAATTCTACCCATCCTCGCTGGCTGATCTCCAGTGACACCCTCCTTTGCACCACCACTCTGATGTCCCTTATCCTAATGTTCACTCTAATCCAAGTCCATCACCTCCCTCTCTATCTCCTCCGTACCACCACTCTCATGTCCCTCATCCTCATGTCCACCCTGCTTCAGGTCCTCCTCCTGTCCCCCCTCCTGCTCATCCTCTGGCCCCCACTCTGCGGATCCCATAGCAGGCACCTCAGGTGTAACCCTCTCCCATCGGTGGTTGCGAAACCATCGATCATACCGATCTATCACTCCAGCACCCTCTGGACCCTCCCCCTCCCTCGATAGGGCACCCCACCTGCCATCACCCACGTCTCCCTCACGCCTCTCGCTGAAAACCTCGCCCCCTAGGGTACCTCTCTGGTAAGCCGACAAAACATAGTCGGCGCTCTTGGAATGTCCTGCATGAGTCCAAACTGTCGCATCACTCTGTCTGGATGATGCATCTCTAATATGTTCCTCGGGCTCCCAATCAAGAAACATCTACATCTAAAGAACCCTCAATGTCTCTCCTCCTCGGTCCTCCATCCTCTAAACTGCTGATGCATGTATGGCCACCATAGAATGTGCTCCTCTTGTAACTCATCAAACACTCTCCTCCACCGATCCATCTCTCCCTACATCTCATACCATAAGATGCAGCCCTGGGCTACCACGAACTCCCAAGCCACCGGATCTCTGTCATCTAACTCTCCTCTCTTGACCACTATGGGTCTCGTCACTGAGATATGCTCCCATCACCACACCAGCAATAGCGTCCTGTGCATCATGCTCTGCCCCCCCCCCCCACACCCCAATAACATATCACGTGCATATCTCGGTATAACTGGGCCAACACACATGACCCCTAGGAAAACTATCCCTCGCACCACTTGACAATATGTTGAATCACCTTCATATATCACAAGTTGTAGAATCGCCTACTCTTATCCAGTAGTAGTATCTCACTAATCAAACATCACAAAAATAGTGGTAATGTTGGCACCCCCAAGGCCAGGCATCTGTCTATGTCTAACATCCCCCTCTGTGTCGGCAAGTCATCTCGCCCAAATAGCACCAAAATGGTCTCATCTAAGTGTGCTCCTCTCGACACCTCCTCACTCACTAACCGACCTGCTATCGGTATCCTCAAGATCTGTCACACATCCTCCAACGTCACCATCATCTCTCCTATCAGCAAATGAAAATTCGACGTAGCCAAGCTCCATCTCTCTATCAGCACTGTCAGCATTGCCCGATGCACTCTCATCTCTAGAAACTGCACTAAGTGCAACAACCCCGACTGCTCCAATGCTGGATGGTCTGCCCCAGTCATCACCTCGATTATCACCGCCAGTGCCTCTGGCCTCCGCTCATGGATCCATAATCTACCAAAATCCTGCAAACATTCCATCTCCCTTATCATTTTTTTCATCAAAATTCATCTTCCTAATCCCATGTTTTTCTTTTTCTCTCTCATTTTCTCTCTATTTTCTTTTCTCTCCTTTTTCCCGTCCTTCCCCCCTCCCCCCTACTTCATCCTGACCGAGGGGCGGACTCGCCCTTGTGGCGGGGTAGACCCGCCCTTGCAGCAGGGTGAACCCACCCTTGCTACGGGGCGGACCCGCCCTTGCCGAGGCGAATCTACCCCCACAACGGGGCAGACCCGCCCTTGCCAGGGTGAATTTGTCCCCGTAGCGGGGCAGAACCACCCTTGCTGAGGTGGATCCATCCCCACAGCAAGGCAGACATACCCCTGCCACAGGGGCAGCGGTGCCACTAGGCATGGCGGCGCCTATCCGCTTTGTCGCTAGGCGCAGTGGTGCCTAGCCGCTCCACCCTGGGGTGGCACCGCCCCCTGTCGGGGTGGAACCACCCTTGCAGTTGGGCGGAACCACCCCCACAGCGGGGTAGAACCACCCTCGCAGTGGGGCAGACTCACCCCTGTAGCGAGGTGGACCCACCCAACCGCGGGGCGGACCCATCCTAAGCCGGGGCGTATTTTCCCTCCAGGCGTAAACTTTTTATTTTTTAACAACATTCTCATTTTTTTTACCATTTTTTATTTTTTCTTTCTTACCCATTTTTTCATTTTCTCTCGCCCACAAAACCCATATTTCACATTTTTAATAAAACATTTCAAATGCATTAAAGTCATGAAAATAATGCAAAGAATGTTTTGTTGCCTACCTGGTGGGGCCACCCTACTCTCTATAGGACCTTCGAACTTCATCTATCCGTTGGATGATCTCGGTGTCATTATCCTGCGACATTTTCGCTCCTCATCTGGTTGCTCTCTTCTCCTTTTCTCTTAACTGCTACAGTGCAAATGAGGTGAGGTAATTTTTAAAATGACCTTATATTCACTTTTCCCCTCCTTTAAGAGGTCTTTTTTAACCTCTTATTTACCTTTTTCTCTTCCGATTAATCCCTTCTCTTCCCAGGGCCGCCATTTGCACTTCATTTGTCTGATTGACTTCATTCAAAATACAAACTTGCCTAATTTTTCACCCTCTTTCCAACCATACCATCAGTTTCTTCCTATCGAGATATTTCTAGGGACCCTTATTTTTCCCTCGTTACCCTCTCGAGGGGGCATACCCTTCACATTTACGAATTTGCCCTGCCATGGTCAATCCCTTCCAGGATTGGGGCATCTTCATCCATTCCCTACCAATTGGATGTCTCAGATCCTCCTCCCCACGTTGGGGCATCATCTTCCGATTACTTCCTCTATAGAGTCATCTGCACTTTCTTTTCTTCGAAGCATGGTTATTATAATGGTACTTCGAAGAGGGGCAAAATGTAGACATCCAAATCTTATCACTTCCATATGATTAAAATCGTCTACTCTATTCACCTATCTCATTAATAATGATTAAATAATTTATTTAATTATTATTTCATTTTCTACCTAAGGTTCCTAAAGTATGTAATTAAATAAATTAAATACTTTACCTTATCCCTTTTCTTCTCTAAATTAAATGAATATGAAAAAATTATTCAATTTAGTCTTTTAACCCATTTTGATTAAAATCAAATTTTAATTCCCCTTTTTCTCTCTCCTTGTCACATTCTCCATAACCCTCTTTTAATCCAAAATAAATTAATTAAGATGTGCATCACTTAATCTTGATTAAGTGTCACATCCTCCATAGTCTCCCACTTTCCTCTAATATCTCATTAATTATCTTAATCATGTGTTTGCACAACCTTAATCAGAATCATTAACCACATTTAGCTTACCTTTTCTGGTCAACCTTCTCACTTACCATTTTTAGCCTGGACTCTCTTTCCCATGTGAATTTTTAATTCACATTTATTTGTCCAAAGCTCCTCTCTTCCCCATGTGAATTTTTAATTCACTTTTGTCTTTCCAAAGTCTTCTCCATCCCCCATGCAAGGTTCTAGAAGGCTTGACTTGTCACTTTACATGTGTCAAGGACCTCTAGAACCTTGGACTTGTCACATCACCCACATGTGACAAATCTTCAACTTTTTGGAGACCTTATTTTACCCAATAAACTCTCCAATGAATGTAAATTTTTAATTTGCATTTATTCTTCCAACCACTTCCCCTTTTCCCATGGAGATTTTTGAGGAATTCTAAAATCCCTCAAATGTCTTTTTCATCCTCATTTGAAGACAAAAAGTTCTTTTTTGAGGAAATCTTTTCATCCCCCAAGGTACTTCAAAGGTACTTGTCCTTCATCCACCTCATGTACTTCTCTTCCACCTCATTTTCACATCATTCCACCTTTAGACATCTCACATTCCACATGTCAAGATGTGAGGGCTTGTGAGTCCTCAACTCACCATAGCCCTTTATCTTGATCTCGTTGAATCAATCTCAACCATTGAATTCTCTAGAGAATTCCAATTATCCTATAAACACCCCCTCATTTCTTCCATTTTAGGGATCAAGTCTTTTGCTACCAAACTTATGCCAAATTATTATTTACAGCATTTTAGCCTTTTCATAGCATTTATCATCACTCCATCTTACATTTTGCATCCACTTCACTCCATTTCCATCCAAGGAGCACACAAGACATCCAAAGATCAAAGTCCAACTGTAATGCCCTGCCAAATAACCCTAAAGAAAGTTGTAATTAACGACTTAAGTGAACCAATTTTTTTTTTATAAAGTGTAATAACATACACATTCACTTACTAATTAACAACAACCTCTAAGACTACAAGGTTAGGATTACTTAAGCCCACACATACATATTACATATAACCATAGCATTATAACCTTTATGAAATAAACATCATACCTCATGAGAATACCACATAACATAATAAGATGAACATCCAAGATACAATCTCATAAACATTAACTTAATCCAATAGTTACATCACTCATTCCCAGAATGAGACAATAGTACAAAAGTATAACAATTACATAATCTCACCTCATAAACATAAGAGAGATAAAATAACTTATACAATCTGAAATATTACAATGCAAAAAAAATACAATAAGAACCGCAAGTTGTTCATCTGGATGTCTCGCCACCAAAAACTGAAAATCAAGGGGGACCCAACGGTTTTGGAGCATGTTCCACCCAACCATGTGGTACCCGAAGGCCCACCCCCCCATGCTAGGAGATAGTAACCACATAACATGGACAAGGATCTACAATCATTAACCAAAGGCAGACTCATATTGACATAACCAAAAAAATGAACCAAACAAGTACAACTCAGGTACAACACTAATATCACTGACATAGGTCACTTTTCTTCCAGACATAAAATCGATCAGGTATGTTTAGAGAACAATACACGTATACAAATACCAACCACCAAGGGAATCTCAAGTGCACACAAATTAGAAAACATAACCACTCCAACTCTAGGAGGATACAAATAACAGAACACACTCCAAACATCTTGGAGGTAACAACATATAGTCCACTCCTTTCACAGGAGGTACAAAACATCCCCGTTCATGAAAATCGGGTAAAATTGAAAAGACGCCATGCACTACCTAAGGAAAAACAACTGGATGGCATAAAGATTCAGCAACCCTTATCCTCTAAGCTCTTCTAGAAAACTTATAATTTAGGACTAACATTAGATCCCAAAACCCACAATGCAACTTGACTTCATAGCAACAAAAGCATTCAAGTCATAAATCAAATCTAATATTTGGATTTCCTAAATCCATATTCATTCAATAGGTAACACTAACAAGGTCAAAGACACACTTACAGGGTTAACTCGAATAATCATATACCCGTATTTCTATTTCCATTATAAAAAATCTTAAAAAATTTGAACTTACATCCCCTTGTGAAATACAGAGAACTAGAACATTTAAGGCAATCACAAGAGCATTACTATTTTTGGATATACTAAATCCATATCTCCTTCATATTTCATTCACAATAAATTAATTGCTTTACTTGAAATATAATAAATTAAAATAGCCATTTGCCTCATCAATATAAACAACTTCTTAAATTACCTTTAAATCGACACAAATACATGCAAGTAAACTCTTTCCATTTCCTAACCAAATCTTACATCTCATTCAATTTTCTATTTAAAACATTCAATCCCTTTAATATCATAAAATATTGTTTCTCTATCCATTTTCCCATATACACTAATCAAACCATTTTTAAATCTCTATTCAATAATATATTGTAGACACCTTATTAAAAGGAAAACGATAATGAATTTACACTTAACATATTTATATATACTCTATATTATATAGACACCAAATATATATATTAATGAATTTAATTATATATATCCTTTAATATTCCAATCACAACGATTAAATTGCTCTATGAAAATGCATAAAACATAATAAATATTTGTCTTTTCAAATATATTCATTTCCTAGATTTACTTCCAATACAACATAAACTATTGCCATTACTATATTCTATTTCTATCCAAAACCTATATCTTTTCAATTCTCCATTTAAAACATGTCATTTTATCAATGTATAAAAATAATTTTTGGTTTTTCTATTTAACCATGCATTCATATTTTTTCCAATTAAATCTCATTAATTAAACAAACATTCAAATATAAATACTTCTACAATTCTTCGATATATTTAAATATCCTTTTTCTTAACAATTCGACCATGCATTCAAAAACCAACACAAGTACACATCTAATTGGATTTCTTTCATTTTCTAGCTAACTCATATAATTCAATCAATTTTCTATCTAAGCATGAAATTTATAAAATATCTCTTTCCTTATCTATTTGACCATGCAATTATAAAATATCTTCAAATATCTTTTTCCCTAACAGTTTCATCATGCATTTAACCTTATCTTTTTTTAAAATCTCCATGCAACTCAAAACATGCACTTAAATAAAACTAATTAAAAACTAATTATACTCCTGATTGAAAACATGTAAATATACATCATATATATATATATATATATATATATATATATATATATATTAATATATTTTATTAAATAATACATTATTTAATAAAACATATTAAATTTCAACAAATAATTTCCAAAAACCTATATCTTTAAACATCTGAATAAAACCAAGATGTTTTTATAACATTATTTCATATTATAAGTACACCAACTCTATTAATACATTTAATTATATATATTCTACCAATACATATAAAATTAATCAAATTAACATTTGGTCTCTTCCATAACTTATTGTGTTAAAATAAGATCAATATTTGGACTATAACCCAATATCATATATATATTTCCAATTAAATCAAATTAATAATTGGACCTTTTACGCATGAATTTAAATTCCACAATTAAATCTTAAATTATGCATTCTTTAAATCAGATATTTAACTCTTTCAATTAAACTTTAACATGTCATTTTAGAATAAACAATAATTTCCCCATACGTTTATAATTTTATTTCCACTAATCTAATATACAAATTTTATTTAAAATAATATAAATAAATATAATACTTTAATATTATAAATTATAATATAAAATATTATTAAATAATATTTTAATATTATAATAATAATACATAAAATATTAATATTTATAAATATCAATTTATTATTATTTTATTATCAGAGCAGCTATGGGAAAAGTAACTTAACAACAGTCTCGTGTTTCAAGCATAACTCAGAAACTACGAACTGGGTATTTGCGATTTTTTACAAAGGTAAGAAAATTTCAAGGTGCAGAAACCCTTTAAATTTCTTGACAACCCAGTTTGTGTAAGTGGAGTTATACATGACGCAACCAAACCATTTTACCATAAAAATATAACTTCCCTGCGAATTTTAAAATCCGATTTTTAATAATAAACAGAGGGTTTCATTTTCTAAAAACATTCTAAATGCATTGTTCAATCTCTATGTTTGATTTCAATAACAACATAATCGATTTCCCCAAATAATTTAAATTCAACTGAGGTTTTTACAATTTTCACTCAAGAATTTTCACAAGCAAAGGCTGTAAATTTATTTAATTCTTTTCTTCTAATATCAAATTTATTTTCTAAAATAGATTTAACAAACAAATCTTTAATCACTACTATTTTTAAAAAAATAATCAAGAACAATAAAACACAAAGAGGAAAACCTGGTATAAGAAGCTACAGGAAGAGATGAATTTCTGATGCAAGCCTCCTCCAAAGATTTCCTGAATTTTCTTCAATCCTCCAATGAATCCAATCCAAAACCCAACAAATGCAAACGATCTTTCCTCCAATCAATTCTACAATCAAAACTTTCTTCAAACCCTTCTTGTGCAAACCTTCCAAAATTTCTTCTCTGTTGTAAAAATGCATTTTTTTCTAAAAACTTCTTTCCCCTAAAATTAAAACATGTATTCTTTATAAATTAAAAATACCTAATACAACCCTAATTCACATTACATGCAAATTAGATATTAATTTCAATTTTAATTTTTACAACCCTAATTCACATTGCATGCAAATTAGATATTAATTTCAATTTCATTTTCATTTTCATTTTTTTAAAACCCACTTTCAATTTAAAATGCAATTTCAAATAATAAATTAATTTCCAAAGTTGAAACTCATTTCCCAAGTAAACATTTAATTACAATTTCTAATTTAATTCCCACAAGATGAAATTAGATTCCAAAATTAATTTTAATTATTTTATTCCCTTTCATTTTTTTGCATCACATTTAATTAATTAATTAAATTATTTAATCACTAAATACAACCCCTTTGGATTAAATTTAATTGATTAAATAAATTAAATATAATTAATTAATTTTAAATATAAACTTTTATCCACATTGCATTATTTAAATTAAACAATCATCAACATGATTTAAATGCAATTATTCTAAATATCTATTTCCAAATCAAGAATCCTTCATAATTAAATAACATTAAAGCAAGACCGACAATGACTTGACACACACGACTGACGACACACTAAGGCTAGGGTGTAAACTCGACACATATTACCTAGCTACTATATCCCGTTCAACTTAACCGTTGGATCGACACGCTCAAACCTGTGAAACCAGGTGGAGTTGATGTCATGTACCTGCAATCCTGCAACCAAGTAAACAACATCATACAATATATCTAGCATATAATACACATCGTGAAGAAGGAATTACAGATTCATAGGGTGCTCGCAAGCGAGTGATGCAAACCCGTCTTCTTCACCAATACACTCATCGAAACTGACACTTCCATCATAATCCAATAATCTCATAATAAAATTGCATGTTATATTTACTAACATTATTACATCATTAAAGCATGTAAACTAAAGTCTTAGATAACCAATCACATCACATAATATAGTTGTTGCTCAATAGTAACAATCAAAACATCATAACAAAATGTATCCAGTATCAAAGTAGTTGCAACCAACATAGCATAAAGCAAACCGAACAAGAAGCAAAATGGAAGGGTATTACACCAACCAAGGAAGAAGCAGCATGAAGGTATAACAATCAACAATCAAATTTGTTTATCTTTCTTTCATGTTATCGATTTCTTAGGCTAATCATTAAAGTGCCCTTTTATTATGTTATCTCCTCTTATTGCATCATTTTAGCATTTCGCATTAAGACTTGACATTTTATTAGGATCACAGTAGGCATGCAACCTCATTCCCATACCGAGCTGGATTTGTTCTCGAAGATGCAACTGTCTTGTCAATAAATGGTGACATATATATTGATTTTTTCTTTGCTACATCCTTACTTACATCTCATCAAAGCTTTTCAAATAAAAAAGCATGGAAACATCTATGGTTGCATAAACTAAATCAAGTGCCAAGTTTTTGGTTGTTGAAGTTCCACTATGAAGTTGGAATTATTATGTTGCGTGTATCACAAAGGGAGGAACCGATTGCACAACAAATACCCTTTGAAGGCAAGTGAACCATGGAAGCGTTTGTGCTATAAGTACGGGAGCCATTTGTGCAAGTTGAAAGGAGTAAGATTGACAGTGCATTATGAAATTTTACATAGAGCATTGAAATATTTAATTAATAAAGGCAACACATTGTGTGAGGGCATAGATTTTAGCTTAAAGCATTGGCACACTCACCATGGGGCAACTATTGAGATGGCAGAGGCAGTATGTGTATGCAATGAATATGTATCAAAATTGTTTGAGGAGATTTTATATGGGCAACACATCTTCTAAGAGGCTTGATGCAATATCTACATGTGTTGGTGCGAACCATGAGGGGTTACTATCTTGATGCCACCATATCCATAGAGTGTGAACTAGAAGAAGAAGTTAGGGAAAACTTTTGGGGCAAACAAAGATCAATGGTGGGTAATGAGTGTGAGATGCATCCAAATCCCCGTCATTGATCGCTCATCGTAGCTTTGGATTTCTTATTTCATTTGTGATGAGCGATGGATGATGTTGCTTATATTCCCATCAGGCATCGCTAGTTTTCTTTGGTTTTCTCCCACTCAACGAGTGATGGGTGATACATATGATGATGAGAATGGGGTTTGGTGGGTCTGATGAGTTTCAAAGGTAAAATATTTAAAAAATCAAATAGTGTCGGATGAACTATAAAGTTTTAAATGAGGTGCCAAATGTGGGGCATAGGAAATCTTTCAAGGGGATAAATTGCTCCTTTATTAAAGTTGAATATTTTCTGTGTTGGGCATGTAAATGTAAAATGCTACTGGGTAATGCAAGGTGAAAAGTAGGGATATATAGGTGAAATATTTTAATGGCCCATGTGAATTTTTTAAAAGTCTTCACCATTAAATAAAGGCTTTCAAATATTGTTGGACACATATTTTAAAAGACATGGGTAAAATTATGTTTGCCCCATAAGTGTTCTTTTAAAATTATTTACCTTTTGAATGTTGCAAGTAAAAGTGAAAAGGCATAGTGGAAATTAAACAACTCAAATTCTCTATTATAAAGCAAGAAAGCTTTAATTTCTAGAGGTGAATATTTGCAATGCAACTTAACAAAGGGCAGAGTAAAAGGATTTCACGGGGGGAATAAATTATTTTCATCTACATTGGTAAAAATGAGCAATGGAGATACATATTTCCACGGGAAGATGAATTTAATGCAGAAGAATCAAGGTAAAATAGGAAAAATACAGAAGCAATAGTTTATTATGAAGAGAGAAGAGAAAGGTTTACATTTTCTATTACAAATAAGGAGGGAAAGAAGAAGATTCCAGAAGATTTTCAGCTGCAAATCAATGAAGAATAATATTGCCAAGTGTCTTCTACAAATTTATTTTTGAGGGCTACTTCTCTTTCTTTTTATTCTCTTTTCTTTATCATTTGGAGGGATTTCATTTTTCAAAATTTTTGCAAGGCAGGTAGAAGCTCTGTAAAAATTGTAAAGCTAGGGTGAAGTATGATTGTTAGTCACTAATCTAAAGTGGTGTGTGTTCTGAATTATGCTTCATGAATATATTTTATTTGATGACTGTCTCCATGGCTGAGATGTAATACTCTTTTGAATTCAATAATCAAATATTATTTGGTTTTTTTCATGCACATTTGCTGCTCACATCTGTTATTGCCTTCTATTTTGTGAATAATGTAATTTCTTTAATGAATGTCAGCTACATTTGTTATTTCTTATTGTTCAAGGGATGGTGTAATTTCTTTAACAAATGTAATATGAGTGTTGTGTTTCCATGTGGATCTATAAGAATGGTTATTTGATAAAGCTTTAGTGGTCTTGTTATCACAATGTGATAATATTTTTCAAAGATCTTCAAAACATGTTCAACACTGTAGGATGAAATGTTTGCTATATGACTTTGTAGCCCTCTTCTTGGCATTGGTCAATCTTTATGCATCTTATATTTTCAGTTTGGTCCCAAATCTTAAAATCAATTCAAACCTTTCAATTTTATTTTATGAGTATTGGTATCTATCGTGTTCTCCATGCTAGTTTCTGAAATTCACCCTATGTCATAGCCAATGTTGAGTGATATTTTATGTTTCTTAGCATATTCCTATGAGAGCATCATTTGTTAAGAAATATCCTATTAAGTGTGTGTTTGAATCTTTAGATGTTACTAAAGGATCACCCCCCTAGGTCCTACAGAGCTTGAAGTGCAGGGGAAATTTGTTTCAACCTCATTTCTTGTTAGTTGTCCAAATCCTACACTAGGTCTAAGCATGAAGTGTGGCTTACTTCTAGAATTTAGTGGGTTTGTCGATTTGGATGACCAATAATGCCAAAAATTGAGGACATTGATGACAATGAATTATGGGCACTCAGGGAGACTACCACAAAAAGATAAACAAATTGTTGAAGCATTGAGATCCCTGATTGAATAATTTTGGAAGAATAACACAAAGGTATCTTTGAATCAAAGATATATGGTAAGAAGGAGAATTGGCAGTCAAAACCATGAGTCACATCCAAATAATTTTTTCGATAGGACAAACATAATTTTTTGGTAAATTTCTAAAGATGTATCCTCAAGTTAAAATTTATCAAAGATTTTTTTAAATGCTAAAGCCTTTCTATGTAAAAATAGTCACACACACACACTAATTGTTGTTGTATAGTAAATATTGATTTTTCTAACCATTTTGATGTTTATCTATATATATGTTTAGATTTGCATACTTACAATTTTTTGAAGGATTGTGGCATACATGCCCCACATACATCTTGAAGAGATTGCATATCAATTTTATCTGAACTTGATAGGAAGGTCAATTATTCTACAAGAAGTTATGCTTGGGTGACACATGTTAGCATTGTGGTGGCTTGGAACATATGCCAATATGTGAATATATGGAAAGTACATATGGGATTGGAAATTAACTAGTAGAATTTGGTAAGTTTAGGATAGTGGCCTACAATACAAAAGATGGAAAATAAGTAAAAAGGTGTGATTTGGTTATTCAAAAGATTTCAATGTATCAATTTATGTCTATGTTTTGTGATAGTATAGTGTATAAGTATACAAGGCATACCCATAGAGCTCAAGCTTAGACTTAAAATTCAAGTTATGCAAGGACACATTTCCACTTGGTAGCATTATTTCATTTGTCAAATTTATAAAGAGCTACAATGTATAGCCACAATGTGAGGTACAATCATAATATTAAAACTCCACATAGGTATTTATATTAATGCACATAGCATTCATTCATGCTAGTGAAAATATAAAGGATGATAAAAAGATCATAAGGGAGTATCATTTTTATATTAGTGATGATCACACGCATTCTAAAAATTTAGTTCAAGGTTGCTTTCAGGTGTTCTACCATGATTTGGATAGAAGGGGCATAATATCATTCCATTAGCATATCATATGGTCAAATAATTGTGCATCACAATTCAAGAACCCATGGATGTTCTATTGGTTTAGTAGGATGCATTATATTACATATGTTTAGCATATGTGGAACTTTTGTGAGGCCAAGCATGGAAAGGGGGAGAATGATGGTGCAAGAGCATGTATCAAAAGAGCTATATCACGAGAAGAGTTAAATTATAAAGACAATACAAAGTTGACAGATGTGAAATCAATTGTGAAGTGGTTTAATGTTTTGATGGGTCTAGGTAATGAAGGTAAGTCTTCAATTCATAATACTAAAATAGAAAAATACAAGGATTGTTGTACACTAACAAGATCAAGTGAGCTACACTCTTTCATAAATTCTAATATAGGCTCAAGGAGTATCTATACACAGAAGATGGCATGCTTTTGTTCTTCATGTATTGTTCAAACTTAGAATGAGTGTGAGTCAAAGGAGTGGGTTGATGAATGTTGGTTAAGATTTTTAAGACCACTTGAAACGTATCGAATCCTAATGGAACTACAAATTACATAGATGGAATCATCAGTTGACTTTGATCACATATCAAATCTAGTTCAACTAGGTAATATATCTACTTGCATATTTTTTAAAATTCCTAATGTTATCTTACTTTGTAGTTTTTTTGTAATGTTTACTAAATTCATCTAATTTGATGCACATATCAATGCAGGGCATGTTTATGTAGTTATTGCAGATGAAGACAATTAAGAGGGAACACATTATTACTTGTGTTGTGACAAGTTCAAAAAGAAATCAGAGGCCCCAATTATAGATGGATAAAACATTGAATACCCTACAGGCTCGATGGTTGTCACTATAACATGGCTTAGAAGGTACCAAGTTAATAGTTTTAATGTTTGGTTGTTTCAAGACTTCAAAATACATCGAAAGATTCTTCATTACTCAAACCTTGTCATGGCATCCAATGTTCATTTGATCAAATATGGGGGTAGACCTTTTAACAAGAACTTGTGGAAGGTGTGTGAGTATGACCATGAGGCAATACTTGACACAATAAAGAGTAGAGCAGACCCAGATATTTCATTGGATTAATTTGTAAGTATGTACATTAAATTTGTAAAGTCATGTTACTGATCATTTTTTTGAGGCATTATTTTGTAGATTTAACACAATCCATATGTTTCATTTTTGACATTAATCATGAATAAAATATAAAACTATTTGTGTTTCTATGTTTTCAATATTTCTTTTTATATAAATGTACTATAGATGATAGTTAGACCTTTCGTTGTCACATTTCAGCTTTACTTATGTTTTGGTTCTAAATTTCATATGTCATAGGAAGGAGTTATTGCCCCTCTTTAACTTGAAGTTTCTCATTTTATGTTGTTTCTTTTTTACACATGTACAATGAATAGAGGGCAGATTATATGCATATTTATGGTAGGTCTATGTAAAATGGTACATAGTCGAATTTTTTGTGATAAAAATCACATTCACTTTCTTTTTTTGTGTTTCATTATCAATTCAAAATGAGACCCAAATGAACTAGCAATACCCCTATTGAAAATCTTCATAAAATTCAGTTTGGAAAACATAATAGAAGGGTTACAATGATGGAGATAAATGTCATGACAATGAGATAACCAAAAGGACATAAAGAAAAATATGACTTACACATGCCACTATACAACCAAAAGGTCAATATAACATTGTAGGGAATCATAAGGAAGGCATAGTAGTAGATTTATGAGGAGAAAAGTATTAAGGTTTGATGATAGTTATGAGAGGGAAGTTATATTATAGTTCAAAATAAAAATCTTGAAGATAATTTTTTTCTAAAGAGAAAAATGGTTTTCATAATATATCACTCCAATTATCTTTCCTTCTCTTGCATTCCTTGAAACAAAAAGGTATATGCACAGGATATTGGAGATTATAGAAAGTTTGGCAACATAGATTTGAATGCACCCTCTATATATAGGATGACTATTATTTCTAGGTGCTTGATATGATTTGACTTTTATTGTGCTTGCACTATGCTTGAAAATTGACTATTCATTATCACTATGGCTCATTGTATGGATTGTCCTCATGAATGGGTTGTGCTCTACCTTTTGTGTTTGACTCATGACTAGTTTTTTTCTTTTTTTTCCCTTGGTATTATCTTAGTAAATATTCCCATCTCTATTGCAATCTCTACCTTTTCTATTGCACTTTGAACAAACCGTTATCAACTACAAGATTGATGTATCCATTGTTAACTACCCCTTCATTCACTTTGAATGGAATATTATCTTGCAAAATTGACGTATCCATGTCAACATTCACATTTTTTGAAAAAGATGAATCATTTTCAATAACCATATTATTTTTTCTTCATTATTTCCTTGATATTTTTAAGATTCTGCTCTAAGATAAGGTTGTCATGTGCTTATATTTATTTAGTCTTAGTTGTAAAGTGTGCATTCTCTATCACACTAACAAATTCTTCCTTCATAATTGATAGGTTCATATTTAGGTTCTATCAGAGTTGATCAATAGTAGTAGAACCTTACACTTGGGAATGACTTTGTTCTCCTTCTTCAGTAATGATAGACTCTTTTTTGTTGCCCCTTAAGATGCCTTTGTGCATGCAATGTAAAGTTGCAAGGTGTTGTAATTTTTGTTATGTTAATTGTGTGAACAAACCGAGAGTTCCAACATGTTTTTATGGGTAGGTTTACACTATTTAAGGTTCTACTTCGTACCCCAACATGTCAGAATGTTGCAAAGCTACATTGCACCATTGATTTCTCTTAAGAGACCAAAGTGTGAAAAAGAAAAAATTGATGAGGTCTTTCTTAGAAGCTGTTGAACTTACAACCATTATGTCTAAAGGTACAGGGTCATGCTAGGCCCCTCTACAATAACCTCTCTCTTTTTTCATATCTCCAATCCATTTTCCTATAGTGATGAGTTTTCAATTGATGGAAAAAAATGTCAAATGCATGCAATGTAAAGTTACATGGTGGTGTAATTTTCATTATATTCATCATGTGACAAAACCAATGGTTCCAACACATCCATATGGGTGGGTTTATTCTAGGAAAGGTCATGTTTCACACCCTAGCATGTTGAAACGTTCCATACTACATTGCATCAATGATTTCTCTTAAGAGACCAAAGTGTGAAAGGGTAGAAAACTTTTAGGAGTTGTTCCTCAAAAACTATGTAACTTAGAAAAATTGCATCTGAAGCTACATGGCCATACAAGGTCCCTCTACAATAACCTCTCCTATTGTTTAATATCTCCAATCCATTTGCCCGTGTTGACAAGTTTTCAGTTGATGGAAAAAGCATCAAATGCATGCAATGTAAAGTTGCAAGGTGTTGTAATTTTTGTTATGTTCATTGTACAACAAAATAAATAGTTCCAAAATGTTTGGATGGGTAGTTTTATGGTAGGAAAGGTCTTTTTTCACACCCCAGCAGGCTGAAACACTCTAGGCTACATTACATTGATGATTTCTCTTAAGAGACTAAAGTGCAAAAGGGCATAAAACTTTGGCAAGATTTGATTTGGAAACTGTGGCACTTAGAAACATTTTTTTTTAAGTTACAAGACCATGTAGGGTCCCTCTACAATAACCTCTCTTAGAATTTCATATCTCAAAACCATTTTCAAGTGGTAACAAGTTTCCAGTTGATGGAAAAAACGTCAGATGCATGAAATGTAAAGTTGCAAGGTGTTGCAATTTTTGTTTTGTTCATCGTGCAAACAAACCAATAGTTCCAACATGTCATATTGGGTAGTTTTATGATATTTAAGGTCATGTTTCACCCCCCAACATGTCAAAACATTTTGAGTTGCATTGCACTGACGATCTCTTAAGAGACCAAAGTGCTAAAGGGCAGAAAACTTTGACAAGTTGTTACTCGAAAACCATGGAAATTAGAAACATTTAATATAAAGGTACATGATCATGTATGGTCCATATATAATAACCTCTCTTAGTTTTTCATATCTCCAATCCATTTTCCCGTGGTGGCAAGTTTTCAATTGATAGAAAAAGGATCAAAGCATGCAATGTAAAGTTGCGAGGTGTTGTAATTTTAATTTTGTTCATCATGCAACCAAACTAATAGTTTTGGCATGTTAGGGTGGGTATTTTTGTGCTATGAAAGGTATTTCTTCACACTCCAACTTTCCAAAATGTTTTGGGGTGCATTGCATTTTTTATTTCTCTTAAGAGACTAAAGTGTGAAAAGGAAAAAAACTTTGATGAGTTGTTACTCAGAAACCATGACACTTACAACCATTTCGTCTGAAGTTACATGATCATGTATGGTTTGTCTACAATAATCTCTTTTATTCTTCATAACTCTAATTTATTTTCCTGTGGTGACAAGTTTTTAGTTGATGGTAAAAGCATTAGTTGCATTCAAAAGAAAGTTGCAAGATAGCCTAATTTTTGTTATGTTCATCGTGCGACCAAATTGACAATTCCAACACATTAGAGTGGGTGGTTTTATGGTAGGAAAGGTCCTATTTCAAACCCTAGCACACCAAATCATTTCAGGCTATAGTGCACTAATTCTTTCTCTTGAGATCCCTAAGTGCTAAAAAGTGGCAAACTCTGATGAGTTGTTACTCAGAAATCGTGGCTCTTATAAACATTTTTTTGAAGGCATAAGGTCACGTAGGGTATCTCTATAATAAATTATCTCATTTTTTCATATATTCAATTCATTCCATTGTGGCAACAATGTTTTAGATGTTCCAAAAAGTGTGAGTTACATTTAGTAAAAATTTGTTGAGAGACATTGTTTACATTCTTCATCTCTTGGGGGTAAACTTACAATTCAAACACGTTGGGGTGGCTATGGAATAAATCCACTTCATGGTTTTTGGTCAATATAGGTGTCTTTATAATCTTATGACTGAATGATCTACACCAAAGAACTAGTATATAACCGTTTTGATCAATATAGGAATACATTTTTTTGAGATGAAGGAAAGTGTGGGCATGAAGAATGTCTATAAATTTGTAGTAGTGATTGGCCAACTAGATGATGGTTACTTGAATGGACGGGTACTTGAGTATACATGACAAAAACTATTATAAACGTAGTGTAAATTTTTTGTACTTTGTCTTGAATAAAAATTGATTCCATAACTATATGCCAAAAATATGGCATCCAAGACCACAAACATGGGTAAACCCACAATAGTGGGTTACAATTTTTCGCATGAAGAAAAATAAGAAATTCTCATCAAAAAATTTAAAATGGCTTACCCCTTCTAATGAAGAGGGTTCGAATGAACCCCCCTTCGAATGAACTACCCCCCTTCTAATGAACCCCCACTTGCACCATATAGGTGGGTTCGAATGAACCCCACTTTTTTCACCTTCCCCTCCACCATTTCAAAATTTATGCATTTTTTTGACTATCAAAGCCTAGGAAGGAGGTGCAAATGGAGTCAAATTGATAAACCAATTTGGAGGACTATAGTGATCCAAATGTGCTTTCCAACAACTATAAATTTAATACATATATTTTTTAGTTTTTAGTTTTATTGAACATAGGTTTTTCACTGAACATCAAGTTCGGTGAAAAATCATTGTAAAAAATAGTGAACTTAAGAAATAAAATTGAAAAATATATACGCACTAGGTATTGATGTCCTCGTTCTAACAAATAAAATAAAATGAATTTCAATACATACAAAAAAATTATGCAAGCCAAAGTGCACCTATGTCTAAATTGTAATTAGTTTGACTTCAAAACAATATTAAAAGAAAAATATTCAACAAAACATTATGAAACAAAATTAACTTGCACTAGATACTAGTGTTACCAACCTAAATTCAAAAGAATTAGAATTTTATCCTTTGTAAAAAAAAAATTATTTCGAGCTGAAGTACACACCACTTTTTAAAAATGTTGTTTACTATTAAAAACTAGTTATCAAAGGAGACACAAAATAAATTACAATTTAATTTCAATTAAAAAAAAAAAAAATTTAAAATCTATGGACTGCCCAAAAAGTGTAACCCATTATTGTGGGATGACCCACACATATCGGTGTAGGAAAGATAATAATTAACCAACAAATGTAGGTGAAATGAGTGTGAAATAAGTTATGAAGAATTGAATACACTTGGATTTTTAATATTTGAAATAAACCATCTACAAATATCTATTGAAGCTTGTCATTCTATGGATATGCTAAAAAGGTGACATATTTTTAGATTTCAAGTTTTTGATAATAATATGTTGCCTCCATTTAAATTCCATAGAATGGAAAGCTTCAATGGATGTTTGTAGATGTTTTACTTCAAATATTTAAAATCCAAGTGTATTCCATTCTTCATAACTTATTTCACACTCATTTCTCCTATTTTTGTTGGTTAATTATTATATTTCCTAGACCAATATGTATTTGTGGTCTTGGATAACATATTTTTGGCATATAGTTACAAAATCAAGTTTTATTCAAGACGAAGTACAAACAATTTACAATATGTTTACAATAATTTTATTCAAGCATATTCAAGTACCCATCCATATTCCTTAATTGGCTCTTTTTTCTTGTTTTTTCATTACATGCTTGGGAGATAAACATCTTAGCATATTTTGAAGCACTTCATTTATTGCAAGGAAATAATATAGGAATATTTTTGTAAGAACACATTGGAATAACGTTTTAATCATTTATAGTTATGTCAAAATAATTATTTATTTATTTAAATAATCATTTATAATGTAAATATGGACACCATCAATAAAAAAGATATGCTTTAACCAAATGGCCATATAGGCATACATCAATATATGTCGATATAAGTATAAAATATATACAAAGTAGCCATATAGGCTTACAAGAATGACATATGGGCATACAATGTCACATATATGCAATACAAAATATATGTCCAAATATACCATATGGGCATACAACAAAGGACCCTAATATATAGTCATTTTGTAATGCCCCGCCACGTAACACTAAAGGAAGTTGTAATTAACTACTCAAACACACATTTTTATTTTTATTTTTAAAGTATAATTAACATACAAGTTCACTTCCTAATTGCCAACAACCTCTAAGGCTACAAGACTGAGATTACTTTATACCCATACATACACCATAATACATCCATAGCATCTAATTACTTAAGGAATTAAAGTAATCATACATTCCATACATGATAAATTTCCCATAACATAAAGAGTTACCATAAAATTCCAATAACATTAACTTAAGAATAAAGTTACATCTCTCATTCCCCAAATGAGGTAAATCATAAAAAATGTGATAACATATACAAATTATCCACCTTGAATACAAATGAGGGGTGATAAATAACAAGATCAAAATGAAATAATAACATAGCATGAAAAGAATATTGCAAACCACGAGCTCTACTGGAAACCTCGCCATCACGAATTGAAGATCAAAGGGGACCCAATGGTGTAGGGTGCACATTCCTCCCAACCAAGTGGTACCAGAAGGCCCACCCCCCATGCTAGGAGATAGAAACAAGGATACATGGCCAATCCTACAACCTCTAGTCACGGGTTGACTCATACTGACTCATACTAACTCAACCAAACACATGAACCAACAATCATAAGTATAACACTACAACACTGACATAGGTTACATTACTTCCAGATTTATATCCAATCAAGTAAGTTCAGAGAACCTTACACATAAAAACCATGTATCGATTGTTGTCCTAGACAAAGTGTCATTGCACAACTCATCATGAGTTACCCACTGTAGATCTTCATAGGCCCCGACCCTCATTGAGGGATATCCTGGAGACCTCAACCGACCCTCGACCTTCATACTTACTCATGCGGAATCAAATACCTTTCGTAAAGACAAGGTAGATTACTTTTTCCATTTCAAGCCTTCCCACTCATCCCAAGCCTAAACGAGCACTTGTGTCTATGAGTTAGGCTAACTTATCTTGTTTAGTGTGAAATACTACCTAATATCCTAAGTATATTAATTAATTTTTCACTTGATTAAACTACCTCTGAAGGTTACCCAGTCTTACCTCTTAAGGGCATTGGCCCCTAACGAAAGCCACTCTTATACTTGACAACATACCAAACAATACAATCACCAAGGGTACTATAGTTCACACAAACTAGATAACACAACCACTCCAATCCTAGGAGGCAACATATAAAGAAACCCACACCAAACACTGGAGGCAACAAATCACATAATCCACTCTTCACAAAGGAGGCACAAATCCTCATTTGTGGAAACCGAGTAAAACACCGATACAACTCCATGCACTACCCAAGGGATTCAAAACATGCTGACATAACAAATCAACAACCCCCATTACATAAAGAACCTTTGGAAGACTTACAACTTACTAACTAACACTTAACCCATTCTCAAAATGAATCAAGAAGAAATAATTACTAAAGGGCAATAAAGACGTGAATTGAATCTAATATTTGGATTTCCTAAATCCATTCTCAATCAGTAGAAAACATTAAAATATTTTTCCCATTTTCTCTAATAAAATAAAAGCCCTTTTAGAGATGGAGAAGAAACCCAATCTAACTAATACTTCAATTCCTCGATTATTTTTAACTAAATAATAATTTTCACTATTTTCCTAAAAGAGAACATCTCCTTTCAAATTACTTATCTATCCATGCAATATTGCATGAACTTATTTAAAAATCCATTAAAATGTATATACACATGCAATATATCCATACACACAACTATATCTATATATTTAATTATATATAAACCAATATACATTAAATATATAATAATATATTTTACAGAATAAATACATTATTTTAATAAAAATATATTAATTATCAAGTATATAATTTCCAAATAAATATATATATATATATATACACATATATATATTAAATATTATATATATATATATTATATATTTCATTATTAAATGGGCCATAAAATATTAAATCTGAATCGTAGAAAGGTGACAGAATCATAATAAGTAAATTTCATTGAAATTGCCGCCGACAATTATAAACATGCAAAGGTCATTGTATTGGGAGGGGCGGTTGTTACACAACCGACCCTCTCCCATTACCATGGCGCAACCCACTGGTAAATGGAAGGGACTCCCTCCACATCGTCACTCCCTTAAGGGGGCGGTGGTGGGGAGGCAGCCCTTCCCCATCCCCCATTCAAATAAACAAAACCCTTCCTAATATAAATTTTGACTTCCCAATATTTTAAAAATAATTCCTCCAGAATAAATTCCCAATTCATTGTACGGATGACACAACATTTTATAAATAAAATTTTAAAATAAATATATATATATATATATGCATATGTATATATAGCAATATATACATATGCATATATGTATATAGTATATATATGTATATATTAAATATTACAACTCTAGGCAATTTGGGAAGAAACTTTTCAAAAAACCATCTACATGAAAAATCATGCAAATTTTCGGAACAACCCAAATTCCATGTAACACCCCACCACACAACCCTAGAGGATGATGCAAACAACTACTTAAATAGGCTAATTTTCTTTTTTGTGTTTAAGTACAATTAATAAACAAGTTCGCTTCCCAATGCAAACATCCCCTAAGGTTACGAGACTGAAATACCTTAACAACCCACAACAACAACATAAATGAAACCATGACATTTATCTACTCAAGATAATAAGTACGCATACATTCCATACAAGATAAATTACATCCAAACATAATAGATAACTTTTAAACTCATTTATCCATAATTAAATATTACAATTACAACTCTCATTCCCCGAATGAGGCAAGTCCAATAAATAAGGTTATAGTTACAACTTCCACCTCGATAACAACTGAGGGGTAAAATAATACAAGATCCAACTTAAATGAAATAAAGCAAGAACTGAAACTGAAACCAACAAGCTCTTCAACTGGAAGTCTCGTCCACATGAACATGAAGAAAGAACCCAATGGATTTAGGTGCACGCCACCCAACCAAGTGGAACCCAAAGGCCCACCCCCTGTGCTAGGAGATAGGAACAAGGAATCCTAGCCAAGACCATCTACCTCTAGACACAGGCTAAATCACCACTGAACCAAACTGACACATCCAATCACATGTACCACCCAAGCACATCACAAGTACAACCCAAGTACCACATACATACAACATAAGTACAACAAAAGTACAACTCAAGAGCATCACGAGTACCACTCAAATACCATGCAAGTACAACACAAGTATAACTCTACATGGTCACATTGCTTCCAGAAATAAAGAAGATCAAGTATGTTACGAGAACCATACACACAATAATCGAATACCCACTGTGGTCACATCAGGTTTTTAAGGAAACCATACCCACAAAATCGAATACCAACTATGGTCACATTAGGTATGTTAAGGAAACCATACCCACAAAATCGAATACCAACTATGGTCACATCAGGTATGTTAAGGAAACCATACCCACAAAAAACAAGTACATGAGTTACCCACTACGGATCGTCAAGATGGTAACCTCAACCGATCCTCGGCCCTCATACATACTAAAGTGAAAAAAAATACTGACCATTGTCCTAGATAGAGTGTCATCACACAACTCGTCATGGGTTATCCTCTGGGATTCTTCCTAGGCTCCAGCCCCCACTAAGGGTTATCTTGGTGGCCTCTACCGAACTCCCGGCCCCCATACTCACTCATGCGGAATCAAATACCTTTCATACAAACAAGATAGATGACCTTGCCATTCCAGGCCTTCCCACCCATCCCAAGTCTAAACAAGCCCTTGTATCTATGAGTGAGGCATAATTATTTTAATTAGTGAGAAGTTAGTCTTAAGCTTCTAAGTATTGTTTTAGTTATCACTTGATTAAATAACTTATAACGAGTTATCCTTGACACCACTTCGGGTGCCGACCCTTGTTACAAGCCACTCTTCTACTGGACAACACACACACACCATCCAAACATCTATGGAACCAAGGTGCAACAAACAAGATAACACGTCCACTCCTTTCTTAGGAGTCGACAAAGATGAACCCATCTCCAAACACTGGAGGAAGCATCAATAACAAGACCACTCTCGACAAGGAGACACCCAATATAAAATCCACTCCTTTCTCAGGAGCAACAAGGATAAAACCATCTCCAAACACTAGAGGTAACAACAATAACAAAAATGGCTCCTGACAGCTCCTGACAAGGAGGCATACATTACAAAATCCACTCCTTTCTCAAGAGCAACAAAACATTTCCAATTGTGGAAACCGGGTACTAACATAAACGCAACCTCATGCACTAGCAAGAAAATTCACAACAGGTATGACATCACAAACGACAACCCTCATAACTAAAACCCCATCTAGAAGACTTATTAAACTCTAAGACTCAACTTCCCCAAACGACGGCGGAAACCGTTCGCAATCACGACGAGCAAGCAGATGAGAATTTAAATTCTACTTTGGGTTCACTAAACCCATATCCTCATTAATATTCAGTAAATCGCCACATTAATAAAACTGAATTGAAATGTCTCTTTCAAACGAAAGATACAATTTAACCAAATATCTAATTTCACTAACTGCTTTAAAGCAAATATAAATTAGTCGTACATTTCAACCATTTAGAAAATAATAATTTAGAATAAATAACTGTTTCCTCTACTAGATATAATCATTTCCACAATAATTTAACATTAACTTAATATCTATGCTATTTAAAACAAGTATATTATTTCATCCAAATATAACATTTTAAAAATAAAGTCAATAATCTAATTAAAACAAAATGTTTTTAATTTCTTCGATTAACCTTCAATTATGCCTTCAATAAACATCATTTTAAAATAAATATCCACATAATAAATATATATATATATATTAATATTTAAAAAAAACTATGCAATGACCTTCCATAAACTATTAAGAAACTTATTTAGCAAAGTAAGAATTAATATTTTAATATTTATAAAAATATAATATTAAAATACTAATTTTATTTTAATATTATAAAGTTAAAATATTAAAATAATTATAAACAAATTATATTTTATTTTATTTTTAAAAAGTCTCCACAAGACCTCAGGTCGCGCACACGCCCTAATCTTTAAGGGTGGCTAGCTCTTTTATCGGTCGTGGATTAACTCATGGCAGCGGCGTTTCCTACCAAGTCGTGCATATTAACCAGGGCGGCTGCGAATGGAGAGGGCGGTGGCATTTATACAGTCGGCAGCCGCAAGAGGTGACGCCACCAGGTGGAGGGAGGCATGGGTGGAGGGCGTGAACGGCGCAGGCAGCGCCGGTGACTGTGCACCGACACCCCCACAGGGGTGGCTCGGCTATGTTTAGCAAAGTCGGCCACCACTGTGGTGACGACGGTGCCAAGCCACCGCAAGGGCGACGGCGGGGGGGCGGCTGGCGCGGCTCCCCATAGCGCCTCCCATGGGGGTGGCTATGGGTAGAGCCCCAGCCCCCAACAAAATAATTTTTTTTATAAAATTTTCAAAATAAAAATTCCTGCGGGTTTTTACCCGAAATTTCACAATAAACAGGGTTTTTTAAATATATATATATATATATATTTTCACAATAAAAATAATTGACAGCATAAACCCCAACCCAAAAGAAATTTTAAAGAATAATTATATATTTAATTCCAAAGGATTTACAAATTAATTGAGGAATATTTAAACCTATAACTTTCAGCCAAGAACACCATTGTTTTTTTTTTTTTTGAAGAACTTCATTTCCAACCAAAATTTTCACAATTTTGAAACAAGTTTTGAGATGGTTTTCTACTTGCAAATCAACCAATCTTAAATATTTTTATTTTTTTTAACAACATATAACATTGTGATTCTTTTCCAAAATGAAACTAATTCAATAAAAGGAAACCTGATTTTTTTTTAAGCATGATGAAGATCCTGGTGGTACCTTGAACCCCTTTTGAGCTCCACAGATTCCTTGAGCTATTTACCCAAAACCACAAAATTGAAAAATTCCTCCCTCTTTCCAATTCCAACTTCTCCAAAAAAAAAATTCATGATCCAAAATTGAGAAAAAACTCCATAATAATGAAAATTCCAAAAACATCTCTCCAACCACCATAATCAATTTTTAGAAAACAGAAAATGGAAAATATCTCATAGTTCAAATTTTTGAATTCAAATTTCAAACTTGACTTTCTAAAACATTTTTCAATTTTAATTCCAAATTTCCAAATAACATTAATTTCAAAATAGATAACTCAACTTATTTAATCAACATAAATTTAATTAATTAATAAAATAGATTTAATCAAAGATTAAATTATTTATTAATTAAATTAAATTAAATAATAAATAATTATATTTCAACATAATTCCAGATTACATTACTCCACAACTTAAATACATTAAACCATTTATATCACCCAATTAAACTTGCAATTAAATAATGAAGAGAGGGCACAAAATCCAAAGCAACACAACTTGACAAATAACTGACGACATACAAGGACTAGGGTGACGACTTGGCATAGAAACCTAGCTACTATCTTCCAATCGAATACCATTGGGTATTGAACACACTCTCACCTATGAAACCAAGTGGAGTCGATGTCCTGTACCTGTCAATCTGCAAGTCAAGTAACGACAACATATAGCATAAACAACATAAAATACACACCGTGAAGAGGTAATCCCAGAATTGCAGGGCGCTCGCAAGCGAGTGATGCGATCTATCCCCTTCACTAATACAATATTACCAACTAACGAATCTAACATCATTAATTCAATTATTCACTATGCTAATCCAAAGCATGCCATAATGATAACATCAAAAAAATACACCATCACACCAAAATATAACATTTGCATCACTTACAAATAATGATCAAATAACAACTGATTTCCAAATCAAAGTGCAAATAGAAAGCACAACATAATCAAACAGAACACTGTTCAATCAAAAGGGCAAAACGGAGGGGTCTTACATTCCATAGAAGATTTCTAATATCTCTATTGTTTTCTTTGGAATTTTCTATTGTTTAAAATCAATTTCCTACAAAGGCTTTCAATAATTTTCTACACAAAAGCTTTCAATAATATTCTAAATCTTATAATGTTTCCCTCTGGGTTTTTCCATGGTTTAAAATATCAATTTCACAGAGGCTCTCTAATTTCACTATAAAATTTTCTACAAAAGCACTAAATTAATCATGACAAATCTTCAAATACATAAGCCTTACAAATTTCCAAAACAACTAAAAGCTTCTGCTAAAAATACAAAATCTTCTTACATGGGAAATCTTTCAATTTCTTTTTAATCGATTTAGACAAAACTTCTACAAAATTGAATTTTGTACAGACATTATTTCTAAATCAGCTAAATAAATTAAACAATAAAAGAACCTATTTTCTTGAAGCTTGAAGAAATGAAGGTTGGAGCAGAGCCTCTCCTTCAGAATTCAATTTCCAAAGCCTTTTCCAAAATCACCACTTCCAAAAAGATGCAAAAATACAGAGCCCACAATATTTCCCAAGAACTTTTTTTAATTTTCAACAAAACAATTTCTAAACATATCCCTCTTTTCATTTCCATGAAGTAACCTCTTACCTCACTCAGTTATGGCAAATATTCTCTTCGAGAATAATTTCTCAACAAGAATGATTAATATTTTTTTCTCACACACATGTCAAATTTAAAATATCTTTTCAACAACACACAGATATTTCCTCTAAAGCATTTACAAGTCATTTTTGCATTTTATTAATTCAAACCACATTTTAATCTCTAAATAAATAAATTTAATCACAAGGATTAAATTACTTTACCAAATAAATTAAATTTAATTAATTAAATTAAATAAAAAGCTTCCAACAATATTATTTAAAATTAGTTAAATAAATACTCAAATCATTAAAATCATTAATTTAACATTAATTTCCATAAAATAAACCTTGCATAAATAAATAACAATTGACAAGGAAAACTTGGACATGACAATCAAACATACCGAACATGGACTGACGACACACTGAGGCTAGGGTGTAAACTTGACACAAGTAACCTAGCTACTATCTCCCAATCAACTTTACCATTGGGTCGACACACTCAAACCTGTTAAGCCAGGTGGAGTCGATGTCCTGTACCTGCAAACCTATAAATGAGACATCGAAAGCACATGTATATAAACAACAGAGTAATACACACCGTGAAGAGGGAATTATGGAATCGCAGGGCGCTCACAAGCGAGTGATGCAATCCCATCCCCTTCACCAATCCACTTATCATGAACTGATAGTTCAATCATAATCAAATTACTCATGTGCAATAATCATGCTATAACAAACTAACATTATTACACTAATCAAAGCATGTCAAATAAAGCATCAAAGAAGATACATCACACCACCACAAATAGTCTATGTCGCTCTATAAATAGTGAACAAATAACACACAACATTATAAAGTATATCAAAGTATCTGAATATCCAAAAAACAAATCAAAGCAAAACAAGGACACACTGTCCAGTCCAAAGAGAAAAATGGAGGGGTATTACACATTTCCCTCCATGTGAATAAAACATATCACAAGAGACCTTTGATCATCGGGGGGATGGAGATGCCTATGATGGTGGTCTACTTTGAATTTGAGGGTTGGACCTCCTGTTTAATTCTTTATGGAGCTACACCTATTACAATAAAAAGTATAGAAATTAATATATAAAAAATACATTATATAAAATAAAATATTTAACAAAATAATCACTTACCACCTCCAAATGATCTCTTTCCTCATCCACAATAGTGGAATGCTCACCCTTTAGCATTAAAAATCCTTGTAGCAACCATCTAGATAAAAATTAAACTACAAATCAATAATGTAATGCCCCACCATGGAACCCAGAAAAACGTTATGACATGAACATAAACTACATTTTATTTTTATAAAAAAAATAGATAACAAGTGACAACTGTAACAACCATAAATGTTTTAGGGTTCCACAACTACGCTACTATGAATAAAAAAAATACAATACAATAGCCATATAATTAACTTACTCATGAGAAGTCATGTCCAGATAAATATATCAATAAGAGTTTACATACAACAATCGAGATTATATCAAATCTCAAATTAATACAAAATATATACAAGGCATCTCATGTACATCATGAGTGTAATACAATACAAAATGAGATGAGGAAAAGATGATGACCATGCCACAAACTCGCCAAAGGAACTAAACTTCGCAACCACTATGTAGTCTGGATCCAGCCAAGAAAACTTGTCACCAAAAAAATACCTGAAGGGGACCCAATGGAGAGTGTGGCATGTTCCTCCCAACCATGTGGAGCTCAAAAGCCCACCCCCTGTGCTAGGAGATAGAACAAGTCCTCAAGTCATACATACCACATAAGTGACAACATACAACACAAGGTCAACAATCATGACATCACAACTAACAAACTCCTAGTACCTTAGTTAAGTTTTTCACATAAATACCAACTTCCGAGAGGCCACCCATGCAACCACATCTAGGGTTTGGCCCCTATAAGAAGCCACTCCTCCTAAGGTACAACTCCTCATAAAGACAAAACAAGAAGACAACATGCATGCAACATGAAATTCTTACCCAAGGACCTATAGTCAACCAATCCAATAAATAACCAAAGTAACAAAGCATTTCAAAACTTCCGCAAGCACGTATTCAAATAATATGATATAACATTTGCCCATAAAGTAATACCTAGACATAATGTGAGAGATCCACATTTCCCACAAAGATCCGAACAAGGTAAAATTGAGCAAGGATCTTATTACCAATTGATAATCAACGAGACATGCCATAACTTAGGAGCAAGAATCAAAACCTCTGGGACAACAAAACCAAGACCCTTCCACAATCAAGAAATAACCCACATAGGTAAAGCATTTAATTAGAATTAATGAATTCTAAAACTAGATTCTACATCATACAAGACAATCTCAATGCTTTAAATAAATTGAGCTAACAAACTTAAGTATTCACATAAATGATATTCTATAGTTCACAATCTATAGAAGATTAAATCACCATCTATTACATTTAATCCAATTTTAAAACAAATTCCAACAATCCATGATTTTAATATCATTTCATAAAATACATTATGAATTTCGCGACCAACATTATTAATACAATTTAATCATTCTTACAAGATATCAACAAATCAAGAATATCAACCATAATACAAATTAACTAGAGATTACAAATAAATGTATTAATGCATCTATATTAGTGATTCCAATATAGATTATTATTATTTATAGTAATCTATATTTTAAGTCAAGGTAGTATTAATACAATAGGTAATTCCAATTTACAATTTCAATTTATTATTTATTGTAATCAATTGAGAGTAAAATTTACGTTATAATTTCTCTATACAAAACTTAAATAAAAGTCTATATTTAAATATAATAATGCATCATTATTAGAGATAGTAATATAAATCATTAATAACATTAATAATTTAAATTATGAATTCACGAATATTAGTGTTAATATTATAACGTATTAATAACAATAATAATTTAGATTATGAATTCACAAAGAGATTAATGAATAACATATAATTTAAAATAACATAACCTAAACTCTAATTTTGACTATTGTCAAAGATCGAGGAACGAACAACTAATGCCATGGAAATGACTAACACTCCAACACCATGATGACAACGAGTCTACAACCGGAATAAAAGGTGAGTCAGGATATCCCTAAGACTAAGACAAGCAGACTATTTTAGCATGCATCCACCGCCAGGGAGAGAACAAGGTAAACAAAGTATTTGCTCACTAGTAGAAGTCAACTGCAGGTTAGAGGAAAACATTTAAGATCAATACTGCTAAATGAAGGTGCGGTCATAGATCATCACCACGTAGACTCCATTTAATGGTGACCAAGCGAAACAAAGACCAGGTGACCCATTGAGATGGTCTATTCATTTCCTGAATGAAATCTAAGAAATGACAACTAAAACAATAACAGTTTTCTGCCAAATTTGATAAACGAGCCTCAATGCATGGACCATATTCTACTTCAAACATATCAACCAAGAAATATTGAAATGCATAGCAGTTAAAGTTTATCATAGGGAAAAAGGTTCATCACATCAAATAGACTATAAAGTGCCCAATCAGAAAGAAGATGAATCAACAAAACAACGACCAGCTACATCAAACCAAGCATATGAGGTATGTGCCATTAAAAGAATCCAATGAAAAGTTCGATAATTGTATCGATGAAACTTTTTTAATGGACATTCTTACAAAGAGACTCCTATCAGGAAGATGTCTAACTACTTTGATAGTCTATCCAATTCCCATGCATTTAGAATTAATCCTTAGAAAGGATGACTAGCAGCAATGACCAACTTACCAAACACATGCATACCGAAAGAATCCCTGGAAAATACAGCTTGTTGCATCGACAAAACCATAAAGGACTACTACAGTCAAGTTCACCATAATGGTAATACAAAACCAGTGTTTAGAAACCTCCATGCCAAGACTACTGAAACGATGGTCATTCTCACACTCAATAAGAATAGGGATAAATTGTCCATGCAAGGAAGATAAAGACTTTCCTATGCATGTGGGAAACATGCACTACCAAAATAGGTAACAATGTATCAAAAATTTGAGAGCAAGGGTTTAACAATTTCTAGAAACAACAAATGGTTAAAGAACGAAGGAAAACCATGGCGCAAGAATGAACAGAAAGATTAATTTATCAGATTCCAAGACACTGAGATTTCTTGGCAAAGATAATGGTATTTCCTTCTTTATTAATTTTTTTTGTAAAAAAATCTATTTCATAATACTATTTTTGTTTCTTAGCCAAACATGATGATTTTGCAAATACCTAGAACTGACATGTTTCATTTTCTATGGTGAAAATAGGGATTGAAGACTAAATATTCACAACATATTAACATGCTTACAATAAATAAACTTTGAATTTAACAAGAAAAGAACCTGGAAGCGTTGCCTTGAAACGAAGAATGAAATCAGAAAAACACCAAAGATTCAACCTTTTCTCTCTTCACAAACAGAACACGGTCTTGAAAAAAATTTGCAGCTACTTTGATCAATTCCACAAACCCCAAAATTCCAGAAAGTAACTTTTGAAAACAATCTTTTTCTTTCCTATTGTTCGAAATCCAAAATCTGTCTATCCCCCCAATGCCCTCTTTCCCAGATTATCTCCCTTTATAAATATTCTCAAATTTCAATTTTAACTTTTGTTTCAACATGCAACGCATGCATTAACTCAACAAAAACAAAATATTAACAAGATTTTCAACTTAAGATCATAACTCATGTTCTATTTTTGAAATGTAACTTTGAATAAAGAAATCAATTTAATATTCATTTCTCTTTTCGAAACAAGATATATATAATCATATAACAAACTAAGAATAACTTCTTTAATTTAATTACATCATTAAATCAATTAAAGAAACATTAATTTTAATTAAAACATTGTAATAATTCAATTTAACAAAATATAAACATTGCAGACTTAATTATAAACAAACGATTACAAGCCCACAACAAACAGGTGATAAGACAACAAAGGGTGATGAAAAATACTCATTCTTTTTAGAAGGAAGGCTAAGGATAGAGGACAAGTCTATCTCCCATTGATAATTCCATTGGATCATGGCACGCTCAGACCTGACAAGCAGGTGGAGTCGATGCCTATACCTGAAATTTGTGTAACATTGCACAATTAATCCAACATGTAAAATATGAAAGAACACCATGAAGAAGAGTTCTGACATAGTACGACACTCATTGATGATTACTACTAAATCTTCTTCTTCACTGAATAACATAAACATCTAACTAATATAACATCATCATGAATAAAACTTAACAACATAGATAATCATCATAAAATGTCATCTCATGAAAGTAAACATCAGATCATAAAATATAGTGTATCATCAAATGAGTTTTACAACCAGTCATGTAAATCATGACATAAAACATGGAAATAACATGATATCAAAGGTTTATCTTTTAACTGTGTCACAAAATAGCTAAAAATAAAAGTGTCATCAGGAGGGTCACTACATCCTCCCCCCCCAGGGTGAGGCTTACTACTAGAAGCCTGTAAATACCCCTAGTACAAACTCCATACAGACACACATAAAAAAAGATTCCAAAACTAAACCACTCCATACCTCAACATAAAAACAACACCAAAAACTAGATTCATAGTGCTCTAGGCCAAATAAACTGTCAATCCAATCATTCACATAGCATAGCATAATAAGAATCAAAGCAAAGGAAACAACATTGAAGGCACCTCCACATTCTCTTGTACAACAAGATTTTCATGAGCTCCCAAATCAGTTCCCTGTCCACTTCCAACAATTTCCACATTTGTAACTTGATGATCTGTTCATCGATGATCAACTGTTGCACTCATTCCACGAGTCATCTCTACATCATTAATTGTAGGCTCCATAACTACAGATCTCTGACTGGTTCTAGGTGTGTTCCTCTGAGAACACTGTCTCGTCAAGTGGCCCTATCGGCCACAATTGTAACATCTTGTACTTTGACCTGTTGCAATATGTGTTCTCTGAGCTGACTGGTTGGGACGATGGAGTTGTGCTTGTATCCAACTCGGAATCCTCCTATGTGTAAGACGATTACCCTCGAATCTGAAAACTACTGGGTAAACCCAATCGGATGGAACACCAATCATCCAATTCTCAGACTCCAAACCTTCATAAGAGTGATAGGTGGTCAGAGAACGTTCTCTCAAAATGTCCAACATAAGTCTTGCTAAAGCATAAATGTTTCTCCTAGGGCTCCTTTCCCTTTCCCTAAATACCTGATGTCCACCATCCTGTCTAGAGCCAAGCTGGGTAAAAAATTCCCCAAGCATAGAATGTAACAGTGAACCCAGGTGATCCTCATGATCATTCTCATGGGAACTCATCAAAGTAGGGTTCTGACGATCGACGCCATGACTACTTCTTTTAGAAATCTTATACACACCATCCAAGAAGGGAGTCACAACCAATAAGGCAAAAATTAACTTACAGATATACAAAAATAAAACACCATACCCATGATTAATCATGCATAGTACATATACACACCAATAAACAACATCAGAAATCACAACATAAGGCCACACAAGGGTCCATCTAGACATCGGAAAGCAGCATACCAGTCTATGATAGAAGAATCCATGAACCAAGAGCAAATGACCATCTCAATTAAATCAGCATCAAATCAGTGGCTTGATGGTGTTAGGTCGTACATAAAGTGAGACCATCCAAACAAGACCACAATAACCTATCTCTTTTTGTATAAGGTGATTAGCCTCTAAGAGATAGTCATCACACAAAGGTGAGTAGTGGATCCTAGCTACATAACAACCTCACATACCCCCATCCTCTATGTTTCTTGCATCTACTTCCTCATACACACTCACCAAGTCCACCTCATATGTCCTTGGAGAGGAATCACAATATGACACATAGCCAACATTGAAAACAATAAAGATAACAAGCTTAGCCACCAAGTTCATAAAGAAGAGAAAATTAAATTTCAATTTCAACAATAAGGCAATAAATGTGCATAATTTGAACACTAATTCAAATATATAACCACTAGGGTTGTAAGTAAATAGGATCACAAGTCATGGCTAAACCTTCATAATCAAGTATAAAAAAAGTGTTGGCCCTCACAATCAACTGAAAAATCATAAATAACCAAAAGAAAATTCACAATCTTTAAATTGCACTATACAACACTATGTGACTAAATACTAGCCACCAAATGAGGAAAGAGGAAACAACGTCTGGCTAGAATGATAATAGCCTAGAAGTGGTGCGGAATGAACATGCCATCCACATGACCTAGAGTGTATCCACGACTAACAAAACGTTGTCACTCTACCTAGTCATATGCTAGTCGGAGAAGGCACCTACTGGTCATATGCCATGTGGCAATGTGTCTGTGGGTCCGCAGAGGTAGGCATACACATAACACATCCCGCATCGCGATACCTCGTGAAGAAGACATACACAAGAACTCGTTGTAGCCAAAGGTATATGTGGCTAGGATCTACCCATACGCTACTCGACCAACATGGTCAAGGCAACCATGAGGATCCCTCTACAAGTGTTTGAGGCCCCATAACGCTTATCGCACAAGTAGGCTAACAAAGACAATCCCATAATGTGCCTTCACGTGTCTAGGCACATGGCATCGTGTAACATGACATCATCACCATCACTATGTCAGAACATGAGTGGGGTGTGGTATTGTACTGCATCATATCAGAAGATGTGCAAATACAGTATATCAAAGCATCATCACCAACACTATGTCAGAACATCAGTGTGGTATGGCATCATATCTATCACATCATGTCAAAGCATGTGCAGATACTCAAAATATATAATGTAATACAACAATATCACTATGGGGCTACCAAGCTTCACCTCTCATACGGACAAGGTTAACTCAACAATGTCAGATCAATGCCTCTACAGACGTCCAGGCATAACTAACATACCAATTTTGTTGTGCTCAAATATGTGGGGATTAGGTTAACACTTGTGGATCAAGTATCTTGATCCATCATAAGGGAAAGTAGTGGGTGCATTTCCTTAGGATTGGTTGAGTTGAGATGCTTTGCGCCGCAATATGCATATGCTACACACTCCACCCAAGGAACTTGTGGCTTCTATTATCCCTTCACAGATTGAGGGGCGAGAGAACCAAAAGAAATAGAACTAATTTTGGTTACTCTTATATATAAGTTTCAACCACACATGGGTTGGCCCTCAAACAGGTAACACATATGCAAACACACAAAATGGTATGGTAAATCCCACACCAAAGTGTAACTTTTCCCCATCGATGGGTACCAAGTATCACCATCACATGAATACACAAGCAAGTATGGGTTTTCATAACACTCAAAAAAAATATAGTTACTGGTTTCTTACATTTACAGGAGTACAACTACATACATAATTCCATTGGAACATCAATTCCAAAACTTACAAAATATGAATCATTACTTTCTATCAGTAATCTTATATCAGGTTCCATCACGCTACTCTTTTCCATAGAGTACATCATGCTAAAGTAATAGCCATGAATACGTGATCACTTAACAATTCCACTAATAGATTCACAAGGATAACATAGTGAACTCAACATACCCTAAGTACCCAGTGTATGAACTTCGAGCTCTAATACCAAGCTGTAACGCCCCACTGTGCAACCCGAAAAAATATTATGACATTCACATAAAATACATAATAATTTATTTTTTAAAACAAATAACAAGTTACAACTGTAACAACCATAAATGTTTCAGGGTTCCACAACTACACTACTATGAATAACAACAATACAATACAATATCCATATCCATATAATTAACTTACTCATGAGAAGTCATGTCTAGATAAATATATCAATAAGAGTTTACGTACAACAATCGAGATTATATCAAATCTTAGATTAATACAAAATATATACAAGGCATCTCATGTACATCATGAGTCTAATACAATACAAAATGATATGAGGAAAAGAATATGACCACGCCACAAACTTGCTAAAGGAACTAAACTCCGCAACCACTATACAATTTGGATCCAGCCAAGAAAACCTGTCACAAACAAAATACCTGAAGGGGACCCAATGGAGAATGTGGCACGTTCCTCCCAACCGTGTGGAGACTGAAAGCCCACCCCCCGTGCTAGGAGATAGAACAAGTCCTCAAGTCATAAAGACCACATAAGTGACAACATACAACACAAGGTCGACAATCACGACATCATAACTAATTAACTCCCAGTACCTTAGTTAAGTTTTTCACATAAATACCAACTTCTAAGAGGTTACACATGCAACCACATCTAGGGTTCGGCCCCTATCACAAGCCACTCCTCCTAAGGTACAACTCCTCATAAAGACAAAATAAGAAGACAACATGCATGCAACATGAACTTCTTACCCAAGGACCTATAGTCAATCGATCCACTAAATAACCAAAGTAACAAATCATTTCAAAACTTCCACAAGCACGTATTCAAATAATATGATACAACATTTGCCCATACAGTAATACCTAGACATAATGTGAGAGATCCAAGTTTCCCAAAAAGATCTGAACAAGGTAAAATTGAGCAAGGATCTTATTACCAATTGATAATCAACAAGACATGCCATAACTTAGGAGCAAGAATCAAAACATTTGGGACAACAAAACCAAGACCCTTCCATAATCAAGAAATAACCCACATAGGTAAAGAATTTAATTAGAATTAATGAATTCTAAAAATAGATTCTACATCATACAAGACAATCTCAATGCTTTAAATAAATTGAACTAACAAACTTAAGTATTCACATAAATGATATTCTATAGTTCACAACCTATAAAAGATTAAATCACCATCTATTACATTTAATCCAATTTTAAAACTAATTCCAACAAACAATGATTTTAATATCATTTCATAAAATACATTATGAATTTCGCGACCAACATTATTAATACAATTTAATCATTCTTACAAGATATCAACAAATCAAGAATATCAACCATAATGCAAATTAACTAGAGATTACAAATAAATGTATTAATGCATCTATATTATTGATTCTAATATAGATTATTATTATTTATAATAATCTATATTTTAAATCAAGGTAGTATTAATACAATTGGTAATTTCAATTTATTGTTTATTGTATTCAATTGAGTATAAAATTTATGTTATAATTTCTCTATACAAAACTTAAATAAAAGTCTATATTTAAATATAATAATGCATCATTATTAGAGATAGTAATATAAATTATTAATAACATTAATAATTTAGATTATGAATTCACAAATATTAGTGTTAATATTATAACTTATTAATAACAATATTAATTCAGATTATGAATTCACAAAGAGATTAATGAATAAAATATAATTTAAAATAACATAACCTAAACTCTAAGTTCGACTACTATCAAAGATCGAGGAATGAACAACTAATGCCATGGAAACGACTAATACTCCAACACCATGATGACAACGAGTATGCAGCCGAAATAAAAGGTGATTTGGGATATCCCTAAGACTAAGACAAGCAGACTGTTTTAGCATGCACTTAGCATGCATCCACCGCTAGGGAGAGAACAAGGTAAACAAAGCATTTTATCATTGGTAGAAGTCGACTGTAGGTTAGAGGAAAACATTTAAGATCAATATTGCTAAATGAAGGTGTGGTTACAGATCATCACCACGTAGACTCCATTTAATGGTGACCAAGCGAAACCAAGACCAGGCGACCCACTAAGATGGCCGATTCATTTCCTGAATGAAATCTAAGAAACGATAACTAAAACAATAACAGTTTGCTGCCAAATTTGACAAACAATCCTCGACGCATGGACTAAATTCTACTTTAAACATATCAATCAATAAATACCGAAACGCATAGAGTTAAAGTTTATCATAGGGAAAAAGGTTCGTCACATCAAATAGACTATAAAGTACCCAATCAGAAAGAAGATAACTCAACAAAACAACGACAAGCTACATCAAACCAAGCATATGATGTATGCGCCATCAGAAGAATCCAATGAACATTTTGACAACTGTATCGACAAAACTTTTTTAATGGATGTGCTTACAAAGAGAATCCTATCAAGAAGATGTCTAACTTCTTTGACAGTCTATCCAATTCCCATGCATTTAGAATGAATCCTTAGAAAGGGTGACTAGAAACAACGAACGACTTACCAAACACATGCATATTGAAAGACTCCCTAGAAAAGATAGCTTGCTACATCGACAAAACCATAAAGGACTGCTACAGTCAAGTTCACCATAATGGTAATACAAAACCAGTGTTTAGAAACCTCCATGCCAAGACTACCGAAACGATGGTCATTCTCACACTCTCAATAAATATAGGGATAAATCAGTCATGCAAGGAAGACAAAGAGTTTCCTATACATGCGGAAAACATGCACTACCAAAATAGGCAACAGTGTATCAAAAATTTGAGAGCAACGGTTTAACAATTTCAAGATATAGCAAATGGTTAAAGAACGAAGGAAAAGCATGGTGCAAGAATCAACATAAAGATTAATTTATCAGATTCCACGACACTGAGATTGTTTGACAGAGATAATGGTATTTCCTTCTTTATTAATTTTTTTTTAACAAAATCTATTTCATAATACTATTTTCATTTCTTAGCCAAACATGATGATTTTGCAAATACCTAGAAATAACATGTTTCATTTTCTATAGTGAAAATAGGGATTGAAGACTAAATATTCACAACATATTAACATGCTTACAATAAATAAACTTTGGATTTAACAAGAAAAGAACCTGGAAGCATTTCCTTGAAACGAAGAACGAAATCAGAAAAACACTAAAGATTCAACGTTTTCTCTCTCCACAAACAAAAAAAATTCTTGAAAAAAATTTGCAACTACTTTGATCAATTCCACAAACCCCAAAATTCCAGAAAGTAACTTTTGAAAACAATCTTTTTTCTTTCCTATTGTTTGAAATCCAAAATATGTCTACCCCCCCAATGCCCTCTTTTCCAGATTATCTCCCTTTACAAATATTCTCAAATTTCAATTTTAACTTTTGTTTCAGCATGCGACACATGCATTAACTCAAAAGAAACAAAATATTAACAAGATATTCAACTTAATATCATAACTCATGTTCTATTTTTGAAACGTAACTTTGAATAAATAAATCAACTTACAATTCATTGCTCTTTTCGAAACAAGATATATATTAATATTTTAATTTAATCATATAACAAACTAAGAATAACTTCTTTAATTTAATTACATCATTAAATCAATTAAAGAAACATTAATATTAATTAAAACATTATAATAATTCAATTTAACATAATATAAACATTGTAGACTTAATTACAAATAAATGACTACAAGCCCACGACGAACAGGTGACAAGACAACAAAAGGTGATGAGAAATACTCATTCTTTTTCAGAACGAAGGCTAAGGATAGAGGATAAGTCTATCTCAGATCGATAATTCCATTGGGTCATGGCACGCTCAGACCTGACAAGCAGGTGGAGTCAATGCTTGTACCTAAAAGTTGTGTAACACTGCACGATTAATCCAACATTTAAAATATGAAAGCACACCATGAAGAAGAGTTGTGACATAGCAAGGCACTCACTGATGATTACTACTAAATCGTCTTCTTCACCGACTAACGTAAACATCTAAATAATATAACATCATCATGAATAAAACATAACAATATGGATAATCGTCATAAAATGTCATCTCATGAAAGTAAACATCACATCATAAAATATAGTGTATCATCAAATGAGTTTTACAACTAGTCATGTAAATCATGACATAAAACATGGAAACAACATAATATCAAAGGTCTATTTGCTAACTATGTCACAAAACGACAAAATAAAAGTGTCATAAGGAGGGTCACTACAAATAATCATTTGATTTTTCAATAATAGACGACTAAAACAATTAATGTAATTTGAAATATACTAATTTGCATCATAGCCCTATGAAAGGCATCAAGCTCTCTATTTATATAGTGACACCATACTCCATTATCCTATCAATATCTCCAGGAGTATCTAATTGCATCATCTATTAAAAATAAAACAACATTATCCAATTACCAAAACTAGAAGAATGATGTAGGTCATGGCTTATAATGTATGGCATAGTCAACAAAATTTTGAGTACTTATTGAACCATATATTGCTTCATAGTTTAATAGGTGGTTATTGGATTACTTTGTTTCTTGGGATATGTTAATGCATCCAATTCTATTTCAAATCTTTTTTTATGATCCTTGAGGGAGACATTATCTTGAATTCCCATGAAGGTGATGATAGAATCATCATTATGGAGGATGTAAAACGATGTGTGATTTTCTTGATCTAGGGTGATAAATTTAGGAGATATATGATTAAGGTTAGTCATGTGGTCAATGAAATGATTGGTGATAGGGGTGATGGGATTAAGAAAAGGATTTATGATGGGGTGATGGAACGATTTTTGATGGGGATGTTAGAAAGATTATTTATGGGGGTGATAGGTTCAATGAAAGTATTTGTAGTAGAAATTTCTTTGGTGGAACAATGATATGGAATAATTCGATGTTAGGAGAGCTTAACCTAGTGTTCATAGGTGTAGCATCCTTATTATTCTTATCAAGAAGGTTATATCTGATGCCTTGGAATCCTTGGTTTGAATAAATATAAATGTGTTTGAGGAATACTTATTTATGAATGGTAAGTAATCTAACTTGATATTTCATGATCTTCCACATATTATTTGTGATGATCTTCTACATAGGATCTTTATTATTTAATAGTGATAGAAAAACCAAAGGAAACAAGAAGGCAAAGTTTTATAATTTTTATACAAGTGATAGGTTTTTGTTGATAGTCCTAGGGAGAATTAGGAATAGGGAAGACAACTTTGAAGATAGTAATATCTAAGACCAATTCGAAATAGAAGAGAATAATGACAATGGGAAAAGGAGAAATAGTGCATAGTGGTATCAATGATAAGAGGCATGTAAGGAACAAAAGGAAAAATCATGATAATTGTCTTCATAAGACACATGCTTAGTAGACACGAAGCATTCAAAGGACAAGAATTTATAGAATAGTAAAGAAAAAGTTCATGAAGTGAACAAATGAATGGTTTAAAGGGAGATAAAAGAGGATAAGACAATATGATGACAAGGCACCTATCAAAACCCTTCATGAACAACATGGTGAACAAAAGGTTGATAGAAGAGAGAAATATTGCCTAAAGAACCAACAAGACAAAACACAATGCACAAGAGCCATATTGGGTAGTTTATAAGTTGGTAGGAAGAAGTTGATAGAGGGAGAGGTTTTTATAAGGGCATCTTGCATAGTAACCTAGGGTCTCATGAATAACAAGGAAGGGTTGTAATTATAGAAGGAAAAATGATAGAGCAATATTATAGTTAGGAGAAATGAGGAGAAAGGATAGAGTATATTATCCTCTTGATGTGGACATAGTATCCTCATATTAGTAAGAGTCTTCATGAGTATCAACTGAATTTCAAGAGTTTGCATGTTTCATGAGGAAAAATTCAAAGTAAAGGATAGTCACAAGATGACAACCCTAGGGACAATCATATCACACAAGCAAGGGAAAATATCATGATTACATAAATAATTCATGCAAACCTTTTTTGATGTGAAGTGTGAATAATTTTTGAGGTGGACATAAGATTTATGGAAATAATGTAAAGTATGATAGTGAGATGCATGAAAAGAAGCAATAATGAACATTTTCAACTAAGAACAAAATGATGTAGTGATAGTGAGTAATGAGATGATTGCGGTCCTAAGATCTTGATAACATTTCACACCTACAAATACACTCCATGAATTTCATAAAACCTCAACATTCTATTCTTATTCACGGGTGAATCACAAAGAAGAGATAGCTAAGAAATAGAGTGAGATTTCTTCATGATAGTAGACAGTGTAATATTCACATAGGCAGAGTAATGATCACAAGGAGAAATGATGAATAAAGGACAACAAATGAACAATAACAGATATAGCATAAATAAAGAATTGTAATAGGACAATAAAATAAGATTGAATATGATAGTCTAAAGTCACAAGATGTAATAGGACAACACATGTATTTCAATACCAACAAATGCTTCAAGGGATAATTGTGGAAGATGTTTTTTTATGAGGAGATGATACTTGGTATGTTTTCAACCAAGATACCTCAAGGTAATGAGTGCATGACAATCATGAATGTGGTGGTAGGGTTTATGCAGGATCATGAGGGGCCAAACAGTGGTGATGCAAAAAAAGAAACATGACATGAGGAATTGAAAAGCACAAAAATCATGTTTGACTTTTTGGCTGGGCTGGTAAAAAGTACATTTTACTATAGTAAAATCAAAGCAAAATGAATATTTGTTAATAACAAATATATGATATGAAAAAAAGTCATATTGACTTGAAATAAATATCCGATATTAATATTGGATAGCCATTACTAGCTATACTTTAAATAATATAATATCAATTTGTCATATTAATATTAATATGTATTTCTATATATTAATATACAATATAATATATATAATATATTCATATATATATAAATAATATATAATATAATATATTAATATATATCATATTTTAAAAAATTAAAGTGTTCTCCAAAACATATATCCATTTTGAAGAGTTGTTGATAGCTTTAAGCAACAAATATGTAACGCCCCACCACACAACCCTAGAGGAAGTTGCAAACAACTTAAACGGACTATTTTTTTTTTGTTTAAGTACAATTAATAAGCAAGTTCACTAACTAATGCTAGCAACCTCTAAGGTTACAAGACAGAGGTTATATAGAACCTCAACAAAAAACATGAACTTAAACCATGACATTCATTTACTTAATAATTTAAACACATACATTTCAATTAAGATGATTCACATCAAGCATAAGAGATAACTTTCAAATTCATTAATCCATTCATTAAACAATAGGGTTACAACACTCATTCCCCGAATGAGGCAAGTCCAATAAATAAGTTTATAAATACAGCGTCCACCTCGATATCAAATGAGGGGTAAAATGTAACACCCCTCTGTTTTGTTCTTATGTTAGATTAAGATGCTTTATTATTTGATCATTGCTTATTGAGCGATATGAACTACGTGTGTTAAGAGATGTAATTTCCTTGATGTTATACTTGACATGCTTTGATTAAAATAATGTTGGTTTATTATGACATGATTATTGGTTATGAGTTTTATTATTGATGGAAGTGTCAGTTTGGTGATACTGTATTGGTGAAGGGGACATGATTGCATCACTCGCTTGCAAGCGTCCTGCGATTATGTGATTTCCTCTTCACGGTGTATTTTATAATGATTTTATATGCATGTGCTATTGATGCCTTGGATACAAGTTTGTAGGTACATGACATCGACTCCACCTAACTTCATAGGTTTGAGCATGTCGACCCAATGGTACAATGATTGGGAGATAGTAGCTAGGTTACCTGTGTCAAGTCTCCACCCTAGCCTTAGTGGGTCGTCAGTCGAGTCGTTTGTGTCTTTGGGTCCTTGTTTTAATATTATTTAATTATGAAGGGCTTTGGAATATGGAAATAAATACTTAGATTTATTGCTTTAAATAATGTTGATATTTATTTAAATTACAATTAGAAATTGTGGTTAGAAGTTTTTATTTAAGTTAATTAATTAAATTTGATTTATTTAAGTTGATTAATTAAATTTGATTTATTTAATAAATTAAATTTAATCCAAAGGGTTGAATTTATTTTAAAATTAAAATTAATTAATTAAATATGTTCTTAAAAAATTAAAAGCAAAGGGGAAGTTTAATTTAATTTAAATTTTAAATTTCAATTAGTGTTAATTAATTTCAACTTGGAATTAAATTGTAATTACAAATTATTTTAACATGCAAAAAGGCTTTGAGAAAATATGTGGTTGTTAAAAAGATATTTTGAATATGACATGTGTGTGAGAAGAATTAATTATTTTACTTTTGGTTGAAAAATTATTTGGAGGGGAATTTAATTGAAAAAGGAAAGAAGTTTTCTTACGGGAGATTTTTGGAGAGGAAAGATATTATTTTTGGAGAGAGGTTTTGGTTGAAAATTTGGAAAAAACAAAGGGATTCTCAGGAATTTTGGGGGTTTTCTGTATTTTTACATCTTCTTGGAAGTGGTGATTTTGGGGAAAGCTTTGGAATTGATCTCTAAAGGGGAGGCTTTGCTCCAACCTTCAAGTTTCTTCAAGCTTCAGGAAAACAGGTTTCTTCAAGTTTTATTTTATTTATTTAATTGTTTGAGAAAGATTGTCTGTACAAAATTTAAATTTTGTAGAAGTTTTGTTTAAAATGGCTTAATTGAAATTGAAAGATTGTATGTGCAAGAAGTTTTTGTGTTCTAGTTGTAGAAGCTTTAAATTGTTTTAAAAATTTGTAAGGCTTCTTTATTGTTGAATTGCTGTGAAAAAACTCAAAGGAAAACAATTTGTGGTTTAGAAACTTATTTTAGTTTTGAAAGCCTTTGTGGGATTTGTTTAAATTTTCCAGTAGAAGTTTTGTTAAATTATAGTATGAGAAGTCTGTGCAACTTTTCTTTTAAAAGATTGAAATTGAAACCCTCTCATAAATTTGAGAAAACGGTTATTGTTATTGTAAAAATTTCCCTGAAGAAAAATTGGTTGTCCAATTAAAATTTGCTTGTAAATGACTTTGTTCAGAAAAAATTTCCCCAATTTAAACTATTGATTGAAATTCTTTAATATATATATATTATATATACATATGTATGAATATATATATATATATATATAATTTATTGATTTGAAAAAAAGCGTCATTGAAGGATGTTGTCGTCGTACGGAAAATTGTATTACGCAGGGTTTAGATTTTATTCTTTGTTGTGCATTTGATTTGCATGGGGGCTTTGTAACCCCCACCGTGCCCACCTATGGGAGGGTGTGACTGCCCAAGAGGCAGGCCCCTCCACAGTAGTGTGGAGGGAGCGATGTCCCTTAGGCAGCGCAACCCCTCCCCTCTTCCTTGCAGTCGCCCATGGGAAAGGATGGGTCGGTTGTGCAAGCACAGTCGCCCCCCTTCCCATAGTTATTGTTTGGTCTTTTAATTATAATGAATGTAGTGAACTTAAACAAAATCCATCCGCCCTTTCCTTGGAATTTGGAATTCATTCATTATATATGGTTTATTTAATATTTATGTATAATTTAGGATATTATTAGATGTTATTTATTTTGTTAAAATAATGTATTTATGTTCTAATATATATTATTATATAGTTAATATATATATAATGGGTTATATATATAATTAAATATATAGAGTTGTATGTGATGTATATAATGCTTGTGTATATACATTCAAATGTACATCAAATGTTTTATTTCTTGTATTTAGTTGCATGAAATATTGTACAATTGAAAATTTAAAAAGGAAATAAATCATATGCATGGTTTAAAGAAATGGGTATTTTAGTTATATTGAGGAAATTAATATTTCATTCAAAATAGTCAGAGAATTAAGTTATTAGATAAAAGTAGAATTTTCTTCTTGAGAGTAAGAGAGACTTCTTAAAATAAATTAGTTGATTTTTTTACTGTTATTTTAATAGGATGAATGCATGCACTTAATGTATGATTAGAATAAGTTAATTGCATGATTTATTCTATTATGGAGAAATAGATATTGTATTAAATGAAATTGTGGAGGTAGGTGTATTGTTTAAATGATGTAGTCCGTTTGAGGAAATATATATTTTATTAAGTTTAAAATTGAGGGAAGTGGAATAATAAATTAAATGATGTTCTTATAGTTGTTTAAGTTAAATTAAATATTTGAAGAGCTTGTTAGTTAATTGGTTGAATTTTCTCCTTCGTCTTTATAAGGGTTCTTATTAAATTAGAGAAAATTGTGTAATTTGTCTTATTATTCCTTCATATCATTGAATGTGAAAGGATTTAGTAAATCCAAATCTTAGATTTAATTATTGCGTTGATTGCCTATGTGGTTCGTCTAATTGCATTTAGAGGAAATGAATAATTAATTAAGTGTATTGTGAGAGTAGGTATTCAAAAGATATATATCGTATGTTAGTAGGAACAAAGGTTTTATTATTTTAAAATTGAGGAAATAGGAGAAATGGTTAGTGTGATGTTTATCTATGTTTGGAAGAGCCTTTTTAATTAATTAGTTAAATTGGGATAATTGAGTGGTGCGAATTGTTATAAGTCATTTCGTTGACTATATGCAAAGTTGTGATAAATTAGAGAATGTTGTAAATATTAAACTATTATGCCTCTATGATGTGTTTGAGATATCTTCTGTGGTATTTAGGGGTTATTGAAAAGAGGTATTAGATGAGGTATTGTAAGTCTTCCTATTGGGTATGTTAAATTTGAGAGTTATCATTTCATGGTCTTGTCTTTTGTAGTTCTCTATGGTAGTAAGGTTTGTTGTTTTCAGTGAGTCACCCGATTTCTACGAATGGGGAATGGTTTGTTCTTCTTTGAATGGATTGTTAGATATTTTGTACCTCCTTAGTTTGGAGTGGTGATGAATCACATGATAACCATAGGAGGGTGAAGCGCAATGGGGGCTGAGATCTGGAATGATCTGATAGGTAACTCATGTAAATTGAGTGGCTTTCTCCTAGGTTAGTAGTATGATTAGGTTACTAGTGATTCATACTGTTAAACTCTGATAGAAATGTATTTTTGAGTTAGTGTTGTTTTGTGGTGGTTATGTTTAGTGTTGAGTCAGCCTGTGACTAGAGGTTGTAGGGATTTTCCTTGTATCTGTGTTACTATCTCCTAGCACGGGCAATAGGCCTTTAGGTACCACTTGGTTGGGAGGAATGTGCACCCTACGCCATTGGGTCCCCCTTTTGATTTTCAGATTGTGTTGTGAGGTTTTTCAGTGGAGAGCTCATAGTGGTTTCATTATTTAGATTAAGCTTTCTATTTACTTTAGTTTAGCTCTTGTAATTATTATTCCCCTCATTTGTTTTCAAGGAGGAATCTTGTAATTGTAATAGTTAGGTTTGATCTACCTCATTCTGGGAATGAGTATTGCAATCTACCTTGATTTAATGTAACCTAGAACTTGTTATATGTTATCCTAGTGTTAGAATCTTTAATGTTTTGTGGGTATGCGAAATTAAATGTATGGTTAATATTTTAATAAATGATTTATGTGCAAGTAGAATGTATGTTTGTTATTAATGTAATCTTGTCACGTTACCTTAGAGGTTGTTGCAAATTTTTGTACATCTCCTTTGATAATAATGCACTTTTAAAAATAAAAAAATTGTACGCTTCCGTGTTGAGTTGCAACTTCCTTTAGGGTCTCATGGCGGGGCATTACATAAAATAATACAAGATCAACTGAAATTAAATAAAGCAAGAACTACTACTGAATCCAACGAGCTCTCCAACTAGAAATCTCATCCACATGAACATGAAGAAGGCCCAACGGATTAAGGTGCACACTATCCAACCAAGTGGAACCCAAAGGCCCACCCCCCATGCTAGGAGATAGTAACAAGCAATCCTAACCGAGACCAACAACTCTAGACACAAGCTAAATCATAACTGAACCAAACTGAAACCACCAATCACATGTACAACATAATTACAACACAAGTACATCACAAGTACAACTCAACATGGTTATATTGCTTCCAGATAAACAACAAATCAAGTATGTTACGAGAACCATACACATAGAATCAAACACCAACCATGGTCATATCAGGTATGTTACGGAAACCATACCCACAATAAACAAGTACAAACTATTATCCTAGACAGAGTGTCATCACATAAATCATCATAAGTTACCCAATCAGATCTTCATAGGCTCCGGCTATGTAATACCCCTTCATTTTGCTTCTTGTTTGGTTTGCTTTATGCTATGGTTGGTTGCAATTACTTTGATACTGGATACATTTTGTTATGATGTTTTGATTGTTACTATTGAGTGACAAATATTATTGTGGGATGTAGTTATCTGATTATTGTTTCACATGCATTATGGATTAATGATGTTGTAGAGTTAACATGAGATGTTATTATGAGATTACTGGATTATGATGGAAGTGTCAGTTTCGATGAGTGTATGGGTGAAGAGGACGAGTTCGCATCACTCGCTTGCGAGCGCCCTGCGAATCCGTGATTTCTTCTTCACGGTGTGTATTATATGTTGGATATATTGTATGATGTTGTTTACTTGGTTGCAAGATTGCAGGTACATGACATCGACTCCACCTGGTTTCACAGGTTTGAGTGTGTCGATCCAACAGTTAAGTTGAACGGGAGATATTAGCTAGGTAACATGTGTCAAGTTTACACCCTAGCCTTAGTGTGTCGTCAGTTGTGTGTGTCGAGTCATTGTCTGTCTTGCTTTGATGTTATTTAATTCTGAAGCATTCTTGATTTGAAATAGATATTTAGAATAATTGCATTTAAATCATGTTGATGGTTATTTAATTTAAATAATGCAATGTGGATAAAAGTTTATATTTAAATTAATTAATTATATTTAATTTATTTAATTAATTAAATTTAATCCAAGGGGTTGAATTTAGTTATTAAATAATTAAATTAATTAATTAAAGTTATTAAATTTAATTAATTAATTAAACGTGATGTAAGAGAGTGAAAGGAAATAAAAGAATTAAAATTAACTTTGGAATTTAATCCCAACGTGTGGGAATTAAATTAGAAATTGTAATTAAATGTTTATTTGAGAAATTGGTTGCAACTTTGGAAATTAATTTATTATTTCAAATTGCATTTTAAATTGAAAATGGGTTTTCCAAAAGTGAAATTGAAATTGAAATTGAAATATCTAATTTGCATGCAATGTGAATTAGGGTTGTAAAAATTGAAATTGAAATATCTAATTTGCATGTAATGTGAATTAGGGTTGTATTAGGTATTTTTGATTTATAAAGAATACATGTTTTAATTTTAGGGGAGGAAGGTTTTAGAAAAATACATTTTTACAGTAGGGAAGAAATTTTGAAAAATTTGCACAAGGGTTTGAAGAAAGTTTGATTGTAGAATTGATTGAAGGAAAGATTGTTTGCATTTGTTTGGTTTTGGATTGGATTCATTGGAGGATTGAAGAAAATTCAAGAAATCTTTGGAGGAGGCTTGCATCAAAAATTCATCTCTTCCTGTAACTTCTTGTACCAGGTTTTCCTCTTTGTGTTTTATTGTTCTTGATTGTTTTTTTTTGTTAAATAGTAGTGATTAAAGATTTGTTTGTTAAATCTGTTTTAGAAAACAAACTTGATATTAGAAGAAAAGAATTAAATAAATTTACAGCCTTTGCTTGTGAAAATTTTTGAGTGAAAATTGTGAAAACCTTAGTTGAATTTAAATTATTTGGAGAAATTGATTGTATTGTTATTAAAATCAAACATAGAGATTGAACAATGCATTTAGAATGTTTTTAGAAAATGAAACCTTCTGTTTATTATAAAAAAAAATGGATTTTAGAATCTGCAGTATAGTTATATTTTTCATAGTAAAATGGTATGGTTGCGTCGCCTATAACTTCACTTTCACAAACTGGGTTTTCTGGAAATTTAAAGGGTTTTTGTATTTTGAAATTTTCTTATCCCTGTCAAAAAATCGTAAATACTTAGATCGTAGTTTTTGAGATATGCTTGAAACATGAGACTGCTGTTAAGTTATTTTCCCATGGCTGCTTTGAAAATAAAATAATAATAAATTGATATTTATAAATATTAATATTTTAGGTATTGTTATTATAATATTAAAATATTATTTAATAATATTTTATATTATAATTTATAATACTAAAGTATTATATTTATTTATATTATTTTAAATAAAATTTGTATATTAGATTAGTGGAATTAAAATTATAAACATATGGAAAATTATTGTTATTTTAAAATGGCTTGTTAAAGTTTAATTGAAAGAGTTAAATATTTGATTTAAAGAATGCAATATATTATTGAATAGAGATTTAAAATTGGATTGATTAGTGTATATGGAAAATGGATAGAGAAACAATATGTTATTATATTAAAGTGATTGAATGTGTTAAATAGAAAATTGAATGAGATGTAAGATTTGGTTAGGAAATGGAAAGAGTTTACTTGCATGGATTTGTGTCGATTTAAAAGTAAATTAAGAAGTTATTTTATTGATGAGGCAATCAATTATGTTATTTATTAATTTCTATTTAGATTAATTGAATCATTGTGATTGGATTATGAAAGAGATATGGATTTAGTATATCCAAAAGTAGTATCTTCCTCATGCTTATCTTAAAGGATTTAATTCTTTGTATTCAGTAAAGGGAAGTAAGTTTAATTGTTTTAGATTTCCAATAATGAAAAGGGAAATAGGGGTTATGATTATTTTAGATGATCTACTTATCATGTCTTTGACTTTGTCAACACTACCTATTGAATGAGTATGGATTTAGGAAATCCAAATATTAGATTTGATTGATGACTTGAATGCTTTTGTTGCTATGTCATCAAGTTGCATTGTTGGTTTTGGGATTTAGTGTTAGTCCTAAATTATAAGTCTTCCAAAAGAACTTAGATGATAAGGGTTGTTGAATCTTTATGCCATCCTATTGTTTTCCCTTGGGTAGTGCATGGCGTTTTTTCAATTTTACCCGATTTTCATGAACGGGGATGTTTGCACCTCCTTGGTTTAGGAGTAGATTATGGGATCCGTGTCTCCTTATATGGAGTGACCTTGTTATGTGGTTTCATCTTGTTGCCTCCTGTGAAAGGAGTGGACTATGTGTTGTTGCCTCCAAGATGTTTGGAGTGAGATATTTTGTACCTCCTGTGAAAGGAGTGGACTATGTGTTGTTGCCTCCAAGATGTTTGGAGTGAGTTTCTATTATTTGTATCCTCCTTGTGTTGGAGTGGATTATGATGCCTAGTTGGTATGCACTTGTGGTTCCCTTGGTGGATTGTTTGGATGTGTGTTGTCGAATAGAAGAGTGGCTTCTGTTAGGCGCCAGAGCCCAAAGAGGTAAACTGGATAACCTTCAGGAGTGATTTAAACAAGTGATAATTAAAATAATGTACTTAAAAGATTAGGACTAACTTCTCACTAATCAAGATAATTTAATCCTCACTCATAGACACAAGGGCTTGTTTAGACTTGGGATGAGTGAGAAGGCCTAGAATGGCAAGATCAACTATCTAGTTCTTGCGAGAGGTAGTTGATTCCGCTTGAGTGAGTATGAGTGTCGGGATTCGGTTGAGGCCACCAGGATTACTTGTGCCAGAGCCTATGAAGAATGCCCAGAGGAGATCTCATGACAAACCTTGCGATGACACTCTATCTAGGACAACTGTTGTTAATTATTTTATGTGTATGGTTATTTGAACATACTTGATCTACTTTATGTCTAGAAGCAATGTGACCTATGTCAGTGATGTTGGAGTTGTACTTGATTTGTACTTGCATGGTGATTGAGTTGTACTTGTTAGTTCATTTGCTTGGTTATATCAGTATGAGTCTGCCTTTGGTTAGTGGTTGTAGATATTTGTCCACGTTACTTTGTTACTATCTCTTAGCATGGGGGGTGGGCCTTCGGGTACCACATTGGTTGGGTGGAACATGCACCAAAACCGTTGGGTCCCCATCAATCTTCAGTACTTGGTGGTGAGACATCCAGATGGACAGCTCGTAGTTCTTGTTGTATTATCTTGCATTGTAATATTTTAACTTGTATAAGTTATTTTATCCCTCTTATGTTTATGAGGTGGAATTTTGTAATTGTAATCTTTTGTACTATTGCCTCATTCTGGGAATGAGTGATGTATCTATTGGATTAAGATAATGGTTATGAGATTGTATTTTGGATGATTACTTTATTATGTTATGTGGTATTCTTATGGTGTATGATGTTTATATCATAAATTTCATAATGTTATGGTTATATGTAATATGTATGTGTGGGTTTAAGTAATCCTAACCTTGTAGCCTTAAAGGTTGTTGTTAATTAGTAAGTGAATGTGTATGTTAAATGCACTTTAAAAAAAAAATTTGGTTCGCTTATGATGTTAATTGCAACTTCCTTTTAAGGTTACTTGGCAGGGCATTATAGGCTAACCTGGTGGCCTCTACCGATCCCCTGGCCCTCATACTTACTAATGTGGGGTCAAATGCCTTGTGTACAGACAAGATAGATGACCTTGCCATTCCAGACCTTCCCACTCATCCCAAGTCTAAATGAGCCCTTGTGTCTTTGAGTGAGGCCAACTTATCTTGATTAGTGAAAAGTTAGTCCTAATCTTCTAAGTATTGATTTAGTTTCATTTGATTAAACTACTTTTGAAGGTTACCCAATCTTACCTCTTCTGGGCTCTAGCCCCTAATGGAAGCCACTCTTCTACTTGACAACATACATTTTTGAGCATACTCCAAGGGTACAAAGTGCAACAAACAAGATAACACGACCAATCCTTTCTCAGGAGGCGATATAAAATGAAACTCACTCCAACACTGGAGGCAACAAATTACATAACAAGGTCGCTCCTTACAAGGAGACGTAGATCCCATAATCCACTCCTTTCACAGGAGACACAAAACATCCTCCTTCATGGAAACCGGGTAAATAATGACTAGACACCATGCACTACCCAAGGAACTCACAATAGGTTGAAAAAAAAAACACGACAACCCACATAACATAAGATCCCCATCTGGAAGACTTAACAACCCTTCTGACCCAGATTTTCCCCAAGGTGATAACATAAGAGATTACTTTTTAAACAAACAGTTTAATCAAAATTAACTCTACTTCAGATTTCCTAGATCCACATCTTTCATTTGCATTCAGTACTTAATAGCCTTAAGAAAACTGAATTAAATATTGTCTCTTTAAAACGAAAGATAAAATTCAAATCAAATGTTTAATTTCACTAATTGTTTCAATGGTAACAAGTAATCGTTAATCTTTCTACATTTCAGAATATAAAATTTAGAAATTACGATAGGTTTATTGCAAAATAAATTATTAAATAATCACGATGCTAAACACATTTCTTGCCAATTCTAAGTTTAACCTTTCAAAAATGCATTTAAAATTTCAACTGATAATTTTGACCAAAAACTTCATAATTTAATTCTCACTTTGACATTTAACACATCATATTGATTTCAACTAATATTTTTACAACATGCCATAGTGAAATATTAAGAATTATTTAATCCAATTACCAAAAATAAATCTTCCATAAATGTGTATATCAAATAATACACATATTTAATTATTTAATTATAATACTTTAATATTATAAAATATAATATTAAGTATTAATATATATAATATTAATATTTTAATATTATATAATATAATAATACATATTAATGTATTATAATATTAAATAAAATAAAATATATATATATATATAAATAAAAATAAAACTAAACTAAGAAAGGCAACCCCACTTACCTCAGTCCACGCATGCCATACACCATAGGGCGGTTGTGTTTACACACAGCCGACCCCCATTAATGGGGGCGGTTGTGTGTAAACACGATCGTCCCTTAGGGTGCAGTTGCGGAGGGGAGAAGGGAGTGCGCTGGGCTCGGCTCCCCCCCACTTGCCTCCCATGGGGGGTGCAATGGGGGTGAGCCCGTAGCAGCCTCCCCCCAAAAAAATTATATTATTTAAAAACCCCGAAAAGAACATGAATCCATTTCTTTGCGACTGCGGATTTTTTTTTAAATTTGCCCAGCTTAGTTAATCCAGTTTTCCCCCAAAATATTTTTCCTAGAATGTATATATGTTTGCATATATATATATACATACATATTTTTCAATGTATGTATATATTTATGCATATATACTCATATATATATACAAGATAATGTTTTCTTTTTGCAATATATTCAAATCAGAGATCTAAATGGGCAAATAAATTCTGGAAAATAATTATAAACATACATATTTCATTTTCTTGAAGCAATTCATTTTTAAAGAGGGTTTTCTTGCTAATTTGGAGAACTTTATTCCAAGTGTGTTTCCTTTGCATTCAAATAGCTGAATTCAAAAGCTCTTTCCACATGATCTTCAACCACAATATTTAAAATTTAAAAATCTCAAAAGCAAACCATTTAAAAGACATGAACCTGATTTTTTGAAGATGATAGAAGATCCTGATGGTGCCCTTGTTTCTCTTTTCAACTCCACAGATTCTTTCATATTTTTCCAAAAACCCACAAACTTCAACAATTTCTTCCTTTTTCCTCTAATTTTCTCCAAAACTCATGAACATGAAACTTGGGAAGAAAAATTCAATCATAAGGCAAAAACCCTAAAATTCCTACAACCACCCTCATCAATTCCCCAGAATAGAATAGCAAATATCTCCCTCTTTCAATTTTGAATTAAAATTTCCTATTTGACTTTTAAAATATTTTCTTTAATTTTCAATTTCAACCAATATGCATAAATTTCCAAAATGAATAATTTAACTTACTTCAACAACATAAATTTAATTAATTTATAAAATAGATTTAATCAATGACTAAATTGTTTATTAATCCAATTAAATTAATAATAAAATAAATTACATTTCAACATAAATCAAATAAGGTAATCGACAATTTAACTTTAAACGCATATATTTTAACATTTTTCTAATTTGCAACTTTAACCTGAAATCAAAGCCAGATGACAAAATTAAGGAAAATTGATCAATATTAAAATAACTTAACCCGACTCACACCAGACGACATACTATGACTAGGGTGATGGCTTGGCAGGGAAAACCTAGCTTCTATCTCCCAATCGAATACCGTTGGGCATTGGACACGCTCAAACCTATGGAACCAGGTGGAGTCGATGCCCTGTACCTATCAACCTATGAACAAAGAGTATATCCACATACATAAACATGTTATTATTAAAACACACCGTGAAGAGGAAATCACGGAATCACAAGGCGCTCGCAAGCGAGTGATGTGATACCGTCCCCTTCACCAATACAATGCAACTAACCAACAAATCTAACATATTAATATAATCCAAAGCATAAACATCATTAATTTGAATACCCATTTATGTTAATTCAAAACATGACATAAAGATAACACCATATTAGAATACCATCACATCAAAATATAACATTAACGTCGCTTTATAGATAGCGATCAAATAATAGTCGGGTACCATATTCAAGGTACTAACAGAAAGTACAACATAAAAGAACAGAACACTGTTCAACCAAAAGGATAAAACGGAGAGGTATTACATCCTCCCCCCCTAGGGTTAGGCTTACTCCTGGAAGCCTGCAAACCAGTAAGGATATAACTCCCTCATACAAACTGCATACAAATCAAAACCTCGACCCCTGAGGATGAGCATACTGCACTGGATGACTAACTCTAGAAGTCTCAATGACAGCTCCCTGATACCTAGGCTGATGGTCATCAACCACAGTGTAAGCTTGATGAGATCTAATAGCATCCTCTACTGTCAGCTCTGAAACTGTTGGGCCCTGAACAAAACCACAAGTGTTCCGATGCGGACAATTCTTAGCAAGGTGGCCCTGTTGGCCACAAGAGTAACACCTCGTGTTATGACTAAACTCTCTATCTCCTACAGGTGCAGTAGACTACTGCATACTACCCCAATCAACCACAGACTTTGAACTCTAGGTTGGATGCTCCTACCGATTGCGCTTATTGTGCCACCAGCTCCAATTCCTCCTAGGTGAAGAACCTCCATCATCCTGACATGACTGAGAGTCCTTATGCTTTCCAAGTGCACTCTCCTTTTGCTGACCACTTTGCGATGGTCCCTATTGAGATCAAGAAGGTGCACCTCCTTGAGGCTGTCCTCCTCGAGCACTAGATCTTGTTGTTGAACTACTACCAACCCGTACTCCTATGTGACCTCCAAGTGCCATACTCAGATTCTCCTCAATAAGGCATGCTTTCTCTACTGCTACCTCCATGGTCTTGGGTTCGAAAACCCTCACACCACCGTTGAGACAAGCATTTAAGCCCCTGACAAAATGGTGCACTAACATACTCTCATCGTCACCAATCTCTGCATATTGTTTGAGCTCATAGAAGCATCACTCATATTGCTCAACAGATAATTCCATCTGATGCAAGGCATGGAACTCGTCACCTTGACACTGATGCCAATGCTTAGATAAGAATCAAGCTTTGAACCTCTCTAAGAAGATCTCCCAAGATACTGAGTGTATGTCAGTATGGAGCTTCTACTCCTCTAGCCCCCACCATGTGGATGCGAACCCTCTCAGTTGCATGATAGCATAATGAGCTTTGGTGTTACTGCCATACGGATGCATGGAAAAACACCTATCCAAGTCTATCAGCCAAGTCTCAGCCTCTAAACTAGTATCTAATCCATCATATAATGGAGGATGTGCCCTGAGTAGGTCCCTCATGTGTGACTCAAACTGGGGAGGAACTTCCCTCACAACTGGATTAACCTGAACCTCAACCTGCCTCAGACCAAGGAGTGCCAAAGCCTCCTCAAGTGCTCTATGCATAGCCTCACTCCCTGTTGGTTCCTGTGGACGATCCTTGACCGCAAGTGCATTCTGAGATGCTTGAGGTTCCTCCTAATCTGGAACAACTGATACACAAGGAGGAGAGTCATTCTAACTCTCACCACGATCGCCTAAACGGCCACGACCATGCCCTCTACCTCTTTCATGTCTAGGATGCATAATCTTGCACAAACACTTTAAGGTATTAGGTAAGGTACACAACTTAAAACCTACACAACTGAAAGCTTAATGGCCCCATCATAATCCCAAAGTACCCAGTGTTTAAACCTAGGCTCTGATACCATGTGTAATGCCCCGCCACGCAACCCTAGAGGAAGTTGCAAACAACAACTTAAACAGACTAATGTTTTTTTTGTTTAAGTACTATTAATAAGCAAGTTCACTAACTAATGCCAACAACCTCTAAGGTTACGAGACAAAAGTTATATAGAACCTCAACAAAAAATGTGAACTTAAACCATGACATTCATTTACTTAATAATTTAAACACATACATTTCAATTAAGATGATTCACATCAAGCATAAGAGATAACTTTCAAATTCATTAATCCATTCATTAAACAATAAGGTTACAACACTCATTCCCCGAATGAGGCAAGTCCAATAAATAAGTTTATAAATACAACTTCCACCTCGATATCAAATGAGGGGTAAAATAATACAAGATCAACTGAAATGAAATAAAGGAAGAACTGATACTGAATCCAACGAGCTCTCCAACTGGAAATCTTATCCACACGAACATGAAGAAGTCCCAATGGATTAAGGTGCATGCCACCCAACCAAGTGGAACCCAAAGGCCCACCCCTTGTGCTAGGAGATAGTAACAAGGAATCCTAACCGAGACCAACACCTCTAGACACAGGCTAAATCATAACTGAACCAAACTGACACCACCAATCACATGTACAACATAAGTACAACACAAGTACATCACAAGTACAACTCAACATGGTTATATTGCCTCTAGATAAACAACATATCAAGTATGTTACGAGAACCATACACACAGAATCAAACACCAACCATGATCACATCAGGTATGTTACAGAAACCATACCCACAATAAACAAGTACCAACTACTGTCCTAGACAAATTGTCATCACACAGTTCATCATAAGTTACCCAAGCAGATCTTCATGGGCTCTAGCTAATCTGGTGGCCTCTACCAATCCCCTGGCCCTCATACTTACTAATGTGGGGTCAAATTCCTTACGTATAGACAGGATAGATGACCTTGCCATTCCAGGCCTTCCCACTCATCCCAAGTCTAAACAAGCCCTTGTGTCTATGAGTGAGGCCAACTTATCTTGATTAGTGAAAAGTTAGTCCTAATCTTCTAAGTATTGATTTAGTTTCACTTGATTAAACTACTTCCGAAGGTTACCCAATTTTACCTCTTCCGGGTTCTGGCCCCTAACGGAAGCCACTCTTCTACTTGACAACACACATTTTTTACCATACTCCAAGGGTACAAAGCGCAACAAACAAGATAACACGAGCACTCCTTTCTTAGGAGGCGATATAAAATGAAACTCAATCCAACATTAGAGGAAACAAATCACATAACAAGGTCACTCCTTACAAGGAGACGCGGATCCCATAATCCACTCCTTTCACAGGAGACACAAAACATCCCCGTTCGTGGAAACTGGGTAAACACTGACTAGACACCATGCACTACCCAAGGAACTCACAATAGGTTGAAAAACAAGACACGACAACCCACATAACATAAGATCCCCATCTGGAAGACTTAACAACCCTTCTGACCATTTTTTTCCCAAGGCAATAACATAAGAGATTACTTTTTAAACAAACAGTTTAATCAAAATTAACTCTACTTCGGATTTCCTAGATCCACATCTTTCATTTGCATTCAGTACTTAATAGCCTTAAGAAAACTGAATTAAATATCATCTCTTTAAAACGAAAGATAAAATTCAAATCAAATGTTTAATTTCACTAATTGTTTCAATGGTAACAAGTAATCGTTTATCTTTAGATGTTTTAGAATATAACGTTTAGAAATTACGATAGGTTTATTGCAAAATAAATTATTAAATAATCACGATGCTAAACACATTTCTTGCCAATTCTAAGTTTAACCTTTCAAAAATGCATTTAAAATTTCAACTGATAATTTTGACCAAAAACTTCATAATTTAATTCTCACTTTGACATTTAACACATCCTATTGATTTCAACTAATATTTTTACAACATGCCATAGTGAAATATTAAAATTATTTAATCCAATTACCAAAAATAAATCTTCCATAAATGTGTATATCAAATAATACACATATTTAATTATTTAATTATAATACTTTAATATTATAAAATATAATATTAAATATTAATATATATAATATTAATATTTTAATATTATATAATATAATAATACATATTAATGTATTATATATTATAATTAAATAAAATAAAATATATATCTATAAAAAATAAAAATAAAAACTAAACTAAACTAAACTAAAAAAGGCACCCACTTGCCTCAGTCCCACGCCATACACCACAAGGCGGTTGTGATTACACACAGTCGACCCCCATGTGTGGTATGTGTAAACACGATCGTCCCTTAGGGCGCGGTTGTGGAGGGGAGAGGAGTGCACTAGGTGACTAGCCCCACTAAGCCTCCCATGGGGGCATGGTGGTGAGGCCCCGGCCTCCCAAAAAAAAAATTATTTAAAAACCCCAAAAAGAACGTGAATCCATTTCTTTGCGACTGCGGATTTTTTAAAAAATTTGCCCAGCTTAGTTAATCCTGTTTTCCCCCAAAATATTTTTCCTAGAATGTATATATGTTTGCATATATATATTTATTTATTTATTTATTTATTTATTTATGCACATATACTCATATATATATATATATATAAGATAATGTTTTCTTTTTGCAATATATTCAAATCAGAGATCTAAATGGGCAAATAAATTCTAGAAAAGAATTATAAACAAACATATTTCAATTTCTTGAAGCAATTCATTTTTAAAGAGGGTTTTCTTGGTAATTTGGAGAACAAAATTCCAAGTGTGTTTCCTTTGCATTCAAACAACAGAATTCAAAAGCTCTTTCCACATGATCTTCAACCACAATATTTAAAATTTAAAAATCTCAAAGAAAACCATTTAAAAGACATGAACTTGATTTTTTGAAGATGATAGAAGATCCTGATGGTGCCCTTATTTCTCTTTTCAACTCCACAGATTCTTTCAGATTTTTCCAAAAACCCACAAACTTCAACAATTTCTTCCTCTTTTTCCTCTAATTTTCTCCAAACCTCATGAACACGAAACTTGGGAAGAAAAATTCAATCATAAGGAAAAAACCCTAAAATTCCTACAACCACCCTCATCAATTCCCCAGAATAGAATAGTAAATATCTTCCTCTTTCAATTTTGAATTCAAATTTTCCTATTTGACTTTTAAAATATTTTCTTTAATTTTCAATTTCAACCAATATGCATAAATTTCCAAAATGAATAATTTAACTTACTTCAACAACATAAATTTAATTAATTAATAAAATAGATTTAATCAATGACTAAATTGTTTATTAATCCAATTAAATTAATAATAAAATAAATTACATTTCAACCTAAACCAAATAAGGTAATCGACAATTTAACTTTAAACGCATATATTTTAACATTTTTCTAATTTGCAACTTTAAACCGAAATCAAAGCCAGATGACAAAATTAAGGCAAATTGATCAATACTAAAACAACTTAACTCGACTCACACTAGACGACACACTATGACTAGGGTGACCGCTTGGCACGGAAAACCTAGCTACTATCTCCCAATTGAATACCGTTGGGCATTAGACATGCTCAAACCAGTGGAACCAGGTGGAGTCGATGCCCTGTACTTGTCAACCTACGAACAAAGAGTATATCCACATACATAAACATGTCATTATTAAAACACACCGTGAAGAGGAAATCATAGAATCATAGAGCACTCGCAAGCGAGTGATGTGATACTGTCCCCTTCACCAATGCAATGCAACTAACCGACAAATCTAACATATTAATATAATCCAAAGCATAAACATCATTAATTTGAATATCCATTTATGTTAATTCAAAACATGACATAAAGATATCATCATATTAAAATACCATCACATCAAAAGATAACATTAATGTCGCTTTATAGATAGCGATTGAATAAAAATCGGGTACCATAGTCAAGGTACTAACAGAAAGTACAACATAAAAAAGCAGACCACTGTTCAACCAAAAGGATAAAACGGAGGGGTATTACAAAATATTTATTTTGTAAAATCATACATTAATACATAATATATAATATATAATATATGAATATCTATAAATAATATATAATATGATATATATAATGTATATTGATATATATATCATAATTATATATATTATATATAATAAATATCATATATAATATATATAATATATATTAATAAATGTCACATTTTAAAAAGTTAACGTGCTCTCCAAAATGGATATTGCATAGCTTTAAAAATGGATATCTAGTTTTTGACAGTATAAATAAAAGATTAAAGGTTGTAAATAGTCATTTTAACAGTGACTATTTGTGATGAGGAGCAAGGAACATATATCAAATATATTTGATATCCATTTTTTATGCCATTTTCACCTCCTACAACCTCTTTTTATGAATTCCCATCAATTTTGGTATGTTAAAATGCAAAATTTTAATTATTTTAATTATTTTATATGATTTTTAAATAAAATATTAGGTTTTTTGTTGAAATTTTAGGAAATATTTGAAAAAATGTTAATTTATAAATTTCTAATCTACAACAAGGTTAAAATGGAACAAGGTTTAGCAAACCCTCCTACAATTCAAGACTTAATTGAAATAAGTATAACTGAATTAACAAACATAGCTAAGAGATACCATACCAATGAGCATTTGTGATCAATGACCCCAAGTATAGAAGCCATAAGCTCTCATGTTAGGGACATCACCCAACAACATGTATTTTAAAATTTGAGAGATCAAAAGAGGTTAGAATATGCAAATAGTTTTTCTAATGAGGACATCAAAAGATTAGAAATATCCAAAAGACGATTTAGCCCAACATTTTGTGGATCAAAGAATTGGGAAAAATGTTGGTTTACACAAACCTAAATTTTCCAAAAACATGGTGCACCCATCCAGAAATAGTTGCTTTTGGAGTCATTAGTGGCTAGTTTTTGATAAACCACCCAATAACAAATTCAATGTCCCTCTATACTTTCTCTACAAATTATATGCAGATTTTGTTTTAGGAAGACATGTAAACTATTTTTATTTTAGGCATTTTTAGGTTCTGGGTATGGGCATGCCCCAACATAGACCTGGGGTAATGTGTATTATGCAAGGTCCCTATGTCCCCCCTCTTAGTATTCCTCCCCCACCTCCAACACCTCATCCAGACCTTGTTTTTGATGCGACCCAACATAGTCTCTTGTCCCTACACTCTTTGACCAACCATTTGATTACACAGTCATCACAGTGTACTCAACTTCCAGAGGGTGGTGCTCCTTGTGCTTCAATTGATACTGGTGTACCATCATCATTGAGGCATACTTGTGTTCCTCATTAGTACACTACATGTGGTCATACATGTTTTGGTCCTAAAGGAGATACAAAGGAGGCTCCCCTAGACACATTTGAGTATGAGGTGCATGATACATCACTTGGAGGAGATGGTGCACTAGTGCATACTACAGGTGTAGGGGAGATGTATGAGGTAAGATCAGGTGTAGTTCCCTCCCCTAATGTAGATGAGGAGCAACAACCTCAATCTTTTGTATAGATAAAACTTAAATATATTCATAGTGCATTTCATTTAAAATTATTATAACAAATAGTACATGTTAATAATCTATTAAAGTGGGTTTGAACAGTTGATGATGGGGGAACATATTAGATATGTGCAACATGGAACTCTTTTGGCCATTGACTTTGGCATAAACACATTGGTATAATTTCTTCTACATGTAAAACTTTTTTGTTGTACACGCATATCCTTTAAATCACGATTAATTAAATATATTCTAACTTATATCTTGATCTTATTTTTACTTTTGCAATGTACTCCAGATGTGATTGATGCCACACCTTTTACCATGATTATTTCCTCTCAACGAATTATCTCATTTGCATCACCTATTCGGGTATATGATTTTTTATATTTGGTAGATCTATATAAGTTTGTAGATATATATGTAGAAATATGTTAGTTTATGTTTTTTTGTCAACAATTATATATTAATTTTGTCATTTTCATTTTTCTTCTTTTAGAGTATTCCACCATCCACATTCGTGGATCCAAGACCAAGACAATATGGTAGGACTCCTCAACATCCTAAGGGACCATCATTTGTTGAACATATGGCAACGAAAGAAAAAATGCTTGAGGTAATGAATAATTCAATTAGACTTTAATTTATAGTTTAGTATAGTGATTAGATGTGATTTTGAAAGTTAAAAATACTAATAGATAACTTTCTTTTTAGTATTTAAGTTGTTTACCATTGAGAGCTAATTAATCTAGTTTGTGGTTAAAAAAAACATTGTGCAAACATCTTCTAAACCATTAGGTAGCTCAAAGAGTCTATGTTTTGGTGATCCCCCAAAAGATTAGGATTTTGTTGACATGGTATAGCCATTTGACATATACATTGTATATATAGATTGGATGAGATGGTATGTGCCACATTTTGTAAATATTGTTTTGAGTTGGCATACATGCCAAATTTGTATATCAAGATACACAATTACTTTACACTTCTATATATAAAAATTGATATTCAACATATTATTTTCACTGTCTACATGGTTTCCTATTTTGAAACTTAAAATTTGAATGTATAATCACTTTATAATGGTTGAGTTATGATGGAAAACATGTTATATCTAAATATTGATTTCTTGCAATCTTGCACTTTAATAGTTTATGAATTACATAGATCATTGTTACTCATGTTATAGTACTATTAAATTTGGTTGTCTTGGGAAAATTCACCAAATTTAATCCCTTTATCATTAATTTCTATAGTTGCAACCATAGTAGTAAAATTGAAATGCATTTCCATAGCATAGAGATATAAAGAGAAAAAAAATAGAGTTCAAGTAATGAATTGTAGAAAATAGATTGTTGTAGTTTATATTCATATCACTGATTACATTACATTACACATCTTTCAAACTCAAAGCATTACTTCACATTGCATAACTAATAAATAGATGCTAATAGATGATAAAATTTCAATTATGATATAGTTTTTACAAAATCAACCCATATCTAACAACTAGGAGCAGCTGCCAATTACATTTTCTTGTCATGCCATTCCATGAGACTAAATTTCTTTCAGGCATTTTGGAAAACAATTCACTGCATTGTCTATGCTACCACAATTTTCATACATGTCTACCAAAGCATTTTTCAAAGGGATATAGAGAGAAAAGAAAATAAAGAGTTCAAGTAATGAATTGTAGAAAATAAATTGTAGTTTATATTCATATCTCTAATTGCATTGTATTGCATATCTTTCAAACTCAAAGCATTACTTCACATTGCATAACTAATAACTAGATTCTAATAGATGACAAAATTTCAATTACGATATAGTTTTTACAAGGTCAACCCATATCTAATAACTAGGAGAAGCTACCAATTGTATTTTCTTGTAATGACATTCCATGAGACCACATTTTTCATACATTTCTACCAAAGCATTTTTCATAGAGATATATAGAGCAAAATAAATAAAGATTTCAAGTAATGAATTGTAGAAAATAGATTCTTATAGTTTATATTCATATCACTTATTGCATTGCATTGCACATCTTTCAAATAAGGTGTCTATGCAGTATGTGGAATGGGAAATGGCAATGGAGAAGTGGAAAAACTCAAGAGGTTTTGTATTTGGTAAGAATTCATGTATAGGAAAAGAAAGTGAGAGATGATGGTATAGGTGGATATGAACAATGAAGTCAAAGAGTCTTGAACTTAAGACTTTCATGGAGTAAATACAATTAGAAATAGATGATAAGGAAGAAGCAATATCAAATGTGATGTAGGAGCATCTAGGGGTGTATGAAAATCTTGCATAAAAAAATTAAATTAATGTCATGCCTATTTTGTTTGATTTTTGGCTTGCTGTAGACAGTTTTCGGGCACTTGGTTTGGGCACTCTCGAAGAATGGAATTTTTTTTTTATTAAGTTGAATGGATATTTTAATGTTTTAATTTTATCAAAGGGTTAAAAATGGGGCCAAATTAATGTAACTATTATTTTATTTATTGGCTCAAAAATTGTAATTTGGTGAATTAAATGGTGCACATTTAATGTACTAGAAAAGCCAAAAATATGTAAAATTGAAATCCAATGCCTAAAGTTGAGAAAATTAAATGTATGATATTCAATAATGGCATGAAAGAGAATTATAATGCCCGTGTGTAGTTGGAAAATTAATTGGACACCAGACATGTTGCAGCAGAGGTTACATGCAACAAAGAGTTACATTCATGCATGCATCTTTTTCCATAATAGAGGTAGTGGTTTGCAGGGGGATTTTTGAAAGCATATTGGAGTGATTTCAATTTTAAATTGGAGCTCCAAAAATGAGGAATTGAAATGCCCAACTATAGAAGAAAAGAAATTGCAAAAAAAATGAGTGTGCAGAAAGGGCTTGAACTAGTATTCAGAAATGGTTTTTTTGAGATTTTGGCTTGAAAGTTAGCATGGTATTGCAAGTAGAAAAAATATAGTGGGCATGTATTCTCATAGATGAATATGGGAGATTTCATTGTACAAGTTTTTAGAAGAAATTAATTTCATTTGTAGGTTCAATTTATTTTTCAAAAAGTGGTCTATCACAAGATTGTCTACAACATAGTTTCAGCATTCAAAAATCATTTTCCTAGGATTTCAGCTTGAGTTTTAGCATGGTTGCATAGGTAGATAAATTTAGACCCACATGTATTCCTATAGATGAAGGTGGGAACTCTTTATGGATAATTTTTTAGAGAAAATGGAAAATGTTTACATGTTCAAATTTGATTCTGAAAAGTGGTATGTCAACAATTTTAGGTGCCCTTATTGTTGATTTAAACTAACAACAAAAAATGAAAGAAAGATTGCGGAAATAAAATAAACTAAACACACACAAACAAGAACACAAAAATTTATCGTGGTTCGCCTAACTAAGGCTACGTCCACACTCAGTAGGGAATATCTTAATATTATCAGTATTTATTGCATATTACAATGCATAGCAGCATACTATTTTATACACCTTCAACTGTTACAATATAATTAATATTTTGGCACCACTTAGCCAGTCGCCAACCAAGAATAGAAAAGGAATCACCATGAATAGACGATGGCAGAGAAGTGGCTGGGCTTCACCACCCAACAATCACCCCCTGAAGGCCAACCAGTACAACCATGCACCAAGACATCCCCTGTACATCCACTTAGATCACAACTAAACCTAGAGAATATTGTAATTTTACCAGACTTTGTTCCAACACACTTTGAATGAGTCTTCTCCAGATTAAATTGGATAGAGAAAAGGTTAACACAAATGCACCCATTAATCCATAATTAGAAACACCACTTTCTGCAGGTTCAAAATACGTTATACCATCCCCAATATCTATGCTCCCCTTCTTTTCATCACTTCGAAACATAGACATTTGGAACGACCACCTAAATTCACTTGGCTCTACATCCTTAGCAATCTCCTACATCTTTTTAGTATTAGAAACCTTCTAGGCTGCCTCTATACCATCCACTTGGGAATCAAACAATGGATTATCATAAACCATTTTTTCCTCGGGCTCGAATAATGAATTATCAAAAAACATTTTCACCTCTTGATTAGAGGACGCATTCATTACCTGAAGTGGTGCATCCATGCCCGGAAATGGCACATCCAAGGTCTAAATTGGTGCATCAATGGATTTTTCGGTGCATCCAAGCCATTTAATGGTGCATCCATACCATTTAATGGCACATCTAAGGCTTGTTTTAGCGCACCCATTGTGGTTGTATTATTTGTTTTATTTAGTCTTTGTAGGCTCTCTAAGTTGTCCTACATGTCAAAATCCTCACCTCCCAAATCGTGTGGAGCCCTTTCCCACACATACCTCCCCTGAGTAGTGCTTAGACAATTAGGATCAACATCACTCATAAGAACTTCAGTGGGGAGATCAACAACCAAATAGAAAGGAGCTTCATTTATTTCCATTGACTCAAATTTACATTCAACAACAACAATTTTTTCCTCATGAAATACTTTTAACTTCTTAGCAGTGGAAAAATTATACTTTCTCACCTTACCTTTAAGATCTCACTTCTACTGTAATTTGCCCTTTTTAACAGAACCCTTGCCTCTTAGAACAGAACCCTTGCCTCTTATAACAGGCTTGGCCCCCGATTCCATCTCCATGTAGAAAATTCGCTCTTTGAGCATAAAAATCTCTTCCTTTAAGATCACAACTTCTTTGTTTAGGTAATCCTCTTGATTCTTTGCCTTTTTCTTAGGTTCATCTTCACTTGCCTGGTTCCAGACTGCATCCTCCTTATCTCAGAAGGCAAACTCCATAGTCTCTCCTTCTTTAAACAATGATTGCTTCAAACCCTCTTTGTTGTCTTCTTTTTCTTTGCCAATGGAAACCACAATTGCATCAAGATTTGAGAAGGAAACAAACCTAGCCTCCTCCTCCTCTTTAGCCGAATCCTTTTCATTTTTCTAGCCATCCCACCAATGAACACGATGCCTTGTTTTAGGTTGCACTAGCACCTTAATTTCTGCCGAATCTAATTCTTCAATGATGGAATCAACTTCCTCTTCAGCATGTCTCTTCACTATATAAAATCACCCAGCTCCGAGATCAAACACCCAATCATCTTCCATCTCTACTCAATAATTCTCCATAGATCTTATACCAATTGTTGATTTAAAATAACAACAAAAAATGAAAGAAAGATTGCAAATATAAAATAAACTAAACACACATAAAAGAACACAAAAATTTATCGTGGTTCACCTAACTAAGGATACATCCACACTTAGTAGGGAATATCTTATTATTATCAGTATTTTTTGCATATTACAATGCACAACAACATACTATTTTATACACCTTCAACTGTTACAATATAATTAATATTGTGGCACCACTCAACCAACCACCAACCAAGAATAGCAAAGGAATCACCGTGAATAGACAGTGGTAGAGAAGTGGTTGGGCTTCACCACCCAACACTTATGTGTATGCTTAATGATTTTCAAGTTAAAACTTTTTGGGTCTTCTTTATTTCCCTTTGAGAATTAATTTTCAGTGGATTGAAGAGGAATTGGTGTAGAGGTTGTGAAGATCAACACCTTGAATTGGGGTCTTGGCCTTCGACTACATCAAATGGTATCAAATCCAAAATATATTAAGAGTGCAGAGTATGCACCAGGACATGTAGGTGAAGAGTGTTGAAGAGTGAAGCGGTGAAGTTGTGTGTGAGAGAGAGAGTTGTGAGAATTTTTGTTTGTTATAGGTATAAAATAGGATCTGTGACTACTATCCTCCAATAGAGGTTAAGGCTAGGTATAAGTTGCATGAGAGAGAGGTGTGTCTTCTACAAACCATATATTGGGTAGAAGATAAGCAAGAGTGAGTTTGTTCCAAGGAGGACATGTGACTGTAGAGGGTTAATACCCTGAAGTGAGAGAGATTATTGCAAGGAGGACTTGTAACTGTAGAGGGACTTGTGAGTCTCTAAAACATGATTATGAAAAAGAAGACACGATGAGTCATTAGAAGACCTATGAGAATGTTATTTTGGGATGAGTATTGGGAAAATGTGAGAGAAAAGAAGCTCATTGTAGAGTTGAAGAAGATAGAAGTACAAGATTGGATGCCCTTGAGGATAGCTTAGGAATGAAGAAGAAAGATATAGTTGAGGAAGATCAGAAAAGAAAAGAAAATGGAGTTAAAATACCTTTTTTGTTTCATAACAAATTGGCAAGTAATGATTTGTGTGTAGAAAATGAAGGAAAAGAAGTTGTAATAGAGGACAACAAAGAGAAGAAAAAGGAAAACTAGAGGTTTGGCAAAGAGGACAGCAAAAAAAAGAATTTTGAAGTGCAATGTTGCAGCCCTATGATGGAAAGAGCATGGAGAGGAAGTCATGTGGGAGAACCCCACACAAATACAGTTGAAAGAAATGAAGAAAACAAGAAATACACAAGAATGGAGGAAGAAGAGGATAAAATGGTCACTATGGACCATAAGATTAATAGTAATTTTGATGATTGTGTTTTATCTAAAGATGTTTTGTTTGTAGGATGTGGCAAAGACAAAGAAAATGGTGAAAAGAAGAAGGATACAACAATAGAAAAAGAGGTATTAGTTTATGTTAATTATCATTTGTGTACAAAAGAAGTAGATGAAGTTGTAGCAATTCAGAAAATGGACTTTGACAATCCTAGATTTGACAAAGACATTGAAGAAGAAGAAGAAAATAGTCACCTCTTGAAAAAAGAGATAAGGAAATTAGAAAAATTATTTAAGAGAGAAAGGATCGAAGAAAATGATGAAAAGGGTGTTGCAACAAATACATGCCTCTTCAAAGGAGAAAAATTTGCAGCAATAGACAAGGAGAAGAAAATAGAGGTAATTGTTGATTTATTAAATTTTGTCAATATTGCTAATGAAACTGATTTTTGTGAGGATAAAATGATAAATGTGAAAAAAGACAAAGTGATGGTAATGTGTAGAAATAATAGGCTACAGGCTGAAATACAAGGTATGATAACTTTTGTAGACATACAAGAAGATGAGGGTGAAGGATAAATAGATGAGAGATATGAGTAGATAGAATTCATTGATTTCTATGAACTTGTTAATGCCAATTTGTATGCAGGTGTTGAGAATGATGAAGTGGGGTGGAAAGAGGAACCTTGGTATAGTAAAGTGAATTTCATTAGCGGAATAAAGAGAGGAAGGATGAAGGAAGGAAGATATATGAAGATTCAGAGAAAGGTGAAGAAGAAGAAATAGGTTGATAAGGAAGAAATATGGTTGAGGATAAATGTTCATGAGTTCCAAAGCATTTTTCATAGGGATATATAGAGAGAAAAAAAATAAAGAGTTCAAGTAATGAATTGTAGAAAATAGATTGTTGTAGTTTATATTCATATCACTGATTAAATTGCATGCACATATTTCAAACTCAAAGCATTACTTCACATTGCATAACTAATAACTAGATGCTAATAGATGAAAAAAATCCAATTACAATATAGTTTTTGGAAAGTCAACCCATATCTAATAACTAGGAGCAGCTGCCAATTGTATTTGCTTGTCATGGCATTCCATGAGACCGCATTTCTTTGAGGAATTTTGGAAAAAATTCATTGCATTGTATATGCTACCACATTTTTCATACATGTCTACCAAAGCATTTTTCATAGAGATATAGAGAGAAAAATAAATAAAGAGTTCAAGTAATGAATTGTAGAAAATAGATTGTTGTAGTTTATATTCATATCACTTATTACATTGCATTGCACATATTTCAAATAAGGTGTCAATGCAGTATGTGGAATAGGAAAATGGAAATGGAGAAATGGAAAAACTCAAGAGATTTTGTATTTGGTAAGAATTCATGTATAGGAAAAGAAAGTGAGAGATGATGGTATAGGTGGATATGAACAATGAAGTCGAAGAGTCTTGAACTTAAGACTTTCATGGAGTAAATACAATTGAAAATAGATGATAAGGAAGAAGCAATATCAAATGTAATGTAGGAGCATCTAGGGGTGTATGAAAATCTTGCATAAAAAAATTAAATTAATTTCATGCCTATTTTGTTTGATTTTTGGCTTGCTATAGACAATTTTCGAGCACTTGGTTTGGGCACTCTCGAAGAATGGAAATTTTTTTTTATTAAGTTGAATGGATATTTTAATGTTTTAATTTTATCAAAGGGTTAAAAATGGGGCCAAATTAATGTGACTATTATTTTATTTATTGGCTCAAAAATTGTAATTTGGTGAATTATATGGTGCACATTTAATATGTTGGAAAAACAAAAAATATGTAAAATTGAAATCCAAAACCTAAATTTGAGAAAATTGAATTTATGATATTCAATAATGGCATGGAAGAGAATTCTAATGCCTGTGTGCAGCTATAAAATTAATTGGGCACCAGACATGTTGTAGTAGAGGTTACATGCAACAGGGAGTCACTTTCATGCATGCATCTTTTTCCAGAATAGAGGTAGTGGTTTGTAGGGGGATTTTGAAAGTATATTGGATTGATTTCAATTTTTAATTGGCAGCTCCAGAAATGAGGAATTGAAATGTCTAGCTATAGAAGAAAGGAAATTGCCAAAAAAATGAGTGGTAGGAAGGGCTTGAACCAATGTTCATAAATGGGTTTTTTGAGATTTTGGCTTGAAAGTTAGCATGGTATTGCAAGTAGAAAAATAATAGTGGGAATGTATTCTTATAGATGAATATGGGAGCTTTCATTATACAAGTTTTTAGAAGAAAATAATTTCATTTGTAGGTTCAATTTATTTTTCAAAAAATGGTATGTCACAAGATTGTCTGCAACATAGTTTCAACATTCAAAAATGATTTTTTGGGGATTTCAGCTTGATTTTTAGCATGGTTGCATAAGTAGATAAATTTAGATCCACATGTATTCCTGTAGATGAAGGTGGGAACTCTTTATGGATAAGTTTTCAGAGAAAATGGAAAATGTTTACATGTTCAAATTTGATTTTGAAAAGTGGTATGTCAACAATTTTATGTGCGCTTATGTGTATGCTTGATGATTTGCAAGTTAAAACTTTTTGGGTCTTCTTTATTTCCCTTTGAGAATTATTTTTTAGTGGATTGAAGAGGAATTTATGTAGAGGCTGCGAAGATCAACACCTCAAATTGGGGTCTTGGTCTTCAACTACATCAAAATGTAAGTGCAGAAAAAGAGAATCGTTGTGGTGGACAAATGAAAGTATTCAACATATTGAAAACTCTATACAAAAAATGTATGTTGTCCTAAGCATTGATGACAAATAAACTGATTTAAAGCTCAAATAAAAGACATGAAAAAGAAGTTAGAAGATCATGAAAGGGAATAATCGAGGGTGTTAATAGGTAATTAGTAGAGATGAGGAAAAATGTGTGGATGGTCAACTTACAAGTGCAAAAGCAATAGTTGGAAGTGTTGAAATTGAAGCAAAACAATTGAAGATTAAAATTAACCACTTAGAAAAGGAATTAAAAGATAAGAAGAAGATTTTAATCATCAATGAAAAAGAGGTTAGTCTGTTCTAAAAACCAATTGAAAAAGAAGCAAACCAAAATGAATGAGATAGATAATGTATTTAATGAAGAGTTTCTTTCTTGTCTCGAGAAGTTGAGGAAAGTGCTACATTGTACCGATAATATCCCTTAAGAGTCCAAAGTGCAAAAAGACAAAAATATTTGACGAGCTATTACTTAGAAACTATGTCAATTAGAAACAGTTCGTTTGAAGCTATGGGATCATCTAGGGCCCCCCTACAATAACCTCTCTTGGTTTTTGGTATCTCCGAGTCATTTTCCCATGGTGTTGATTTTTCAATTGATGGAAAATGGGTCAGATGCATGTTATGTAAAGTTGCAAAGGGGTTTAACTTTTGTTCTACTCCTCGTGCGACCAAATCAACAGTTCCAACACATCTAGATTGGTGAATTTATGCTATGAATAGTCTTGTTTCACACCCAAACACATCGAAACAGTTTGAGCTACATTGTACCAACGATATCTCTTAAGAGTCCAAAGTGCAAAAAGACAACAATCTTTGACGATCTATTACTCAAAAAGTATGTCACTTAGAAACAATATATTTGAGGCTACAGGATCACCTAAGGCCCCTCTATAATAACCTCTCTTGGTTTTTGATATCTCTTAGGTGTTTACACATGGTGTCGAGTTTTCAATTGATGGAAAAATGGTCAAATGCATGCAGTATGAAATTGCAAAGGTGTGTAGCTTTTGTTCTGCTCCTCGTGCAACCAAATCAGCAGTTTCGACATGTCTGAATTGGTGGGTTTATGTTAGGCATGGACCTATTTCACACTCAAACACACCAAAACAGTCTGAGGTACATTGTATTAGTGATATCCCTTAAGAGTCCAAAATGCAAAAATGTAGCAATCTTTGACAAGTTATTACTCAGAAACCATGTCACTTATAAATAATCTATCTAATTCTATGGGGTCACCTAGGGCCCCTCTAAAATAACCTCTCTCGGTTTTTTATATCTCTAAGACGTTTTGATATGGTGTCAAGGTTTCAATTGATGGAAAAAATGTCAGATGTATGTAGTGTAAAGTTGCAAGGTGGTGTAACTTTTGTTCTACTCCTTGTGTGACTAAACTGACAGTTCCAACATGTTCAAATGCGTAATTTTACACTAAAAATTAGTGAATAAGTGATTCATGTACTCAAATACATGCAATTCATGAATTACACACATGAATACAAAGTATACACATGAAAACATGTAAGTCGCAAAGTATACATTAGAATACACAAGTCAAAATGTATACACGTAAGTTGTAAAGTATACACTTCAATACATTTAAGTCATAAGTTACAAGTCATGATCAACACCCATGCCTACAACATTCAAGATACAATTTACACAATACGCATGATATCATCATTCAAGAATTGCTATCAAATATAGGATTTAAAAAATGCCACGTAGGCATACAACAAATGACCCTAATACATAGTCATTTACCAATAGGGGAAAGAAATAGATTACATGTTTCCTTCATGGTCCATTGGATGGAGTTTTTCTTGATTCTTTTTTCTTTTGAATGTGCCCACTAGTCCTCCTCTCTTCACTCATATGTAGATGCAACTGATACAATAAGAAGTATATATGTTAATATATAGAAATTGAATTGTGGAATGGCATATAACAAAATAATCACATGGAAGCCTCCCACTAAAATCCCACAAATTTTTACAATTTATATGTTACCATCTATTGGCATCTAATTATATAACATTATTGATTAGCTTCTTATAAATACATGGAAGCCTCCCACTAAAATCCCACATATCATTTTGAAGAGGATTATCGAGTCTTCCTCTTCTTAAGAGTGGTCGCAATAATGTTTTACGATCTAGATTTAAATCAATACAAGTTTGTCTCATTAAATGAGTCTTTCTCGAATGATAGCTTACTAGTGATGTTTGTAAGAAAGCTAAGGTAGTGAAACAAATTCCTACACTAACATTGAGAGGAGAATAATGCAAAAATTTTACAGATATTTAACAGTTACATAAACTTAAACAAAAATAAACACAAATATCATGTATACCACAACACAATGATTTACGTGGGGAAAAACTTTTCGGGAGAAAAACCACACACTCCAAAGGCCCCCCAATATATTATTCAGAAAAGATTACAATATACTTGCAGAGAAAGATAATCACAGGAGTATCCCCACCAGAGATCAAGAGACACCGCGACCGCTATCAGACTCTTAGAATACACTACCAACTACATACATCCCAGCTGCTTATAACAATATTTTTTGGAACCTTCTAGAATTAGGGTTTTACAAGGTCATTTTTCATTTGATGTGTTAACAGAAAAATCTTGACGTGTCAGCAGGAGAAAAACCTTGACATGTCACCAAGAAAAAACCTTGACGTGTCAGCAGGAGTAAAACCTTGACATGTCACCAAGAAAAAACCTTGACGTGTCAATGGGAAAAAAACTTGACAAGTCAGCAAATTTTTTTATGAGTGTTACAGTATTTGCATGATCAGTCGGCACATACCAACATACATCCTATCATTAAACCATATATAATTGCAAGGTTGAGACATATTTTCCCAGCAATGTTGTGACCACTCTACGAGCAACTCTTTAATATTTTTCCTTACTAGTCTTTCCAATAGAAGTTAGAGCATTAAAAATATTTTTTACAATAATACTATTTTTTTCTGACTTTTTGGTGACATGAATCTTCAATTTCTTTAATAATGGTCTCATTTTGTAAGACTTTATCAATTGCACAAAAATTTGACATTGTTCGGTTAATGTCTTATAAGAAAATTATTCATTGAACATAGTGTTAGCCCACAATCGAACCATTTTTTATGACCTTTTTTCATCAAAATTATCTATTATGTTCTCATCTATTTGAAGTAACCATTTAGGGGTTCTTAAAAATTGGGAATTTTCATTGGGTTCATTACAAATATATGGATTTAGGATTTCATTTTCTTCTTCATAAATATCATCTCTTCTTGCAAAATTAGGAGATACATTGACATTCATTGTTTCATTTTCACCTATTTCATGTTCAACATTAATATTTTCTATTGAGTGTTCAACATTTTTAATTTTATTTTCATGCTCAACATTTACAATTTCATGTTCAACATTTTGCACATCATTTTCATGTTGTAAAGTTTCAATTTCAATTTCTTCTTCAATATTTTTAAATTCAATATCATGGTCACTTTGAATTTCACTTAAAGGTAAAGAGGAGCCTTGAAGATAATTTGACACACCTTTTCTTTGCAACGTCTTCCTTTCTCTATCTTTTTCTCTAATTACCTCAATTGCCTCTGCTTGAAAATTCCTCTTCCTTTTTCGCTTTACTAAATTTTTTGCTTCCCATTATCCCAACCCAAAGATGTACCAAATGATTGAAAGAATAAACTTTTTTGTGAAAAGGAGTGCTCCAAAAATGATTTCTTGTCTGTAATATGTAGAAATCATGATATTCCCAATAAAGAAGAGAATGTGGGGGCTTTTGGAATAGAAAAAATTAAATTTTATCCATTTTGTCCACTCTCACAAAATGGATATCCATTATTTCTAGCATGTTATATTCATTATTAAATATATAATAGAATTTTGTTCATATTATCTATTAATATATTATACTTAATATTATATATAACATATAATACTATAATATTATATTATATATAATATATAATATTATTTATATTATATATTTTTTGCTACGTCAACTAGAGAATTATATTAATTATCACAAGGTTTTACAATGCTTCACCAAATCATATCAAGCTTCTTAGCCAAAGTGAAATTTGTATCTACAGACTAATGAACAACCTATTAACCCCCAGTACCACCCTACTATCTTCATGAACATCTAATAAACTACTAAGTATAACAACATCTAGATTTTGCAATTTATGGCTCCCTACCAAAACCCTCCAAGTGCATATACAAACTATCTTTCACAGACTATCAACACGACAAAAGATGTGAACTTGCCAACCCTATTCCCACCTAGAAAAATATGGCTACCCACCTATCCAACCTGACATTATGTTTTATCATACATAAAAAAAATGACACAACACCACTCAAGACCCCACATTCCTTCCTCTTGTTGCCTTGTAAAGCTTTGTGACCTTCAAACCATCTACTGAATCATCGCCAACTTGTCCACTGCCCTCTTTGCCTCTTTGAAGATGTGTTTGATGGTATAGCAATATAAATCCTTTGTTAAGTTGCAAGCTTGTTCCAAAAGAGGTTGCAACTTCCAGTTGTTCATCTTTCCTTCTTGAAGGGCTTGAATAATCACCATCGAGTCCCATTTGATTTTTACTTGCCTTAAAGACAAGTATTTGCAAAGTTGAAGCCCATTTACTAACACAAGGAGCTCTACCATTGTATTAGTTCCTTCTTGGATTGGTACTAATTTTTCCACTTCCACTCTCCCCTCCTAGTCTCGAATTATGCAGCCAGCTCCTGATATACTTAGATTTCCTCTTGACGTCCCATCGAAGTTCAACTTGAGCCATCCCTCCTTGGGCTTCATCCAAACTACTTGTTCCCTCCCAAGGTTGGGTACATTAAAGGAAACATTACCTTGTTCGAGTAATCTCAATCCAAACCAAGCTTTATACATCTTTACATCCCAATCTAAAAATGCCACCTTCTTTACATTGAGTTGTGCCATCTATTTATTCACTACTTCTACAATAGATGTCTCTAATTGATTTAAAAAGGCCGTCCACTCCCTTTTTTCCCCTTGAAATATTCTCCTATTTGTTTCTTTCTAGATCTCCCAAACCACTTGTGAGGGACATATGATCCAAAGCACACTATAATATGCCCCCTTCTTCAACTTGGGCCATGAAGATCTAAGAGTGATAATATATCATTTGGTAGCGCTCCTTTCTAGCTCAGTTTAGTGCATAACTGTTAGAGTAAAGGTTTTAACTTAATTATGTTAATTAAGTTACCTTTATTCCTCTCTTAAGATTTCACTTTAGTTTGCATTATGTGACATTTAATAATTATATTAATTATTAAATGTCTACCTATTAGGGTTACTTTTAGGTTTTGCACAATCTCCTTTCATAAGGATTGATCATTGTATTTTATAAACTCTTTGATTAATACAATTTTCAGCTTTCAAAGCACCCTTGCTTTTGTGTCTCCATGTCTTCTTCTATGACAGTTTATTTGCATGCAGGTGATCTTTGGGGTCTATGAAGTTGGATTTCACAACTTGTATAATAACCACCTCCAAAAAGCCTAGGAAAATGGGCAACTGACAAACAAGTGATATGCATCTTCTTCAGCCTTTCTGCACATCTCATGCCTAGAGGGTCCAACATAGCCCATTCTCTTGAACTTGTCCATCGTGAGTATTTTTTTATGTATCATAGCTTAGGAAAATGTCCCTGGTTTTGGTAGACACGACCTACTCCAACACAACTGAAGAGGCAACTAAGACTTCACTTCTTCAACCATTAGAGCCTCATACCCATCTTTTGCCTTGTAGTTTCCTAAAGAAGATCTCACCCGTAACAATTTATCCTCACCTCTTCAAATGATCAACTTTATTTTTTCAAGAAGGAACCTTAGCTGATCTTTTTCCTTGACAGGAGCATCAATTGCACTTAAATCTCTCCATGACCAGATTCTATGGCCCTCCAACCATTGATCCAACAAATAATCCCTAACCTTGGATCCCCATTTGTCTTTCAAATTTTTCTTTAAACACCCAATGTCCACACAACTGTCTATTGTTGGATACCTGAACCATGAATCTTCCTAGAAGAGTGTCACTCTTCTATCTCGTGCATCCCAGGATAAATAATATAGAATCAACTACCTACAAGCCCACAAAAATTTTGAGACTTGCAAACCCTTGGGAAGACTATCCGCTAGGATAATCTCATCTACTCTATTGTCATTTAGATATTTCTTTTGTAGAAGCTTTTCCCATTTATCATCATTATTTGTGTACATCCTCCAAATTATTTTAGCTCCCAATGCTTTATTTTTCTTTATTAGATTACAAATCCATATCCCACCAACCTCCTTTGACTTACATATTTTATCCCAGGCGATTGTTGCAATTTATATTATATTATATATAATATATAATATTATATTATTTATAGATATAATAATATATAAATTTTAATGTGAAGGGAAAATATATTTTTCAATAACGGATATTCGCTACCCAATAATCAATATTTGTTACTTAAAGCTCACACCAGACCGCACTTGGCTTCGTAGAAGCATGATGCCAAAAACGGATATCCATTATATCAAAATTAAAAATTCTATAATATATTGAGTGTTATATTATATAGTATATGTATTATATGATATGCAATATATATTACATACTATTATTATTTTTAATATATATTATATATTATATTTATAATGTATTTGAATATCCGTCCTATATTGTATTTACATATTGTATTATTATTATACATTTTATTATTGTTTTTTGCACCTAAAACTTCATTTATTTTCCATTGATTAAAGTCTATATTGTGAATTATCTGCACATCAATAAATAATTTTAAAGTATATAGGCAATAGTTCATAGCCTATCATGGAAATAGTTTGGATTCCCTACCTAGATAACTCTCTATCTCTCTCCCTCTTTAATCTCCCTCCCTCCATTTGTCCCTCCTACTCTATCTCTTAGGTCTCTTGCTCCCTCTATCCCTCCCACCATCTCTCTCTCTCTTTAGTTTCTCCCTCCCTCCCTACCTAGATAACCTTCTCTATCTCTCTCCTTCCCTCTCAAGTTTCACTCATCTAAGTCTCTCTCTCTCTCTCTTAGGCCCCTACCTAGACAAATCTCTCTCTAACTCCAACCCCCTCTCAAGTCTCTCTTGGGTCTCTCCCTCTCTCTCAACTCTCTCCCTCTCAACTCTCTCTCTCTCAAACTCCAACCCCCTCTCAGGTCTCTCTTGGGTCTATCTCTCATCTCCCTTCCTCTATCCCTCCCACCCCATCTATCCCTTCTACCCTATCTCTCTTAGGTATCTCACTCCCTCTATCCCTCCATAGTCTCTCTCTCTTTGTTTTCTCCATCCCTCCCTACTTAGATAACACTCTATCTCTCTCCCTCCCTCTCTCTCATGTCTCTCCCTCTCAAGTATCTCTCTCTCTATCTGTCAAGTATCTCTCTCCCTCTTTGATCTCCCTCCCTCTATTCCTCACACCCCCTCTCATGTCTCTACCTCCATTTATCCCTCCCACCCTCTCTCTCTCTTAGGTATCTCATTCCCTCTATTCACCCCACCCACTCTCTCTTTGGTTTCTCCCTCCCTCCCTATCTAGATAACTCTCTCTATATCTCTCCTTCCATCTCACTCAGGTCCATCTCTCTCTCTCTCTCTCTCTCTCTCTCTCTCTCTCTCGTCTCTCCCTCCCTTTATCCCTTCCACCCTACCTAGACAACTCTCCCACTCCAACCCCCTCTTAGGCCTCTCTTGGGTCTCTCTCTCAAGTCTCTCCCTCACTATCTCAAGTCTTCCCCTCTCTCTCATGTCTCTCACTCCAAACCCCTCTCAAGTCTCTCTTGGATCTCTCTTGGGTCTCCCTCCCTCCTACCCTCCTCTCTCTCATGCCTCTCCCTCCATCTAATTCTCCTACCCCCTCTCTCTTAGGTATCTCGCTCCCTCTCTCTCTCTCTCATTTCTTTGTCCCTTCCTACCTAAAAAACTCTCTCTATCTATCTTCCTCCCTCTCTCTCATGTCTCTCCCTCTCAAGTCCCTCTTTTTGGTTTCTCCCTCCCTACCTACCTAAATAACTCTCTATATTTATCTCCCACTCCCTCTCTCCCCCTCCCTCTCTCTCAAGTCACCCCCTCTCGAGTCTCTCTCTCTCTTAGTTATCTTACTCCCTCTATCCCTCCCACTTTATCTTTATCTCTCTTTGGTTTCTCCCTCCCTCCCCACCTAGATAAATCTCTATCTCTCCCTCCCTCTCTTTCTCATGTCTCTCCCTCTCAAGTCTCTCTCTTAGGTCTCTCTATCCCTCTTTGATCTTCATCCCTCCATCCCTCCCACCCCGCTCTCATGTCTCTCCCTTGATTTATTCCTCCTAGAGATATCCTACTCCCTTTATCCCTCCTGTCGTCTCTCTCTCTCTCTCAAGTCTCTCCCTCCCACCCTACCTAAAAAACTCTCTCTCTCACTCCAACCCCCTCTCAGATCTCTCTTGGGTCTCTCTCTCTCAAATCTCTCTCTCATCTACCTCCCTCTATCCGTCCCACCCCATCTCTCTCATGTCTCTCCCTCCATCTATCCCTCCTACCCTCTCTCTCTTAGGGTAAAAGAACAAAGCTATGCCACACTTTATAAAGGAAATGACCAATGTTGATCCAACTTTAAACTTGAATTGCTAAAAAGTGGCATATATTTTTTGAATTTTGAAATGATGTAAACTAGTAAAATATGTATGTTTTAGTATATTTTATGTTGTATTTAAATATATATATATATATATATATATATATATATATATATTAAACTAGTTTTTAATAAATTAACACTATAATTTAATTGTTGATAAAATGTTGAAAAATGAAGTTGCAAGAGACATCAAACTTTTTATAGTAAATTTTAATTTTTTTCCTTCACTTTTTTTGTGTATTTATAGCTTGAAACTTTAGTGCATGGATTTTTTATTTTCCAATTTTGATAAATAAATATTTTTAAACAAATATTAAAATGTGAGTGAATAAAAAAATAGTTGTTTCCATCCGTCAAATTTCATATTAAATATTTATCTAAAATGGAAAAAAAATTATACCATCTTGACATAGATTCTTTTATCTAGTGCATCATATTTTTTTCGAAAATTTTAATAAGTTCTAGTATTTTTCCTTGGCATGGTAATGAACCTAATATTTTGTGCTGATAACCTACTTTTAGTAAAAATTAAAAATATTAATTAAACTATTAAAATAAATATATTTTTGAAAACTACACTTATGGATCTACAAAAGGGTATTTTAGTATTTTTTTTAAATGTTATTTACATTAGTAGAAGTTATTGAAACTTAAAGTTTTTCAAATATTTTTTTTTTTTTGGTAAATTGGACTCAAAATGGTGCTCCATATATGTTTAGCCAACAATTTTAGTTGAGAAAGTTGTGGAAGTATCTAAATTAGCTACAATGAGTTTTACTAGATCATATGTTTGAACAAAATTGTTTTCTAGTTAGAAATACTTAAATTAAGTTATGTTGATAAGTTAGTTGAACGTGTGATACAACTTTGTTCTTTTACCCCTTAGGTATCTCACTCCCTCTATCCCTCTCATCGTCTCTCTCTCTTTGGTTTCTCCCTCCCTCCCTACCTAGATAACTCTCTATCTCTCCCCATCCCTATCTCTCATGTCTCTCCCTCTCAAGTCTCTCTCTATCTCTCAGGTCTCTCTCTCCCTTTTTGATCTCGCTCCCTCTATCCCTCCCATCATCATCTCATGTCTCTCCCTCCATTTATCCCTCCTACCCTCTCTCTCTTAGATATCTTGCTCCCTCCATCCCTCTCACCCCCTCTCTTTGGTTTCTCCCTCCCTCCCTACCTAGATAACTCTCTCTATCTCTCTCCTTCCCTCTCTCTCAGGTCTATCCCTCTCAAGTTTCTCTTAACCAGGTCTCTCTCTCTCTCTTAGGTTTCTTCCTTCCTCTATCCCTCCCACCCTACCTAGACAACTCTCTCACTCCAACCCCATCTCAAGTGTTAAAATGAACAAGAAAACTAAGAGGGGGGGGAGAGGGGGGGTGGTGAATCAATTGTAGCAAATTAAACCTTCAAATCCCTCAATAGTAAACAAATCCATAAGCATTCATTAAACACTTATTTCGTTAAGTTAATTAAACATGTAATGTAGATAACATAAACTGAAATCATAACACCATACACATGAGAACATCAGATTTATGTGGAAAACCCAATGAGGGAAAAACCACGGTGAGGATTAGCTCACAATATAAGTAATATCAAAACTGGTACAAAGGGTCTCACTACTAGAATAGGACACATTGTCCAAAAAGGCTCACAGCTAGGGCTCACTGCCACAAAAAGAAAATAAGAAGATAGAAGAAGAGATTTACATAGAGAAAATATTTCTCAATAAAACGACGAGTCCACCACAATTTCTCGCACACTTTTGTAGTCTCATATGAAAGATATCGGATGCCTTCAGCTCACTGCCTTTTGGAACCCTAACATGAATTTCACATTGATCTACTTAATTTCGCATCACACACATCACTTGCAACAATCTCACATCTATCTTGCTTCTTACTCTTTCCACACCCTTAGATTGCATCAACACCACACATATTTATATCAAGCTCTACCTTAAAAAAATTCTCTAATGTTGGCCACTAGCCATTATACATTCAAATTCAAAATAGGTCTGCACCTAAACATTCCCGTGGTGGATAGGAACAAAAGGTGACCTACATAAATCCTTAATTAGGATCAAATGGATTCCAAAACACTTCAACACGCTTCGACAAGCCTCACATGTAGTTTCAAACACAAGGCTGGCCAACACCTATGCAAAACACCATAGACATTAAGTACACACTTCCTTAGATCAAGCCGAAAGTTCTAGATAACATAATTTACTTCAATTCAATCTAGAAAAATCCATGAACTACATAATATTCATCAAACACTTCATCCAAACTCGCATCAACAAATAATTTAACTCAATACAAGTGATAACCCTTAATTGCATATTGATAAATGAAATTCACATTGTACTAAACCAAATCAAGTAGAAAATTGAATATAGAAATATAAAAACATTATAAGAAACTTCCCAAATGTGAACAACCTGAAACCAAACAATGGAGAAATGTGGAGTAAATACATTTCTCCTAGACCACAAAAAGCATCACTGAAAAACTGGTTCACACACTGGTGAAAATATCTCACACTACACAACGATCCAAAAACTCAAATTCTGAATATAACAACCTATGTCAACCTTGATTAACCTGTAAGATATGGATAGGCATAACATCAACATTGAAAGAAAACGAAGCACAATATCATAGCACATTATGAACATTTGCACAACACAGTTTACTCTGTTTATTAAATTTTCTCAAATGCACTTGGAAACCAAGTACTAGAGACATCATCTCAACTCATTACTTCATTCCAACTCATCTTCAAACTTCTGCAATAAAATAATAGCTCCATGTACTCACAACACTTCCTCAAGGTCTAAACTATACATGTACAACTTGGTTTCCTAATTTCAACAATTTTCTCAATATCCTCAACATCTTCATCCCATAGTTGACATCAATGACAACACTAGGACCCATAGAATTCTTTTTGACATCAATGACAACACCATCATTCTTGCAACATCGGGTCTCTCTTGGGTCTCTCTCTCAGATCTCTCTCTCTCTCAAGTCTCTCCCTCTCTCTTAATTCTCTCCCTCTCAACTCTCTCTCACTCCAACCCTCTCTTAGGTCTCTCTTGGTCCTCTCTCTAGTCTCCTGCCCTCTATCCCTCGCACCCCCCTCTCTCATTTCTCTCCCTCCATCTATCCCTCCTACTCCTCTCTCTTAGGTATCTCACTCCCTCTATCCCTCCCACCCTCTCTCTCTCTCATTTCAAAGTCCCTCCCTACCTAAATAACTCTATCTATCTATCTCCCTCCCTCTCTCTCATGTCTCTCCCTCTCAATTACCTCTCTTTGGTTTCTCCCTCCCTCCCTACCTAGATAACTCTCTCTATCTCTCTCCCACTCCCTCTCTCTCCCTCCCTCTCTCTCAAGTCTCTCTCTCTCTCAAGTTGCCCTCTATCTCTCCCTCTCAGGTCTTTTTATATATCTCTCCCATGTCTCTCCCTCCCTCTATTTGGCCCACCCTACCTAGAAAACTCTCTCACTCTAACCCCCTCTCTCACACTCTCTCTCTCCCTCCCACACCCCCTCTCTCTCGAATTCATATAATTATGTATTATTAATATATAATAAATTACATATTATATATTATATGTTATACATATACTATATATTATATAATATATATGCTATATAATATATGGTACATAATATATACTATATTATATTGTATGCATAGGGCAAAGCTTCAATAAATTTGAATTTCTTAAAAATGGATATTCGTTACTTAAGCATATCAGATATCCATTATTGATAGAATGGGTACCCATTTCATTCTATGTAAATTATAAATATGTACAAATTATACATATTATATAATATAATATAAAATATAAATAATTTAGTATAATATATTAATATTATATAAAATACATTATATATTATTATATATAATATATATTTATTATTATATTATTATATAAAATATATTAATATTTTATATTATATTGTATCTTATATATATTATATAGCCTTATATAAAAATAATATATTATATTATTAATATATAAATATATATTAATATATTATATAACCTAATATAAAATATACATAAATATTGATAAGAATGTGTCAATAAACAGATATCTATTACAAAACAACATATATCTGTTATTTTTCCGACATTAACGATTATCAAATTTGATATCGAATATTTGTTTTGCTTCGGTATTGCTTCGGTACTTGGTTTGGAGACTACCAAGCCTAAAATTCAATAGCCTCAATGTGTTCATAGGGGTTCTAAGAGTTTTTCAAACTTCACCCTTTGTGTTGACGGCTTTTTCCCATCCGATTTTGATGAAATGAAAAGGGTTTGTTTAGTGAATTGTTAGCATTCTACCGATATAAGATATGCTTTATTTTTTAATTTAATAGATAATTATTATTGATTTTCTACATGCACTATGTGTAAAGTCCTGATTGATAGGATAATTGAAAACATCACATCTATAACTTTTAAATGGTTATAGATTTTTTGAATCTGAAAGATGCACCACACACTATGCTTCACAAACTATTGTTTTTAAAAAAAATCATAATTTTTTGACCAAGTTAGGATGGTCAGACAAATGGTTTTTAATATTTTTTAAAATTCCTACTAGAAAATTCATAACTAATTATTTACTTGCAAAAAATTACAAACAAATATGCATCACATCCAAGCATGTGTCCTCTACCTATATTGAAAGATACAAAAAATAAATATTTATTTTGGCTCATCATTAGGGTGGGCGAACAAACACCTACTTTTTATTTTTTTCCTGAAAAAATTAGTACTACAACATTGAAATTTCAAATTTTAACCAAATAGATTTTTATTTTTTTTCGAAAAAGGACTAGTAGCTTAGAAACTACATTCAATTTGCTACAAAAAAATTTCTTACATATTTTTCAAATTACGTTAATAACCTATTCAAATTTTTATGTCAAGTTGTGTAACTCTATTTTATGAATTTTCATTGCCACTTAGAGGCCTAGTTTGGCCCCTCATGATCTTGCATTGACCCGCTAGTCACATGAAATCCAATGCTACAAGATAGTCTCATTAGAGAAGCAACAAATCTAGTACAATGGTATAAAAGGAGCATGCATAGTTTATTATTAAAGGATATAGTTTAGAGTGATAGTGCCCGTTTTAATGATTATATTCATAGAGGATGGCCCATGTGAAGGGATAGAAAGAGGGCATATATTTCTAAATGATAAGCGGACAATACCTTGTCTATGGAGTAGATACCATTAAACATAATTGATAGAAGATGACAATATACAATCAAGAAATCAAGAGAGAGGTCCTTTATGATGCAAGCACTTCAATGGTATAAATGAAATTCTAAAACCATAACATGAATACAATCATCATGATAAGTATATTCAAAATAGGACAAGGGTAGTAATAAGATAAATATCTCGAGCAACATTCAAGAGCCCAACAGTGAGTAGAGAGATGGTATGATACAAGCTAGTGATGACAGTTAGGGGGATAAGAGTGAAATGGTATGCTACAAGCTAATGATGCTACTTGCCTATATTTTTGGAGGTCAACAACATGAACAAATGAAATTCATAGATTATGAAGTGCATAACAACTTGAAATCAAATTAATTAAAAATTATAAAGCATACTTACAAACTATTTAGAACCTTCAAGTCATTAAACATTATTCAATTATGAAATACATTTTTTATTTTAAAATTAAAAATAATTTGTATTACCTGAGTGAAACTTCAATGACCAACTCCACTACTAGGTGTTACCGTCAAAGGTCCAAGATTAACCTATTCAACATCCAAAATGAGATATAAGAATACCATTCATATAATATTTAGCTATTCACATGTAATATTTATAATTCTTACTAGTTACATACCTCAGCAGTAGATGTGGTCATGTAATAGGAAGGTAGAGGACCGTTGAAAACACAATGAACAATATGACCCTAAAATTTCATTATAATCATTCAAATAATTTAGTTAATCTTTCATTTCAAAAATGATTTAATAAATTAAGTTAAATGAACTTGCTAACATTTACTTGACTATTAAGGCCGAATGTGTCATTCAGGAGGGCATCTTTCATCACCATCTCATCAACTGTAAATGTACCCTAAGCACCTACATCACGACTATCCTCAAGATCATAAACACATACTGACCCACAAGCCTAACATACTCTTTGAAGACTTGCTCAACTCACCCTATGCTTGAGGACTGGTTTTTTGTATGAGGCTCTGGGTGAGGGAACTAATTGACTATAATGTATCCACCTCAACACTCTCCTTCACAACAAAAGGGATAGTCACATGCTCATACGTTGGTCTGGTGAGTGGTCATCTTGTTGGCCACTATGCATCAATACGTGTCACCACTCTATCATGTGGTAAACCCCCACCTCTACCTTAGAAGTCTTGCATGTCAAAATAGTTTGAGATTTTATTAAGGATAAACTCACAATAGAGTTTCCTTAAAAAATATTGTGGCACCTCATTGTTGTTGCATGGAGGATGGTCAAAAACCATTCACCACCTTTTCCAAAAAAATATTTATCCCTTGGTGGTTGCACCAATGGATAGGGAACCTCTTGCTTGAAGGATGCAAATGTTGGTGAATATTATAGGGTTTGTGAATAGTGCAGATAAGTCAAATTTTGTATTTTTTTCATCTTTAACTTGTTTATATGATAATTTGTCTACATAAAATTTTTTAAATTCTCATCTCTTCTCCGACCATAGTTATTTTCTTGCTAATTGAATGTACATGTGATATCATGGATTCAAGTGATTGAGCAAGTGTGGTTCTATGTGAGGTTCTACATGCAGGATCTCTCAACCTTGCAATTAACTCAATTTTATTTTTTATTATTTTCAATTCACCCCATTAAATTTTCTTAAGTTCTTGGAGCGTGATAAGGAATTGTTGGAGGTATTTTTTGAGGTTGTTCTTCAAGAGGGATTTCATCATGAGGTAAATTAGGATTTTGAGGAGGAATTTGAAGAAGATTTAGAGGTGCATTATCATTTCCTAAAAATTAAATAAATTTGCATTAAAAAAAAAGAAATTACTTCCTCCTTCGATCTCCCCGATGTCATGGTGAAATTTTCACGAAGATTCAATAAAAAATCAAGCGGTTTTGACATGTAATACCCCTCCATTTTTCTCTTTTGATCGAGCAATGTTCTGTTTTGTTATGCCTTATTTTTTATTAGTACTTTGACTATGGTACTCGGTTACTATTTGATCACTAACTATAAAGCGATGTGAATGATATGTTTTGATGTGATGACCAGTATTTTATTCTAATGTTATCATTATGTCATGCTTTAGACTAGCATTGTGGATATTTGAATTAATGTGGTTTTATGCTTTTCATTGAATTAATGATGTTAGATTCATCAATTTTATAACTCTTTATTGGTGAAGGGGACGGAATTGCACCACTCGCTTGCAAGCACCCTCGTCCTGCAATTCCGTGATTTCCTTTTCATGGTGTGCTTTATTATGATATATATATGCATGTTTGATATACTCTTTGTTCGCAGGTTTACAGGTACAGGACATTGACTCCACTTGGATCCACGGGTTTGAGTGTGTCCATTGCCCAATGACATTCGAATTGGGAGATAGTAGCTAGGTTTTTTGTGTCAAGTCATCACCCTGGTCATAGTGTATCATTGGTTTAAGTCGGTTTAGTTGCTTTAATGTTATTCATTTCACCTGGATTTTATTTAATTGCAAGTTAAAAAGGGTAATTAAATGGTATTAAATATTTAAGTTGTTGATTAAATTAATCTGGTTATAATGTGAGAAATGTTATTTAATTTATTAATTAATTTCATTTAATTAATAAAATAATTTAATCTTAGATTAGATTTATTTTATTGATTAATTAAATTAATTGTGTTGAATTGAATTAAGTTATTCATTTTGGAATTGATAGGAGTTAAGATTGAAAATTGATAAATGATTTCAAATTGCATTTTTGAAAATTTTAAATGCAAAAATGAAATTTTGAGATATTTTTTGTTTTTGTTTTTGAAAATTTATGATGGTGGTTGAAAATGAGATATTTTGATTTTCATAGAGTTTTTGCTATAAGCATGAGAAATTGAAAGAAAAGGAAAAAGAAGAAGATTTTTGTTTTTTGGGGTTTTGCATTGGAATTGTGAAGGAACTCTATTGATTTGCTTGGAGGAACTAGAATCTCTGAAGGAATCTTTGCACCATTTAGCAGCCTCTCAAACTTTTGGAACCAAGTTCACTTATTTAGTTATTTTGATTTTGAAGGAAAAAAATTAAAGTTTGTTAAGTTGTTTGAAAAAACAAAGAAAAAAAAATTGTGATGAAAAACCCATGTTGAATCTTTATCAAATTTGTAATCTTTGTTTCATTTGGTTGCTCTTCAAATAAAAATTGCAATATGGTTGTTTTTTATCATTGTGGAAAATATTTGCTCAACTGTTCAGATAAATGGTTTAAATTAGTATATATATATATATATATATATATATATATATATATATATTGAGAAATATATATGTATAAATACATACATATATATATATATATATATATATATATATATATATATATACATCTATCTTTTTATATTTGGGTTTTATTGAGGAATGAAATAAAACCTTGTCAAATTGATTTTTGGATTTTTTTAAAATTTCGCAAGGGTTAGAAGTGATTTTTTTTTTTTAACTTTTTTCAAAATATAAATAACTTCTTAGAGGGTTTGGGGAAGGGTCATTGGGGGCTCACCCCATCGTGCCCCCCATGGGAGGCACTGTGGGGGAGCCACGCCCAGCACGACCCCCACACCCCCCCTACGGTCGCTGCTAGCACCGTCACCACCACTGTTGGTGGTCAGTTGTGCTAAGCACAACCACGCCACCAACAATGGTGGTCGGTTGTGCATAGCACAGCTGCTGCCCAGACATGGGGTTAGTTGTACATAGCACAACCACTGCCCCAACCCTAAAATATGCACAAATCCACTGAAAATGTGTGGACTTTGTAGTTTCGATTTTTTTTAATAAAATTTATATAATTTTATATTATAATAATATAATATTTTATATTATAATAATATAATATTTTATATTATATTAATATAATATTAAAATATTAATATATATTAAGTAATTAAATATATGTATATATATATGGGTGAGTTTATTAATTTTGATATATATATATATATATATATATATATATATATATATATATATGTATGTATGATATATATATTAAAAGGTGGATTTAATTGATGGCATGATTTAAATGTAAAAGGGAAAATTTTAAAAGTATTATGCTATATTCAAGTTAATAGATTTATTTTAAAATAATATAGTTTGATAGAACAATATTATTGGATTTAAAAGTAATATGTTTTTATAGCAAGATTAATTGATATTAAAATGATTCATTTTGCAAAAGAGGAATAGTTGTTTCAAAATGATGTGTTTTGAATCGAAGAAGTAAATGTTTATGTTATTATTACTTTAAAGCAATTAGGGAATTAAAAAGTTGGTTTAAATTCCATTTTTGTCTGAAAGAGACATTGTTAAATTAGTTCCATTGAGACAATAAACTATTGAGTTATATTAAGGGAAATGGATTTAATATATCCAAAATAGGTTTATTTCCTCACAATTGCTTTATGTGATTATTTCCTTTGTGTTCATGTTTGGGGAAATGGGTTAATTGTGTCTTTAATATGTAAGTCTTCCAGAGGACCCTAGAGGATGGGGGTTGTCATTTTGTGATGTCAACCGTTTGGTAATTCCCATGGGTAGTGCATGAAGTCATGTCAGTGATTTACCCAGTTTTCACAAATGAGAATTTGTGCCTCCTTGGATTAGGAGTGGATTATGTGATTTGTGACTCCTTGTAAGGAGTGGCTTTGTTATGTTTGTCACCTCCAGTGTTTGGAGAGGGTTTTGACTTATGTTCCTCCTAGAGTTGGAGTGATTGTTTTATCTAGTTTGTATGCACTTTGGAACCCTTCGTGATTGGTTTTGTTTGGTATGTTGTCAAGTAGAAGAGTGGCTTATGTTAGGCGTCAAATCCTAAAGAGGTAAACTGGATAACCTTCGAAGGTGGTTTAATCAAGTGATAGCTAAAAAAATATACTTAGGAGATTGGGTAGTATTTCACACTAATCAAAATAATTGTGCCTCACTCATAGACACAAGTGCTCGTTTAGGCTTGGGATGAGTGGGAAGGCCTAGAATGGCAAGGTCATCTATCTTGTCTTTACGAAAGGTATTTGATTCTGCATGAATGAGTATGGGAGTCGATATTTAGTTGAGGCCACCAGGATAACCCATAATGGGGGTCAGAGCCTATGAAGATTCCCAGAGGATATCCCATGTCGAGTTGTGTGATGACACTCTGTCTTGGACAACAATTGGTATTTGATTTTATGTGTATGGTTTCTTAGCATATTTGATTTGTTTTATATCTAGAAGCAATGTGACCATGTGAGAGTTGTACTTGTGTTGTACCTGTAATTGGTTATGTCAGTATGAGTCAGTTTGTGTCAGCCTGTGTCTAGAGGTTGATGGTCTTGTCTAGGAATCCTTGTTACTATCTCCTAGCATGGGGGGTGGACCTTTGGGTACCACTTGCTTCAATGGAATGTGCATCTTAATCCGTTAGGTTTTCTTCTTGTTCGTGTTGACGAGATTTCCCAGTTGGAGAGCTTGTGGGATCCAGTTACTCTTTATGCTGATTTTTATTTCAATTGATCTTGTAATTTATTACCCCTCATTTGTAATCGAGGTGGAAGATGTAATATGTAATCATGCTTATTGGATTTACCTCATTCGGGGAATGAGAGATGTAATCTTATTGTTAAATTATTGTATATGAAATCATATTGTATCTCTTATTGTTTGAAGTAATTTATCTTGTATGGAATTCTTGTGTTCTTAATATCTTAAGTAGATAAATGTTATGGATTCATTTATGTTGTTCATGGGTTAATAAGTAATCTCAGTCTCATAACCTTAGAGGTTGTTGGCAATGGGTAGTGAACTTGCATGTTAATTGTACTTAACAAAAAAAAAAATTGTACGTTTGAGTAGTTAATTGCAACTTCCTCTAGGGTTACGTGGCGGGGCATTACATGACCTTCCGAAAATGTGAGTGCATTATGTAGGGTTTGCAGACTGCAAAGGAGGTCATTAGCAGCTGCTGGAAAAAATGAAATGAGCATTTGTTTTTTTTGTTTAAATAGCTTCTAATGTTCTTGTGGTATAATGTGAGCATGTTATATCGATTTTGAGGCTCGGTCACTCCAAGCCATAACGCAAGTGCGTTATAATGCGTTTGCATTTTGGCTTTTTCTAAAAATCAAAATAGGGTGGCCACTTTTTGGCCCCTCATCTTTCTGCACCCGCCTAGATGATAATCATTTCCTTTACTATATCATCATTTCAAATTAAAAGATTTAAAAGTCAATAAGAATATTGATATGCATTAGACAATAAAATGGATACAATGATCCATAAATTAAAGTTAACATTAGATAATTTGGTCAAATTATTTTATTCTAATATTTTATTAGTTTGATATATTGGAATTGTTAAAACTTAATGGTTGCTACTTGTAAGATTTAGAATTAAATATATAGAAAAATAAAATTTACATCTATAAATAATATAAAATAGAAACATTATATACAAGGTTAAATTGACATTGTCAAATATAAACTTATAAAGCTATTTCCTTTTTACCATGTAGATAACTATCACACTAATAACTAAAATCTACCCAAACCATTGATTATTAACAACAAACAATTAACCTAAAAAACATTACTATATAACTATAAACTAACATTTTAAATCATATCAATTTTATACCACTTGTCTCTATCAATTTAATCATAAATTTTTGAACTATTCAAAATAATATTTTTTATAAAACCATAACATTTAAAATATTAAAATTACAAAAATCCTAATAATGTACCTTTAACAAAAACTAATATTTCCATATAATAAATACATGAATAATAAAAAACCTATAAAATATATATTAATCTATATTTTTTCCCACTTGACATAAAATGCCAAGTTAGCATTCAAAACATTTTTCACACATTTCATACTTCTCACATACACTACATCGATGGCATGTGTAGTGTAAGCCTCAATAATGTGAAAGCATGCGTCGCATCTTACTTCCGGGACCAAGTTAAGGTGGTTAGACATACGAGTTTTTATATTTTTTAAAAGTTGTAATAAAAATATCATCATTAATTATTTACTTGAAAAAAAATACAAAAAAATATGCATCACATTGGGACATGAGTCCTCTACTTATATCTAAAATCTTATAAAAAAATATTCTCATTTTATTGTGGTTCGGGTGGTCAGACAGACACCCACTTCTTATTTTTTCTCTAAAATTTAAGTACTACTACATTGAAATTTCAAATTTTCATCAAATAGATTTTTTTCTTAAAAATATATATCTAGTTGTTTAGAAACTACATTCAATTTTCTATAGATTCTATTCTTACATATTTTTGAAATAATATAGATAACTTATTCAAATTTTTACATCAAGTTGTTTAACTCTGTTTTTTCTGAATTTTCATTGCCACTTAAGGGCTTGTTGTTTCCATGATGATCCTACACATACTCGGACTTAGTTGGGAAATGATAACAAAATAGGAAATTGGTTAGTTTACTAATAATTAACTCTATGAATGACAAGATTGTTTAAAGATTTTTAAAAGGTAATAAGAATGAAAGGTAGAAACTATATAAACTAGATGATGGAAAATAATAAGAGGGTCTATTAGAAAATTGAGGTTGCTAATAGGAAGAACAAAGTCCGATTTTAGTATAAGATTTTCAGCACAATGTAGAGTGCAACCATGCCTTTGTTACATGAAATTTAAAGAATTAAAATAAGATAGATAACAACAAACAAAAGAATGCTAAAAGTCTTGAGAAATGAAGATTAGAATAAAAATATTGAATTTCGATCCCAAAACAGTTCCTACCCCTTGTCTATACTTCCACATTTTGCATAGATTTTTACCAAAATAATTGCAACTACATCAAACATAATTTCTCTATCCTTAATGATTTGATAGATGTCCATACCCTATTCCAAAGCTCCCTATTCTCCTCACCATCTCTTATAACAAACTAACTTCTTTAAGCATGATTCTATAGATAGGAAAAATAATTCCTACTCAAAGAAAGGTCTCACTTGTCTACAATGTTAACCAGTTTAACCTCACAAAAATAAAATTACTTTTGGTTAAGCAATGTGTTTATACTTACACTTTTTAACTCTTGATGAACTGTCATATATAAAGATAAAATTATTTCTTCAAATTTGGTAAACCTATGAACTTTATGAAAAATCATTTTGTATAAATTATATGTGATACACTTGATCTCCAAGATTATTGTGGATTGATCTATATCAAAGAATCATCACAGCTATGAACTACAAAATAAACAACTTGTAGAGACAACTTTAAGTTTCATATTTCTTCATTTTCATAGAGACCTCATCTGGTGCCATCAAATGCACTATACATTCTTAATAATAAATTTCCAAATTTATTTCCCTCTCAATTACACTACATTATATCAACAAATTTTCAACACATAGCAGAGCAAATACTCCCATTGTGCAGCGAGGAACAAAATAATGAAAGCCAATTTATGATGAGCTTATGCAACAAAGCCTACCTGCCAATTGCATTTTCTTGAAAGTTCCTAAAGCCTTTTAAAAAAGGAAAATTCATGAATAATCTGCAATCAGGGCAATCCAAGATAACGCATTTCATCAAGGCATTTTGTTAAACAGTTCATGTGCCTTGTCTATGCTTCCATATTTTGTGTATCCAGCAATCATAGCAATCCATTTGACCACATTTCTTTGAGGCATTTTGTCAAACAGTTCACATTATTTGGCTATGCTTCCATATTTTCCATACATGTCTACCAAGGTATTTGCAACCACAAGATCTGAAAAAATCCTCGAATGGATTCCATACCCTCTTCTGAAGCTCCCATTTTTGCACAGGTAGGGATGCTACTAGAAAAGGTTGCAGATTTTGTCTTTACAACTGTAGTTGCATTTGCTTGAAAGTTCCTAAAGCCTTTCAAAAAATCCATTTTGTATATCCTATTATCTGGCATTCCATGAGACTACATTTATTTCAAGCATTTGACACGTCCCTTGTCTATGCTTCCACATTTTGTACGAGCATCCACCAAACTTTGCAACGCAAGAACATGTTTTGAGTTTGATTTGAATCATAGGCGGGAACTGGACTGTTGATTGCAGCGGTTAACAAAACTTACTGCACATTGGAATGGCCGATTAAAAGTGGAGGCAACGACACGTTCACATTAAAAAGTCAAAGCTTAGTGTGTGACGTTTAAACCGGACCTCAAGAGACGCCTTTAGTAGTACCAAGTGAAATCTCAACTGGAAATCCTAATGCTCTGAAATATACCAAGCCAATTTTTTTGCTTTTTCAATTACAACAAGGATAGCAGTAGTACACAATCGTTAGGGTTAGCATTTAAAACCAAAGGATGCTGAAATAACTCGACGTCAAGCATGTGCTTTCCAAACTGAGACGGAGTGGGAGCTACCATATGACGGAGATGTTAAAGATGTTGAATTAACTCGACGTCAAGAATGTGCTTTCCAAACCAAGATGGAATGGGAGCTACCATAAGACGGAGATGCTAACTATGCTGAAAGTAAACTCAACACCAAGTATGTGCTACCTAATTCCAGAGTGGAAATGAGGCGACCATATGGCGGAGATATACAAAAATACAATGCAGCTTCAAAATGTGAAGTAAGATTAAGAGAAATGCTGACAGTACTACTGTTCAGCTTACAAAATATCAGAAGATGCCTGCAATAAACAAGATTAGAAGCTCTCCACTACTGCAGTAATAGATATGATCATTCCAAGGTTAATTATGACCTTCTAGATATAACTCTTCACCAAAATACAGATTACTCAAGACTGATATAATAGAACAACAACGTAATATGCATAACCAGCAACCATAGAATCCACTAAAATGCTCACAACTCACTCAATACTTGCCAGAATGACATGAGACCTAATGCAAACGAAAGCTATAATGATGGCAATGAGGACTAGACCAAGAAACAGCTAACAAATCGAAGTATTCTTTTTTCTAAACATTTGCCAAGTAGACTAGAATGGTGAGGCCAATAAAGAGAAGCGATTTTGCTTTTTAAAAATAAACACTCAATATTAAAATTTGAATCTTTGCAAGAAGGGTCGCCCCTATCAAGGAAACTCAATGAATCAATACCCAGAACGACTGTATTTTTATTTTCAGATTTATGAGTGAAACTACAGATTCAGCTTGACTTCAGCAACTTCAAAATGAGACTGAAATGCAAATCTAGAACTCCAAAAATGCAAGATACTCAACTGAAATGCAAGACAAACCTATTACAAACTATCTCTCAACTAGTTGCTATCTTTTAAGCAAGAAGAAGAGCCAAGCTAGGAGGCATTCATTCCTCGAAGCAATCCCAAAGCCATTCTGGCAGCATAACAATATCATAAAACATAAGATAATCCAAAAGAAAAGAAGGAACCTCCTTTATAGAATGAAGAGAAGACTCTGGAGGCTTCTAGAAAGTGTGCCATAATCCCAAGCTACTTTTAGGTTTAATCTTTGACCAAAACTCTTTCTTCAAAATGGCGTACCTTCTTTGAGAGATATAAATCACTTCTCTTTTTTTAAATAAAATATAAACTCCTTCAAATAGGCGTCCATTTTCCTTTGAGCAATTATAAACTTTAGGAATATAAAAATATTTCCTTCATGAGAAAATACCCCTCAAAGTCCCCTTCTTTAAAACAACTGTTAAGTTATATCACTAGGCCAAGGGTATTTTTAAAATAAAACATTTTGACTTAAAATAATTTATTTCTCCAAAATAAACCCCTTAAGCAAAAAATGAGAATTGCCCAATGAACTGCCAGAAGAGGAAAGTCGATTGAGCTGATGCTGACTAGATCACTGCTAAAAATAGAATTTACTAAAAATAGTAAATTCCTAAAGATGCTCAGAATGTCGAACCGAAACCACCAACGCGAAGCTCTCAAAAAACCCAGAAGGAATCCGAAATCCAAGTTCAACATTTCCAAGTGCAAGCTCCGCAAAAAGACGAAAACATCCTCCAAGAAGTTTGGAAACCCTGATTCGAGCTTCTGCTTAGCCTACGAGTTCCCAGAATTAGGCTAAATCCAAATGAAAAGCATAGGGCTAAATTGGGGACATTACAGTCCGCCCTTCCCAAAATTGTTTATCCTCAAGCAATGCCACCACAACTCTAGAAAAATTAAGACTGATCCATACCAAAACAAGTATGATCCCAAGTTCCCAATTCCGTCTCAAGAAAAATCCACCATGCTGATGCTGCACCACTCTGATCACATCAGTGAAAACATCATACCAATGCTGCACTAACCTTTCTTGAGTCTCCAAAGTGTTACCATCCCAGATACTCAAACTCCAGATAGTAACAAACGAAGCCCTAATAGCAAATGTGACATCTTCAATTCTTCTTGTGAAGAGGAAAGCAATCCTTTGCAAGAGCTCAACAAACTCATGATCATGTCTCCTCATGGAGCTTCTATGCATCAACTAAATTATACTGACACCATCATGAAGACTTCTAACCACTCTTACAGTTCCAACTCCAAGAGTCTCAGAATGAAAAGCCAAAGCATGTGGAAGTTCACTGTCCCGAACCAGTATAGAAAGAAACTATCAAAATTTGTCTCACAAACCCCCATAAAGTGAACTCCAAGAATATGATAGTTGTGAAGAAACAAATAATCTATGTTGTTCAAGGCTGAAGTCAGCGAAATGCAATCTGATTTTAGTACTTCACACAAGGAAAAACAGCAGCACCAAAGAAATTCCCAAGTGTGAGTGTATGAGATGAGCAAGGAGTTGCAAGATAACACTTCAAAATTGGCAGGAAAACACACTAGAGCAATCTCCAACTGAAAACTACCACTTCTTTGATCAGAAGTGAGGAACCAACTCTCTTGAATGAGAGAGACTTCATATGTAAGGTGGCTGGTCCGCCTCAACCCAGCAAGATCGGTTCTCCAAATTTGCTTTTGCCTTAGCCAAGGATCACTCTCAAAAGCCACCAATCGTTCCTCTCTCCAATCCAGACTCAAAATTTCCCTCCAATCCACTTGTTGATGAACAAATGGGGCCATCAAGTGGTTGGTAAAGGAAAGGACCACACCCAAAGGTCTGAAAATTTGATCACTACTCCACCAAAAGTCTTTTCCACAAGCCATAAACTCCATCCACCCATGTTGAGAATCCCAAGCATGGACACCCAACTGAAAAATATTTTCAACACACTGCCAGGAAATCACAATGCGTTTCCAAGTGCTAGTGAGAACCAAGTGCATTCTCACGAAACTAGTGTCCCTTTGAAGCTCAACCTTGAAAGCTTCAACCATATTGGAGTATGAAACATAGAATGACTTCAGATTCAACTCCCAAAACTGACTAGTATGAGCCCAAACATCATTCCACCCAAAGGATGGATTGTCAAGAGTGCAAACACCAAGTTTTGGTTCGTCATTCTCTCATTCCTCTTGCGTAGTAGGTCTGAAATCATCACTCCTTGTTGCTGTAATGAAGTTACCAGCAGCTACCAAGACTTGTCTCATCAACATCTCGATGTCATAGATGTTGAAATTACCTCGCTTTGACACCTCCCATATGGAATCTTCACCCTTGAGCCCACTTATGCATTCATTACTAACCAACAGACATGGCACTTCCTCATGGTGTGATATCAAAGCATCCAAGCACTGAGAACCAAGCTCAGTCTCATTCTCCGTTTCATCTTCCATTTCATAGAGAGGATTGTCAAAAATCTGAAAGTCATTCCTTTCATCTTACTACTCCAAACCAGCACATGCAACTTCTGATTTTCTTGAGATGCTTTCAAGATCAAAATACTTTTGAAGACAATCAAGCCCTCCAATCACTTGCTTGATTTCTTCAGCTCTTTGTGCACCCTCTTGCTCCTTGAAGAATTTGAAGTTAGTAAACTGGTCTTCAACCTCCGTTAGAGCCAACTGAGTTTTTCCCAACATGTCCTTTGTTGTTTTGAGCTCCAGAATGAGCTCATCAATCATACTCTCATTTTCATGAAAAGAACAAATGGTCTTCTTTGCAACTTCAAAGGCATAATCTCATTCTTCAATCGAGTGCACGTACTCGGACTTCAAGGTCTCCAAAGAATCTCTGATAAGTTACAATTTGGGAAGAGCAACTTCATCTATCACTCCTCTATGTCTCTCTTCAAGCTGAGCCTTCCAATAAAGCTCTTCAACCAAGCTATGTGTGCGGTCAAACAGGGATAGAGCTTGCACTTCCTTGTCAAAATTTACCTTGCAGTGATCTTCGTGCTCATGAACATGCAAGGATGGCGAATTACTGATAGGCTACAACTACAAATCAGAACCTTGCCCCTTGTCTTTGCTACCCTCAATGCTGCTCCAACATCCTTGTACTTTACCACCAACATGCAGAAAATGCTCAATGCCATGGAGATGATCATTCTCCATGATTTCTTCGACTCTATTTTTGCAATTAACTTCTTGAATGGAAAAATCAGACTTGTGTTTGTAAACCTCTTTAACTCTTTCCTCTTCAAGAGCCATATGGTCTTCAAGCTCTTCTTCTTCAAAGACAACTTTCATTTCAATGGCTACCTCATAGTTTGCAATGCAATATGATTTTTGTTCTTCATCCAGGTCAAAGGGAAATTCATCCCACAATGGTTCTCTTTCATACCTTGGTGCCAACACCCTCGGATCCCAATTGCTAGTGGGCTGATTCGGATGATCAACTAGGAAAAACTTATCATGCTCCCTTTGTAGTGATGACTCTTTGAATAAGTCAAGTCCCAAATCACTTAAGTTGATAGCATCAAAATTGTTTCTCTCCCATGGCTTAGCTTGCTGCTCAAACCAAATGTCACCACCATAGTGAAATGAAGAATCTTCATTGCTTGTTGTTTTGTAAACTTCACCCTCATTATCTTCACCATGAGGAAGTATTATGTTGATATCTTCGTGTAGAACTTCTTGAGAAGTTGGGACAACAACTTGAAGAGAATCCATCTTTACCAAGTCGTCAACATGATCTGGTATGGACTCTTTGGAATCATCTTTGTCATCATGACCACTAATCTTTCCTATATCTTGCTCTAATTTCTCCAAAAGTGGCTTCAATTTCTCCTCACATTGATTAAACAATCCCTTAATCAGCATAGCAGCCATAGGGGAACCCTCTTCTTCATGTTCATATGCGTCCAAGAGGAAGGATTGGACACTAGGTGGAATTTCATCAGCCTCATTAATAGTGAGAACAAGAATATTATTCACAGTTGCAATAACATCCTTTTCCTGTTTGCTCCAAGTGGATATGAAGAGGTAACGGAACAAGTGATAAATCTAATCATGCATTTCCAAGCCTAATAGCAAGTTACTTATCCTGAGATCTGAAAATGTTTTTAAGATAGCAACCTTTCTAGAAAATAGACCGCTTCTAGTTTCATCAAAATCTTGGAAACTTTCAACAATTCTATGAAGAATCTTCTTCATAGTTTCATCATCATAAGGCATCAGGGGAATCACAATTCTCATCAACTCCATGAAGCAAGAAGTAATCAGCAGCTTGGTTTCTTCATTTGGATGTCCCAGCCAATAGGGTTGAATTAAAAGGTGAACTGCAGGTGATAATGCCAACTGCATCCATTCAGAAGGTGACTGCTTCGCCTGTCTCAAACATTGTTCCAATATTTGAAGATTATTCTTTTCATCTTCCCTCGACTTACATTCTTTGTCAAGTCTATTTCCGGTTGCAAAAAGTGTTTGTTCCAACTTTATCTCTTCTCTGTTAGCCATGTTTAACTGCCACCTCTAAACTGAGTTGAACTCTGTTCTGACCTCTAGTGTAGAACTGATTTCTCTGTCATTCAATTGTCAATTGAACTCTGTCTTTTCCACAGGATGGCAGGATCTTAGCTCTGATACCACTGAAATATACCAAGCCAAATTTTTTGCTTTTTCAATTACAACAAGGATAGCAGCAGTACACAATCGTTAGGGTTAGCATTTAAAACCAAAGGATGCTGAAATAACTCGACGTCAAGCATGTGCTTTCCAAACCGAGACAGAGTGGGAGCTACCATATGACGGAGATGTTAAAGATGTTGAATTAACTCGACGTCAAGAATGTGCTTTCCAAACCAAGATGGAATGGGAGCTACCATATGACGGAGATGCTAACTATGCTGAAAGTAAACTCAACACCAAGTATGTGCTACCCAATTCTAGAGTGGAAATGAGGCGACCATATGGCGGAGATATACATAAATACAATGCAGCTTCAGAATGTAAAGTAAGATTAAGAGAAATTCTGACAGTACTACTGTTCAACTTACAAAATATCAGAAGATGCCTGCAATAACAAGATTAGAAGCTCTCCACTGCTGCAGTAATAGATATGATCATTCTAAGGTTAATTATGACCTTCTAGATACAACTCTTCACCAAAATACAGATTACTCAAGACTTATATAACAGAACAACAACGTAATATGCATAACCAGCAACCCTAGAATCCACTAAAATGCTCACAACTCACTCAATACTTGCCAGAATGACACGAGACCTGATGCAAACGAAAACTATAATGATGGCAATGAGGACTAGACCAAGAAATAGCTAACAAATCAAAATATTATTTTTTTTAAACATTTGTCAGGCAGACCAGAATGGTGCGACCAATAGAGAGAAGCGATTTTGCTTTTAAAAAATAAACACTCAATATTAAAATTTGAATCTTTGCAAGAAGGGTCGCCCCTATCAAGGAAACTCAATGAATCAATACCCAGAACGACTGTATTTTTATTTTCAGATTTATGAGTGAAACTACAGATTCAGCTTGACTTCAGCAACTTCAAAATGAAACTGAAATGCAAATCTAGAACTCCAAAAATGCAAGATACTCAACTAAAATGCAATACAAACCTATTACAAACTATCTCTCTACTAGTTGCTATCTTTCAAGCAAGAAGAAGAGCCAAGCTAGGAGGCATTCATTCCTCGAAGCAATCCCAAAGCCATTCCGGTAGCATAACAATATCATAAAACATAAGATAATCCAAAAGAAGAGAAAGAACCTCTTTTATAGAATGAAGAAAAGACTTTGGAGGCTTCTAGAAAGTGTGTCATAATCCCAAGCTGCTTTTAAGTTTAATCTTTGACCAAAACTCTTTCTTCAAAATGGTGTACCTTCCTTGAGAGATATAAATCACTTCTCTTTTTTTTAAATAATATATAAACTCCTTCAAATAGGCGTCCATTTTCCTTTGAGCAATTATAAACTTTAGGAATATAAAAATATTTTCTTCATGAGAAAATACCCCTCAAAGTCCCCTTCTTTAAAACAACTGCTAAGTTATATCACTAGGTCAAGGGTATTTTTAAAATAAAACATTTTGACTTAAGATAACTTATTTCTCCAAAATGAACCCCTTAAGCCAAAAATGAGAATTGCCCAATGAACTGCCAGAAGAGGAAAGTCGACTAACTGATGCTGACTGGATCACTGCTAAAAATAGAATTTATTAAAAATAGTAAATTCCTGAAGGTGCTCAGAATGCCAAACCAAAACCACCAACGCGAAGCTCTCAAAAAACCCAGAAGGAATCCGAAATCCAAGTTCAACATTTCCAATTGCAAGCTCCGCAAAAAGATGAAAACATCCTCCAAGAAGTTTGAAAACCCTGATTCGAGCTTCTGCTTAGCCTACGAGTTCCCAGAATTAGACTAAATCCAAATGAAAAGCATAAGACTAAATTGGAGACATTACATGCTCTACCAGTAGCAAGTCGTTGGGAAAATAAATGATGTTTATATTCCATGAAAGTTATTGAATGCCTACCCAAATCCGATTCAGCAAATAGAATGCAATCGAAATATTAAGCACTACACATGTTCATCGAATTCCAACAGTGAATATTCATCAAATACCAAATATGTTGAATTACCACCGAACACCAAGCATCATACAAAATCGAATAAGCAACTTAGGGAATGAATTGCACCCAGCATTGAATGAATAAAAGGACAAGGTTTTAACCTAAATGCACTGCAGGGAGAAAGTACGATGCCTCTGACAGAGGCTTCAAGGATTTCTATTCTCATGAAACGCCGAAGGCTTACACCTGGTGCAGGCAGCGATGCTAACTCAGATTAGTGGGGTGCTAAATAGATGTTTGACAAGCGACCGAAGGGGTCTCACCACAAAGAAGAATGATAATAGGGATGTGCATAAATGACAACATTATTACATGCAAGGATCTAATGCATAAGATCAATTTTAATTGGACAAAAATTGCACCACAAAGTCGAGGTAGAGACAAACATGAAAGTTAATACCTATATTTTCTTGCAAGGGTCGTCGCAGCTGAATTGAAAACAGGTATAAATTATGTAGTTCCCCTAAACAAAGGTGTAATGACTGTAGATAGAATGCCTCTAAATATTGTCTTCATAGCAAGGCATAATCTTAAGAAACCAGATATGCGTCGGTAGATAAGTTGAGAAAGGACTTTCAAAACCTTCAGAAATGCAGAGTGAAAATTAAACTCATGCGCATACATAGAAGCCGCAAACATAGAGTTCGGTCATCTGGTGGAAGAAATGCAACCATGGAAACCCAACGAAGTACGAGGAATTCTCAAGAAAATGCCTCTTAGGGAAAGCCAAAAGGTCAAGAATGAAAGATACGCTGGTTGTCTATAAAACTTTCAAAACAAGAGACAAATGGCTACAAGAATTCACCACAATGCAAACAGCGAGAGGAGAAACCATTTATAAGAATGCAGTGATTGCAGTATATATATAAAGATGCATATTTTATGGTTTCAAAGTGAAAATAAAATAGATGTTTATCACATTTTCAAGTGTTAAAATTGCAGTTACTGATTATTAATCTCTTATCTATAAAGATTATTTGACTGCTGAAAATTAATTCACAACAAATATTGAAAAATAACACAACTACAACTTCACAAATAAAACCATAGAAATAAAGAATAAAACATGCAAAATAATAAATATAATATTTTTTTGAACAAATTGTCTCTGGAAAGACCTTAGAGAGAAAACCAGCAGATAAGGAATTTTATTAATCTTCAACAAATCGAGAGATACATAAATTGCTTGCCTCTTACTAATCCCTCCAACACTATCATTGTGCCCTTGCTATCACTACAAGACTACTCCAACGCTATCACTGCGCCCTTGCTATCACTACAAAACTGTTTGCTCTTATTGTAAATATTTCTCAAGTGTGTGTTCTCCAAATGTTCATTGACCTCCTTTTAAACTATTCTCATTGGAAAATCAATAGCCATGATTTAATCTTAATCAATGGCTAAGATTAATTAGACTCTAACAGACCCTAATTAACTGGTTTCTAGAAGTCTCTAAAGGAATCAATCAATTAATTAATTAATTATCTCTAACTAACTTCTTTCTAGAAGTTTCCAAAAATGAATTAATTAAATAATTATCTGGACCTAACTAACTCCTTTCTAGAAGTCTCAAGAATTAAATAATAATTCTTGAAAATGGAGAAAACAATTGTTCAAGCTACAATAAATTAACACCAAGCACACCAAATAAGAAAACATTTGTTTTCAACAGACAAGAGAGGAAGAACTCAATTGCATTAAACAGAGAAAAAAAACAAGGAACAAAGATAAAGCCAACTTGGAATTCCAACGTTGGCTGAGATGAAAGCCAATGCCAAAATGAGTCCTTCAATTTTGCAGCCCGAACTCTTCGATTTCCAATTAATTTTTTTTTTAATCAATCAATAGAATGTCATTATTTCCCTGAAAAAATTCTTGCAAACCCAAAATATTATTTTTCTTCATGGAAAACAAAAATCAACCCTCCTGCCAAAAATCTTTCGAAAAGATAATTATTTACCAACAAGGAGAGTTGTTTGATTTTCGAGAACAAAATCCAACAAAATCTCAAAAATCTCTAATAAGACATCAATTTCCTTTTTGACAAACAGTTCAACATTGTGCATGTGTTCCAAGAAAAATCTTTCTATCTTTTTTTCACAATGAAAACTTCACAATTTCAACATAACCATATGCACATTCACAACCATTTATACTCACAAAACAAGAAATTATCAATACACAATTCACAATCCAAGGTATAAGGAAATTCAACATAGATTTTCACAAAAGAATTGAAACCACCACAACCAATCATTTATTCATCAACAAGGATCTATAAGGAAAAATCTTACCAAAAGATTGATATCCATCATGTGGAAGCCTCTCCTCCTCTAACCCATTCCTTCCATTCTTCCCAAGTGTTCTCCTTCAAAAAGATAAAAAAACTAAGAGACAAGAGCAAACAAAAGCAAAGGAGAGAAGCCAAAGCCAAAGTGAGAAGCCCCTTCTCCACTCAAGAGGTAAGAATAAATAGAAGGGAAAAGGCAACCACCTTTCCATAACTTCCCAACCACCCAACCAACTCCAATTTTTTCTTTTCATAAGTGAGTAACTAGAGTGAGTTTTAGAAAAAATTTAAGGGGTTTTATGGAATAAAAATACTCCTAACCCATAGACCTTCCACTTAGGAAATTTTTTATACACTTTGTTAGGTGAAAATTATGTAATCTTTTTAACAGATTACAAAACTTGCTTTTAGCCACAGCAATGTGAGGTACAATCTCTCATCTCAGAAAGGGGAGACACCCTTCTTACTGCTTATTGAAACTAAGTAAAACTAATTAAGAATTTACAATGATTTACACTACAATTAAGATATGGGGGTGTGTCACATTCATAATTCTCTCTTTTTTTAGAGAATATGTTTTACAATGCTTCACAGTTTTGACTTCCTGATTCAATATAACTTCAAACTAAAAACAAAGCAGTAATTCTGATACTATTATCGTATCAAATAAAATACTAAGAATACCAGCATAATAACGATAAATGATAAGATAAGAAAACTCACGAAGGCACAAATTTGTTTCGTAGCTTTCACCAATGAACCTTTTGAAATATATAACCAACATTATATTACAAGCACAACGTCTTCTAGATACTCCACGATAGATCCACGAACAACATGAACAAATACAAGCGCAAAATCTTGTAGAGAGCTCACCAACAACATTCAATCAAATAACACAAAATTGAATAAAAGAGTGCAACACAAACTTTACATGAATTTCCTCAAGGCCCTTTAGATCTCAATCACTAATCACTACCAATCTCAATCAAATTCAAAAAATAATCGATTCCAACACAAAGTCTTGTATGCAAATTTCTTCTTTATTGATCAAAATAGATACACAAAGATGAACACAAAGTTTCATGTATTTGCTTCTCAAAATGGCAGCCCTTCGTTGCAAAAGATTAAAGATAACAATTACAATAGAATCATCTCTTATTTATAGATGGGAGAGGAGAGACAATTTAGGAAAATCCTACCTAACTAGTTGACCTATTCAAAAATGTTGTCCATAATTATAGGAAAACATATTTGTTTACATGTGATTACATTTATCAAAATGACATGTAAAATATCAAAGCCTATTTACAAAATGCATAGAAGAAAGCATATAAACTATCTAACACTAGAGATACAAGAAGTCTTTATGGTTCCTTACATTGGGCACGGAAGTCTTCATATTTCTTCATTGTCTCTTGCATTAGAGTGTACTTTAGAGATGATGAGGATTCTTGATATTAACTCCTCCAATGAGATTGAAGGCTTTCCAGTGCCTTTCAAATCTAGAATAAGCTAGAAATCCATGAATTTGTTCATTGAAGCTATTGAGAAAGCTTCATCTTTAAATTCTTCTCGAACCATTGATGAAAACTTCTTTGAAAAACTAAAACATGGGAAAAAAATTGGTTGTACTTGAAAGCCTTCTCGCTTGGTGATAGGTAAAAACATGATCAAAACTACTTTGGAATCTAGGCACGAGAGATCAAAATGTATGCAAGAGTAGGCTTTAACAATTATGATGCAAAGGTAGGAAAAATTGAGGTTTTAGCATGGGATATTGCACTTTAGATGTAGTTACTCAAATTTTCAAGACACTACATATTGGATGTAAATCTAAGAAATTTAATGGGTTTTGGAGGCTTGAATGTGATGATGGTGGAAAACATAGCTCAAAATGCATTTTTGGATGATTTTTGAATGTTAGTGAAAAATTATTTTTTTGTGCAAGGGCGTTGAAAATCAATGCCCTTACATCTTGGAGGGTTTTCATTTGATGCACAAGCACTGAAAAACAACGCTCAAGCATGTTTTAGAAGGAAATTATATTTTGTGTAAAAGCGCTAAAAAATAGTGCTTCAACATATCACATGTAAAAGCGATAAAAAACATCGCTTCTACATTTTGTAGGACTTGGGTAGTTCCATGTAAAAGCAGTAAAACATAGCGTTCTTACATATCATATGTAAAAGTGGTGAAAATCAGCGCTTTTGCATGTGGGAAGGACACTTGAGTGTAAGAGCGCTAAAAAATTGAGCTTTTACATGTCAAATGTAAAAGCGGTGAAAAACAAAGCTTCTGCATGAAATATATAAGAGCAGTGAAAAATAGAGCTCCTACATGTGATTTGAGATTTGAGATGCAAAAACGCTAAAAACATCTCGCTCCTACATGTGTCAGAAAATGACTAAGGCATGAAATATGCAAGAGTGCTAAAAATCAGTGCTCTTACATGTAATATGTAAGAGCGGTGATGTAATGCCCCGCCATGTAACCCTAAAAGAAGTTACAATTCACTACTAAAGCGTATAATTTTTTTTTTATTAAAGTGTAATTAACATACATGTTCACCTACAATTGACAACAACCTCTGAGGCTACGTAACCGAGATTACCTAAACCCACAAATACATCAATATACATCCATAGCATTTAATGACAATAAGAAATGAATACTTCAACAACATAAAGATATTGTAACATAACATAAAGAGATATACAACCAAACTCTATATCATTAAATTAATCAAAAGGTTACATCACTCATTCCCAAAATGAGGCAATAATATAAATGTGTTATAATATACATAAATCCACCTCAAATACAAAAGAGGGGTAAGAATAACATGATTCAAATTGAAATAAGTGCATTGCTTGAATTAAAAATAGGAACTACGAGCTCTCCAACTGGATATCTCGCCACCAAGTATTGAAGATCAAAGGGGGACCCAACGGTGTATGGTGCATGTTCCACCCAACCAAGTGGTACCTGAAGGCCCACCCCCCATGCTAAGAGATAGTAACAACATAACATGGACAAATTCTCATACTGACACAATCAATCAAATGCACTATACAAGTCCAACTCTAACATGGTTGCATTGCTTCCAGATTTAAAATAGATCAAGTATGTTAAGAAAACTATACTATAAAAAAAAAAAATTGTTGTCCTAGACAGAGTGTCATCGCACAACTCGTCATGAGATCTCCTCTAGGAATCTTCATAGGCTCTAGTAATCCTAGTGACCTCAACTGAATCTCGACCTCCATACTCACTCATGCGGAATCAAATACCTCTCGTAAGGACAAGGTAGATGACTTTGCCATTTTAGGCCTTCCCACTCATCCCAAGCCTAAACGAGCACTTGTGTCTATGAGTAAGGTTAATTTATCTTGTTTAGGGTGAAAAACTACCTAATCTTCTAAGTACATGAATTTAGTCATCACTTGATTAAACTACCTCTGAAGGTTACCCAGTTTACCTCTTTGGGCTTTGTCACCTAACATAAGCCACTCTTCTACTAGACAACATACCATACAAAACTAATCACCAAGGGAAGATTTCTCAAGTGCATACAAAATAGACAAAACAACCACTCCAATTCTAGGAGGCAACATATAATGAAACTCACTCCAAACACTTGGAGGAAAAAAGACATAATGCACTACCCCAAAATACAAATGGTTGACATAAAAAATCGACAACCCCCATCTTTTAGATCCCTCTCAAAGACTTACGTATTAAAGACACAATTAACCTATTTCCCAAATCATGAACATTGAGGAAATAATCATCTAAGGCAATAGCAAAGAAATAATCTACCTTTGGATATGCTAAATCCATTTCTCTTTCAAATACATTTCACACTAAGAATAACAATTGCCCTTTCAAAATAATTGAAATAACTAATTAATTGCCTCTTCAGTAAAATCAAATCCTTAAATTACTTTTTAAAAGCAACATAAATCAATCTAAAGTTAATTTCTTCAATTTACCAATCTAACATAATGTCCAATTTTTCTTCTAATAATTACTCTAATATTTCATTGCATGCAAGTAATCAATCAAAACATTAATTATACATTTTAATGTATATATTCATGCTATATATACATAACAAATAAATTTATATACTTAATTATATATATAATCAATATACACATAAAATATATATTTTAAAATATTTTACAAAATAATTAAATTATTTAAACCAAATCAAACATATTAAAATAATATGCAATATCTAAATATATATATATATATATATATATATATTAAAAAGCATAAAAAAAAATGGAATTATACATACGTTGTTTGCATCTAACGTGCTTACTAGAGCATGTTTTAAACATATAAATAAGGGTGTGGAGGTGGATGTACAACTAAAGCTTATAAAAGTGGGAGCGTCGGTTGTACTATGTACAGACCGACCACCCTAATAAAGGTCGAAAGGGGCAACGCGTCCCCCTATGAGGTGGGTGCATTGCCTCATAGGCAACGCTCAACCTAATACTAAATGTGGGTGGTGGGGAATATAACTGCCTCCACCAACCACCATTTAATATATTTTTTTATATCAATTCATTTTTAAAAAATTTGATTTTGTTTCTTCCAAAACAACTACGTCGTACGAATGATAATTTTCACAATTAAAATAAAATCCACAATAATAATATATATATAATATATGTATATATATATACAACAAAATATATATATACATATATATGTATATATAATATATATATTTAAAAGGAATTTCAACGTAATAGACAAATTGGAGAAGTTTTTCCAAAATATACACCTACAGGTGAAATTATAAAAATTTCCAGAGAACACCCAAATTCACAGAGGATTTTAAAATAAACTTTTTGATTAGCTTACTCAAATCTAAACACAAGTAAGGAAACTACTAATTTATTTAAGAGGTTTTCAATCAATTCCTAATATCTTCTGAGTTTCTCCACCGCAAAATACACAGAGGTTTCACAATTTCCTTTTCACTACAGAGGTTTAATTTTCTAAAAATCTAAATTTGTTTTCCCCAAGATTTATTTCATAGTTTAAATCTAATAAATCTCTCAAATATCACAATTCATAATCTTTGGTTCTTACTATAACTAATATTTTCTAAATTTCTTCATGACAGTCACAGAAGCTTTGAATTTCTTTTTTTCTAAAACAAATTAAACTTTTATGTATAGATCTAGTACATCAATTTTCTACAGCTATACAATTCCAAAACAAATTTTAAACAAAACCAAATACACAAGAAAGGAACATGTATCAAGAAGCTTCTGAAGAATTGATTTTTTTATGGTGAGCCCCTTCCAAAGCTTTCACAACTTCCTCCCAGCAACACAATATTTCCAACACCAAAATCGTATCCAAATTCACAACAAATATAATAAAATAATTCTTCTAAATTTCCTACAGCCAGGAAATCTCTACAATCTTCTATGTTTTTTTTAATTTCCCATTCCTCTCCAAAAATATCCTCACACTCTTGTGAAGAAGTTTTCCTCTTCTTTAACCAAAATCTCAAATTTCCTCCTGTGAATAAATTTCCAACAACTTCTTAATTAATTCACTCACACATGTGGCAATTAACAAATATCTTTTAACAACCAAATTTAATTTCCCAATATAATTTAATAATTTCAAATTCCAATTTAATTTCAAATTGAATTCAATTACTTCTAATTCAAATTTAAATTCCAAAATGAATTAAATTATCTTTTTCAACTTTCTAAATAAGCATATTTAATTAATCAATTTTAATTACTTAATAAATAAATTTAACCCAATGGATTAAATTTAATTTACTAAATAAATTTAATTTACTAAATAAATTTAATTTAATTAATTAATTTAAATAAATAGCTTCTATCACAATGTCTAATTTTAATTAAATAAAAATCAATATTATTTAAAGCAATAATTTTAAACATTTATTTCCATAATCAAGAACCCTTTAGAATTAAATAATATTAAAACAAAGAAAATGATGACACAACAAATACGAGTGACGACACACTGTGACTAGGGTGTAGACCTAACACATGTTACCTAGCTACTATCTCTCGTTCAACTTAACCGTTGGGTCGACGTGCTCAAACCTGTGAAACTAGGTGGAGTCGATGTCATGTACCTGCAAACCTGTAAACAAAATAACAAGGATCACATATATATAAGTAGCATAGCATACACACCGTGAAGAGGAAATCACAGAATCGTAGGGCGCTCGCAAGTGAGTGATATGATCCCGTCTCCTTCACCAATATACTCATCATAAATTGATAATTCCATAATACTCAAATATCTCATGTACAATAAACATGTTAAAGCAGCAAGTATTTTACACTAATTAAATAATATCAAATAAAGAATTAGCTAAGATACACCACATCACACAAATAGTTTGTCGCTCTATAAATAAAGATCAAATAACACACATGATAAAGTATTCAAAGTATCATAGTAACTAAAACTAAAACAAAGCAAGGTACGTTGTCTGAACAAGAAGCTAAAATGAAAAAATAGAGTTTTTGCATGAAATATGTAAGAGTGGTGAAAACAAATCTCCTACATGTGACTTGAGATTTGAGATGTAGAAGCACTAAAAACCCCGCTCCTACATGTGCCAGAAAATGACTAAGGCATGAAATATGCAAGAGCGCTAAAAATCAACGCTCCTACATGTAATATGTAAGAGAAGTGAATAATAGAGCTTTTGCATGAAATATGTAAGAGTGGTGAAAAATAGTGCTCCTACATGTGCAAAAAAATTTCTAACTCCCAAAACTGAATTTTCACAACTTGGTTTAAAATGTGAATTTCGATGAACTAACAGAGGTTAATGCTCAAAATGACTTTTTGAGGATGGGGAACCACACACGAGGAACAATTCAACTTGCCTCATTTTGTGTGCTTAGAATACGTGGGCTACGAAAAAGACAAGTTTTGTAGGGGTTATCCCATAAATTGAGCATGCTGAATTTGAGGATAACACACTTAAAACCACATAAGGACTTCATAAAACATACAATAATAAATCACATTTAAAAGGTGATTCAAGGGTCTAATAAAATGACCTCTCACACATGCACAACCCTAACAAAGCAAGAATAACATAAGGGAAGTAGCTATGTGATCCCTTGATCAACATTGGCCAATTTTAACCTGTTTACTCAACCAAAAAAAGGTGTTAGTATTTTTCATGATTAACAATAATTGAAACAAATGACATATGAAGAAAAAAATTATAATAATAATCGACTAGAGAATTAAACATACACAAGTAACATATAATTCAACTCCCTACTTGCATAATACCTTTTAGAGTCGAGCAATAATTGATCATACTATTTATCATCGAAATATCACTACTTATGATAATAATCTACTTAACTTACAACGAATACTACTATAAAGAAACATTAAATATCAATCATCATCTTACAATCACACCTACTCACACCCATAGTATATAATCACCTAGCATCATGTAATTCACATAATATACAAAGTAATATCACCAATAACTGAACATATCAATCATTGCATACCTACGTAGACAAGGAATATAACTCATCTAGCTATCACATGAAATAACAACAACCATAAATTAGATAAGATTAGTTAGTTAACAATTAGAATATGAGAATCTTTGATGTATATGAACAATCATCACTAATGTGTATTATCCAATATAAAATAACATAAAATATAGGACATAAACCATCAATGACTAACAGGATCAACAAGGCCACAAGGGATGAGGTCTTACAAAATAGTTAAAAGAGAAAACAACCAACAAAACCAATAACCAAACAAAAAGAAGAAAACTTACATCATAGTATTAGAGCCTTTTAATAACATAATAGTTTTAATATTCATTAGAAGAATCATACTAATACTAGCAAAAATAATAAAAATGGTAAAATAACAAAAAGAATAGCCCAATGATAGCTAGAGGACATCAACAAAGTGGGAATCTTTACACCCCATAATAAGCATAAGATTCTTCTAGTCCTTATATGAGATGTTAAACTTTTCCTCCTAGAGAAATTCAACCACACTCCACCCTTGTATCATCCTATTTATATTTATTTTTTCTCTTGTTCACGAAGCTATCTTGCATGCTTTTCCCTTTTTTGAGCTCATCCAAAAGAATCACTACACTAGTAACAAAATGACACATCATATCATCTATTATGTTAACCATCCTACAAATAGCATCCTCCACCTTTTTTTATCTTATTCTAAATCTTAGCAAGGTTATGTTGGAGTTCATTCTATTGCACAATGTAGTTGGCACAAGTATGGTCTTTGGCAACTTCAATTTCCTCATATTATTGCATATTAATAGAATGGTCAATACAAAAATTATTGTACTTCTCATTAACATTATCATGGAATGTATCCTAATCCTCAAAGGACTCAAAATTAGTCTCAACATGGAGTCTTCAAAGGGAGAGTCGTTATCAAACTCCTCATCTAACAAGTCATCCTTATTTAGGTGTTGCAATTAGACATTTGGGGAATGAGTGGGGGGGAATGAATGTTAACATTCTCCTTGTTCTTAAGGATTTGAAAAACCTTCTTATTTCCTTTACTCTTTTTGACAATAGGCTCAACCATAGATATCTAGGCCCCATTAATGACCCTAAAAGGAAGAAGCACGAGGGTAAGATTGATATTTTTTGGTATAAGAAAAGAATTAGAACTTGATGTAGGGTGGGTGGTTCCATTTTTATGTATTTTTCTAAAGAAGAGGAAAATAACAAGCATTTCATGTCTCAAATGGTCCAAAAGGGGAGAATGGTAGCCATGAATACTTGATAACTTTCTCCCTAAAGTAAAATATTCTATGAGGTGATAACTTACAACATTCCAAGGGGAAGGCAACACTGCACTTTTGTAGCTATTTTGGTGCTTGATGACCTACTCACCTTTAAGGAAAGTGTCTATGAACTTAGAGTCTTTGCTTATGCTCAACCTTGGGACCTTTCAACCCTTACAATTGACCCAAGTATCTTGGTAAATTAATTATTTAGTGAGTGAATCTTAAGCCACACACAACAACTTGCCTCTTGTTTTAGAACTTGACAAATTGATTTTTGAGGACCACATCATACCATTGTATCAATTTCAAATACGAGGATGGCTCCACCCAAACCCTCTATCCCCATGGCAATTTTAAAGAGAAAACTAAGAATGTGGGTTAGAATGCAATGAATATGAATATGGCATTGAAAATGAATAGATGATTTGTTCCAATGTCATGAACATGATGGATAACATGTTATAACACATTGAGTGAGCTATCATTAGTTGAGAAAAAAAATTGCCTCCCTTTTTATAAATGAGTATCTAGTAATCTAACATTTGTTCATCTTCCACTTGACATGGTACAACCTCAATCAATCTACATGAAGAAATTATATTGAGACAAAACATCTTGGACTTTAAAGGGATAAAACTCAACTAACTTTAACATGACAAGGATACTAACTACAAAGTTGACTTGAAAAGAAAAGTTACATAGGGGTATCCACAATTGTAATAACAAGCATACAAAAACCTTCTAAAATGTCTATATGCAAACATGAGTATCAAATTAAAAATAAAATATTCTTAAAAAATTGAATTTTAATATTTTTTATAACAAACTCTTCAAATTTATTTACTTATTTTTGTTAAATATTAATATCTATAAATAATACTTTTTTAAGTTTATGGTTTTGCAATATAGGGCATATTCATCATGCCTATCTTACTCAAATTTTAGGAAAGCTATATTCTCTCCACAAGCTCTTATTTGGTTTCAATATTGAAAAAGATTCACAAATTTGTTTGCTAATGTTATGGTCACTTTTTTTTGTCTTGAATATGTTTTTTTTCTTGAAGAAACTAATAATGAATCTCTTAAAATGGATAAAATTATGGATCACATCTAATTCTTATTAAAATCTTTCCCTACCACCATTGATTCAGATTTTAAAATCCAACCACAAGGTGTCATGTTAGACCTCAACAATATGTAACAGCATTGCTAAATAAGAACCAAATTCATGTGTTCCAACTAAATGAACCAAAGAGAAATAAAAAAGAAAGAAAAGTTAACTCACCATTGTGCAAACAATAAATGGTGAGCCAAGGAATTAAACTAGAGACCTCATATTGGGGGAATAGTTTTATTTCTTGTTTTTTTAAGACTTGGGAATAGTATGCAACCTTCCACTTCTTTATTCATTTAAGTTAGTGTCCTAAACACTAAGAACGTTTATTAAGTTTCTACTATAATTTGAACTCACAAGTAGATTGCCATGCAAAATACTCACAATTGATATTGTTGATATAAGGAACTCTCAAAATCACAAAAATAATTAACCCAAACCTATGAATGGAAAAGGCCCAATGATCATATTATGATTAGTTGCAACTTATACCACAAAGGTTTCGTTGTGCTTTTTTATGAGATTTGGCAACCCATTGAGGCCAAATCAATGAATACTCACTCATCCCTCACAAGCAATTGGTACTTCTCTAAAAACAAACCTTCTTATACTATTCATTCATCAAAAAGTGTATGACATTGAGTATCTCTTCCCATGTCACTCTAATTCTTACCAAGCAAAACACCCTCCTATAGCCATCACTCAAACATTAAGCACAACCTGTTGATTATGTCACTTGTTCAAAATTTGGGTTAAAGCAAGTATTTAGAAAAAAAAAATGCACCATCACAAAAGAAAAGGGAAAAAATGAATAGCAAAGGCAATTAGCTCTAGAAAATAGTTTCTCTAACTTGGGGTTATAATAGAAATCATAATTCTCCAACATAGACAAATCCATGTTCTAGAAGATTAAGATAAGGGTTTTTTTTTTTTCAATTAAGAACTCAATGTCTTCAAATCTCCACAAAATTAATAGATCTACTACCCAAAAATATTATAAGCTGCAACCTTATAGAAAAACTTCTCATATAACCAACTCCAATAGAATGCCAAACTATTACAAAACACCTCATTTGTTGTTGGCTATGCCTCTATGCAACACATGATTCAAAATAACCAAAACCTCAAGAGATTTTAGCCCCAAGAATCAAATAACTTGTGACAATTAAAAGCGAGACTACATCATTGACAAAAATAAATATCACACATATTCAATTAATCATACATGAACAATACAAATATTAGGTGGATTCTCAAATAAGCCCTATAACAAAAGGTACTCAATAAAATCAATTGATTTTTGACCTCTAATGGCATTCCTTTTGATTCTTGTTTTTGGAGGAATATTGTTCCTTGCAGGGATTTGATTGCTAATGGTGTTAAATGGTTGTTGGGTGATGGTACCAAAATTCTCTTCTGGGAGGATACTTGGTGTGACTTGAATCCTTTGATTAATCTTCCTTGGCCCCCCCCATTGTTCCTATTTGCAAACGTCTATTCAACACTCAGGTGGCAAATTATTTTCATAATGGGAAGTGGAAAAATTTCCAAGACTGGATCCTGTCTTTGAAGGTTCTTAAGGACTTCTTGTGCAATGTTCGTATCCCCATCTTTCCTAGACCGGACAGAGTTGTTTGGGCTCCTTGTGCTAATGGCAATTTTTTGGTGGCTTCTGCCTTTGTTAATTCGTTGGATAAGCCTGATCCTGTTCCGATTTGAGGAAGATTATGGAACAAAAAGTTGATTCCCAAGGTGAATGTCTTCTTTTGGCTGCTTATGCAAGGTAAAATCTTAACATAGGATAATCTTTGTAAAAGGGGCTTTTCTTTTCCTAATAGATGTGTTATTTGTGAAGTTGATGCTCAGAGTGCTTTCCATATATTTCTTGGATGTAATTTTTCCTCTCCTCTTTGGAGTAAATTTCTTGGGTTATGGAATCTGGTTTGGGTCTTCTCAGATCCCTTGACAAATTTGTTGACCAATGAAAGTGCCCCTCCACTTCTCCTGTTCTTTGTGGGCTTTGGGATCTTATGGCCCAACATATTGCGTGGGGACTATGGAAAGAACGAAACAACTAAATCTTTTGTGATTCTAAGCTTAAAGTTGGCAGTCTTTATATCAAGATTCGTCGGGCGATCCTGGAGAATTTTATTATCATTTATCCTGAATCTTCTCGATGTGCTCCTGTTGTGTGTTTGGCTAGGTATGACCTTTTGGTGATTTCTAAATAGAAGATCCCATCCATTCCTGCCATGAATCATAAGTCTAGTTTGAATGCTAGATTGAATACTAAGTGGTAACCACCTCCTTCAAGGTGGGTAAAAGTTAATTTTGATGGGGCAGCAAAGGGTAACCCTAGGCCTGCAGGTTGTGGGGGGGTGTTGAGGAATGAAGATGGCAGACTCTTAGGTGTTGTGGCACTCCCATTGGGAAATCCGACCAATCACTGTGTTGAGGTGGAGGCTACGTTTACAAGTATAAAATTCGTTGTGAAAAGGGGCTATACCAAATTATGGGTTGAAGGCGATTCTTTAAACATAATTAACTACCTACATGGCACTCATAAGCCTAGTTGGAATGTGAAGCAATTAATCAAAGATACTATAATCATGCCAAGTTCTTGTGAAGAGACTCGCGTATCTCACATCTTCCGAGAAAGAAACTCATTGGCAGATTTTTTTGCTAAAGAGGCTGTCAAATTGAATGAGTTTTGTGTGTGGGAGGAGGGCTCGATCCTTCCCGAGAAATCTAGGAGCTCAATGAGAAATGATGGTGTGAGTTGAGTTGATGTGATGGCGACATTCAATCGTTAGAACCATATTCCGACTCACACGCTTTTTGGGTTTCGTTTGGATTACTGGCATTTAATTGAGTGATTATTGCAAGGGTTTGTCTTTCCTGGTGTCTAAAGAAATGGGTGGCGATAGAAGCAAAATTGAGTTGCACTCTTCTGCAAGTCTGAGGAAGAAAAAGAAGTTATGGAAGATTCTCCGCCATGAGAATTTTACGCCGTTTCTAGAAAGATTGCATGGGCATGACCCAAATGCCTCGACAGAGTTTGTTTCCTGCTGGCATAACTGTAAACTTCAAATAAAGGGTCTAAAAGTGGAGGTAAATCAGGAGCTAATTGCTACTGTGATGGGGATGTCAATGGTTGGTCGTAAGTTTTACAAGGACAAGAAGAGTAATGAGGAAGCGATTGCCTAGTTCTTCAAAGATGACGAGAGGAAGAAGTTGATTAAGATGGGAAGTTAGGGCTATGAGCGCAAGTCACTCAAGAAGATATGAGCAGAGGTGGCCGAGGTAATTATGTGCTATGTGACATTGGAAGGTAGGTTTATTGCTATATCGGGTCACCATTTCACTCTTTTAAATCACTTCAAGCATGGGTTGTTTGTTTCCTTCCCGTTTATTCTGCTATCTTCCATTGAGATTTTAGTTTATGCACATTTAAAAAATAGGAGGGCTCTGGTCCTCCATGAGGGTCTCATCCTTTTAATCATAGAGCATGTTAGGTCTCTTCTCCTTGACTCTACTATTAAGGGAAAGGAGAAGACTCTAAGTGAAGGATCTAATTTGTCTGGTTCGCATACCAACAGTGTCGAAGATGAGGAGTGTGAAGAAGAGGATGATGATGGTTTTCCATCCCTTGAGGCTACCTCCTCGAAAAAGAGGAAGGGTGGCCTTAAAAGCAATCAAGTTGCTAAGCGCCTTGCTCTGTCTGACAGTGAGGATACGGAGGTGGGCTTGGATGATTCCTCTCCCAGGAAGGTGGAGTTGGTTGTTGGCCAGGTAAAAATTGAAAATGGAGGTAATAAGGAGAGTTTGCAGGAGAATGTTTTGGCTTTGGAGGCCAAGGATAAGTCGAGGAGGACATCCAAACGTATTGCCAAGCTGAAAAACCAAGCCTCAAAAGTTCTTGCAAAGGATGCCAAGGTGATTTGTGAGGAAAAGGTGTCCAGAGAAAAGACGGTGGAAATTAATGATTCACCAGCTCATAACTTGACCAATGATGATTTGCAAGAAGAAAACAAGGATCAAGGGGAGGAAGACATTGAGAAGATGAATGCTAAGTCGGAATCCCTGAAGGTAGATCCTCTTTCTGAGGACTTTTCTTATCTAAATGATGAGTCTCCCTCAATGTTCAAGTTGCTAGACATGGCAAGGGTTGGGGCCACTAGAACTTTTAAATTGGCTAAATGGACTCTTCAAGAGTTTAATAAAGTTAACATTAAAATTAGGGGTTTGAAGGAGAACTTGAAGAATGTGCCAAAAAGCTCAATGTCAAACATTTTGATTGACAAAATTATGGACCTAGAGGGTTCTTTCCATGATTTCAAATCTCTCTGTGAAGATTAGTTGGCTGGGTTAGAAGCCAAAGTTGTGGGCACCAATGCAAACATCAAGAAGCATTTGCATGCATGCCATATTTCTATTAAAAATAGTGCGGACTCCTTGGAAGTCTTGTTTCGAAAGATTAGTGAACTAAGGAAGGACCAATTGTACTTTTCTGAATTAATGGAGAAAGAGCATGCAACTAAGTGCAAAGGAAAAAAGGGGGCGAAAGATGATAGCAAAGGCTTTGTTATTAAAAAGTTTGCTGATTGGAAAAAATCCTTTGAAGCTGAGAAGAAGGAGCTTTTGGACATGATTGATCTGCACAGGAACCAAGAGCTTGAGGTGGCCAACACCTTAAGCAATATGAAATAATTCTCAGTTCTCTTTGTCTATTGTTTTCTTTCTGCTAGGTCTCGGTTTTCTTTTGGTTGTTTTGTTGTTGATGGGTGTTGCTAATGGTCTACTGTTTTATCTCCCGTTCAACACTCTGTCTTTTTGTTTCCTTGGTTATGGTTTGTTGCTGGTATCTTTTTGCCTATCTTCTAAGCAACATTTTATATCTCAAGTTGTAAAGGGTTTCAAGTCCCTTCAAAACTTATTTTTCTCGTATAATCAAAATAAAATCAATTGATTTAAATATAGGTGAGGCAAAACACTTTATTTGAACCTTTATGTACTAAAATATATATGAATGGTTTGACCACGAAAAATTCTACCATGCCAATATCAATCCCAATAGCATTATATTCTACCATGCCAATATCAATCCCAATAGAATTATGTAATTACAAGAAATACTATGGGAATAGTTGTGAGCAAATAAACCATGTCAATATGGTTTGGAGCATTTGTCTATCAAGGAAAAAGCTCTGAATATAAGCCTCATCATTGAGAAATTGCAATTATAATGCCAATCTTAAACTCCCATATTTTAATAACACGAGAACTTGAAATCAATTTGGAGTCTCAATATGATATCATAATTTTTCTTCACATTGAAACCAATCTAAATAAATGAGAGAAAATATAAGATTACAAGTCTCTTGACCATAAATTATTTTATTGCAGATTTACATGCCAAGAAAAGAAAATAGAAAAAAATAAAGTTACCTACTAAATGGAAAAAAAAAGAGTTTAAATTTGTTGAATTGAAAAAGTCGCATTTGTACCATTGAAAAAATATATATACCAAGTGACAAGTTTATATTTGATTTGTGGAATATATGGATTATATTTTTTTGGAAGGACTGCAATATATTTTATTTTTTGCCCATTCCAAACACAAAATGAAACATCATCCATTTGGGTGATCTTGTTCTTGGGTGATCTTGTTCAACCTTCAATATACTTTAAGAAACATCAAGCTACCATTTGCTTCTCTATGTTAAAATGCATTGTGTCCCTACTTTGTAATTGAAATAGTTGAGATTCACTAAATACTAGATGTTGTCCCCCAATATCATAGAGACATAAATATCCATAAGCCATGCATGAATTGGCTCCATGGTTCTGCTGGAAATCCACAACTCCATTTCACTTAGAATAGAAAAATTTACCTCTAAATAAATAGATGCATACATGTGTGCATTCATCATCTTACAAACACTCTTGTAAACATATGCACATACATGCATGTGTGTGTTGTTCACTCAAATATAAAGAGACTTGTATTTGTAAATAAAAATCCCTTCCATAATGGTAAGCAATTGTAAAAATGCATATGTTAGAGGATTTAGCCAAATAGAAAAAATACGAGCCATAATACTCAAATTCATGATATTTTTCCTCATGTTTGTTAATAACCACAAGGCACAGGAATGCATACGCACCTTAACTCATTTGTTAGTAGGGGGAGGAAGAACGAATGTAATTCACAGCTTTGGGCTTCTCACCTTTCAACCTTCAAGGTAAATATTTAGCACCGATAGAAGTGGATGTTAAATAATACTGGCATCTAAGCTATATTACCTCACTCATACAATTTTCCTAGTCATGATGTTAAAGGAACTGAAGCACAGAACAATATTCAATCTGATTTAAGATGCTCACATAGGGACCTACATCTGATAAGAAGAAAATAGATGTCATAACACTTACTTTATCTGCTGTGGTCCAGTAAGAATCGCTATCCAGTTTAGAAGGCATTACATGCATATTGCGTAACCTACAGTTGGTAGCATTTCCGCTAGACAGTGATAGATGCTTTAACAAAAGTCTTGTACTGTGGAGAGTTTCATTCAAATATTACTAAGAACACCTAAGACAATGTTTTTATGACATCAAAATTTAAAATTAAACCATCATATAAGCTGTTAATGCCTGTGAACTCTCCTACAAATAATGCAAGTTTTAGTTTTAAACTTTAAACTGATGCTACAAGAAAATTTGAAAAATCGTATACCTACATGGATGCATTTTAGAAAGAAATGGTATCCCAATTCACCTTAAAGTGAGAATAACATGTCATACAAATTTTGTAACTCTAATGAAATCCAAATGCCTTTGTCCTACGATTCTGGCATTGCCCAAATACAAAAGTTAAATAGCAAAGAAATGCTTAAGATGAGATGACTTGGTTCTATCTTGTGAATTTTATATGCACCAAGATGGTATCCTAATTAGGCATTAAATAACCTGGTAATATTGTGAGATTTATCTTGAACTCAAACTGTACTGCAACCTAGATTTCCTGCATGAAACCATTTTACATTCACCCTAGAGGCTTTGGTGCCATGGTAAACCACCTAGGAGTTTACCAAGCATCGCACAGGTTCAAGTCACAACCTAACTACCCAATAGTGACCTCCCTTCCCAAGGAATTCCCAAAAGGAGAGTTTACCAAACAAAAAACAAAACTATTTATGACAGGAATGAACACACAATTACATTGACTATTAGCGACTGTATTTTCACCATTTATGAAAGAAAACAAAATCAGATGTAAAGAGCTAAACCAATTGAAGAAATGCTTAGGTATTGAACATACTTACCAGGAGGTGGGAACTAGTGCTGGTATGCATTTATTTTTGAATTTGGAGACGGATGATTGGAGACAAGAAATTTTAAAAAATATTTATATTAGAATTTAAATTTAGGAAAAAAATCTTCCAATGGATATACAATTTCAAAGAATATAAAATACTAAAATGTTAAAAAATAAGAAAATTAACATGATTTAAAGAATTGAAATAGATGTCAACAAAAACAAAAATTTATTATATTGGTATTGGATAATCATCATCATAATATAAAAATAACTTTAAAGCATAATCACCTGGAGATGGCAGACACAGATTGGGAGGGGAATGCAATTGTTTTAAAAACATGATACAGGGGTCCTCAGAGATGACCATATTTTTAATTTTAATCAATTGTTGGACTTCAACGCATGTACACATCTTAAGCCTTATCGTTGTTTCTCATGGTACCATTACCTCTGGCATTTGATAAGAAGTTTTGTGCTACAAAATGACTTGAAAGTTCATGTAAAAAATAGAAAATTACAAGTCTACGAGTGTACTTCAGTTCTTTTAGCTTTTGTCAACCACATATCAGCACTTGAGGAAACCCCAGTGTAATTTATATGATATATTTGAAAATCCTCTGTATGAAGTTTCCCAATTTTCAAGCAATGCCTCTAGTAAACATATAAAGATGCAAAGAAACTTCATTATAAATCTCCTAATGTCTGGAGACATCCCCATATGGGCCTCTGAGATGGTGACATATCCCTGATATGGAAGACGAGTACCAAGGGTCAGGGTATATGAATCTGCTTATAACTATGGGATTGAATCTTGACAGAAGCTTCAATAGTTCAGTCTCTTAAAAAGAGGAAAAATAAAATTAATAACCGTCTGTGAGGGGCGGAAGTCCAGCCAAAGAATATCAATCTTAAGTAGGCAAATTTTGGAAGCAAACAGCATGGTGGAAGACTGAAATTGAACAAAATGTTTCTCATAGACCTTTGTAAAAGTCCAGACTAACAATAGCAATCGACAATCACCAATTTCACAGATAAAGACAACGATTTCTTTCGCTACAACTATGAGTGACAAACATGGTCAAGTCAATATTAAATCAGATACAGTAAAGAAAAGAAGCAGAAAGACAAAATAAAAGCATATGTGAGATGTAAAATTAAAATGATTGTCAACCTTTCATCAAATGTAATATTCCACCATCCATCATGGAGGGGATAACCATTCTGTTCAGAATTAAGAAGCTGAAGAAGAACCCCAAAAATTACATGTAAAATCTTGAGTTCTCTTTAAATCCTTAGTCACAGAACTGTTTGATTTATTGCTTTTCTTATCTGCTTTGCTTGAGCTTCTTTCTGAGTCACTTTCTGATTCATCTAATTCATCCTCTTTTCTGAAAATATACCCAAAATCGCATGTTGAATCTCACTTTTCTATAAATATTTAGGCCCACATTTGTTTGGTTTATTTCATTTCTCTTTACTTTCCTCTAAATGCTTTCTGCATCAATTTGTGATTCATTTTTTCTTTGAGATTCATTTTTTCTGAAGAACCAAAAGTTACATGCAATATCTCATTGCTTTATAAATCCTTAGTCCCAAAACTGTTTGATATATTACTTTTCTCATCTGCTTCACTCGAGCTACTTTCTGTGTCACTCTCTAGTTCATCTAACTCATCACTTTTCTTTCCCATTCCGGTATTTGCATTGGAAGCCGAGGAAGGAATAATATGTCTACTATAATATGGTTGTGAGAGATGAGACAAATAGTGTGAGGAAGGTTGAAATGCATGGTATCCAAATGGAGAGGATCGATAATGATTGGGAGGATAGGAGTTTGCATGATGCCATGCTGGCATTGGCAAATAGCTACTAGATGGACGTTGAGCAGCATATGGAGGAAACATTGAAAATGGTCGAGGCATGGAAGACAAAGGTCCTGTCCCAGCAGCAATGGTTGTTATTATACCAGTAGTAGTAGAAGCTGATGCAGCTTGAATAAGTGGAGATGTTAGAGGAAGAGTAGCTCCCGAAGCAGTCAAAGTATGATGAAATGTCATTGGACTGAATTGTGCTGATGGCATGGAATTCTCAGAAACAGAAGGAAAATACTGTGCCATATGTGATACTGGAGGCTTACTGAGGATCAGGGCATGAGACCTCTTCCTTGTTGATTTTCCTGCTGCTGAAACTGCTCTCGCTGACACTGAAGCTGTAGTTGTCACAGCCTGCTGTAGAATCAAATACTTTGAGATTATTAACTCTTCATGAAAAAATATAGCGGCAACTACATTAGTAAAATTACAATCTTGTCCAAAGGAAATATACAAAAACTGAGTATTCATAATGTCCAGAGCATATATATCATAGATGATAAATGAATGACCCTGAAACATCAGAATAATAGCTATCTACACACTATATTTACCAAAGACAAAAATCTTATGGGATGAACCCTATCCATGACATTCCCATCTTGGGTTTTTATTTTTCCATAATCTGGATTTGCATTCACACTGCCTCCAAGAAAGAAAAGGGATTTGAAGATTTGCACTGTCTATGATAAATACAAATGCTCATATATGATTAGACCACGAAAGTGTCAGTTTGAACTTTGAAGCTACCACCCATATGCAACAAAACTAATCACAAAGTTTAAGGCTGTTTATTAACTTTGTACATAAGTGAACACCTAATTAACTGTTATTGCCATACGCTCCAGTGTTTTAACTATGATAAGTATAACAAATGTTGATTATCTAGCTATAGTCCATACAAAAATTGTTGCCCTCTCAGGTTCCCTCCATCTGCTAGTGATTGGCTTCTGAAACTAATACAATGTTATTATGCTCCTTTCAATAGTCCTTGTATTTTGTTCAATGCTGTGTTTGATACAGTTTTCCTGTAATGCACTTAACGATCTTCAATTGAGCAAGACAGAAGAGAAGCATGGAAGTCATTATGATGTAGCAATTGAGAATTAAGTTACATATAGATGTTGGTTGTCATATGCTTGAATTTCACAGGTGTAGTGTACATACATTTGCTATTGAATATTTATGAAGTCAAAATTCAACAAAAATGAGTTATTATATCCTCTGTCAAAATCTCACCAGTGGATAGAACATTGAATATGGATGAAACAGCTCCTCCCCTTGAGCATCCTCATCTGACCTACAATTTTTCATACATAACAAGTAAATATAAGAATTAAAACTTGAACCAAGTAGAGTAGATTCTGTTTTAGAATGTCAAAAAGAAACAAAATTCACATAAATATGACATGAAGCTTCAATTTTTGGACAGCTCAATTATTAACACAGGATATTGGCGCTATCTAACCATTTTTGTTCTTTTTCATAAAGTTAGATTTGAATAAGAGCATCTGAAATCACATCATCATGAATAAATTGAGAAGAGGGCTGCCTAAAGAGGAAGGTAAAATATCCAATGTGAGTGTAATATCTGACCATATGAATAAATGCCATTAACATCGATATAAAAGTGACAAGAAACAATTTCAAAATCCGATTCAAGTGTCCATTCTTGAATCAATTAAAAAACAGTCCTTTACGCATGCATGCTCCTTTTATGGAGGTACATTGATTGCAAAAATGTAACATATTATAAATATAGAATTCCCGCATATTGACTTTCAGCATTTCAGAATACCAAGTGAACATGCATTATTAGCAAACTTATAAAACTAAGAAAAGTTGGAAATTAGCCATTCTCAGGAGAATTCACAGGCAATTTTATTTTTGTTCTATTCATGCAAATATTGTCTTATTTATATTTTAAACATGCTGCTTCTATTCGGGAATGTTATTTTTGTATGACTCAATGGGGGAAGCATGTAGTGTAGTAGCTTACCTTATTTACTTTTTATTTAGGCCCAATTATATCATCCCTGCTCTTTAAATAGTTAATCCTCACATTTATTAATTTTGGCTCTGCCATAATTTGAGTAATACCTCTTGTCATTCTATTACCTCTTTTGGAGATTTTCGACAGCTGTTCTTTAAGGTTTAGAGTCAATCTAACATGCAATGACATGAATTTCCACTTCTCTAAAATGTTGCTTTCCGCTCTACAAACTCAGATTTCTGTTGAATCAACCACAGGTATTGTGATAACTGCTCCAATGTACATTCATAAGATAAATGAACATGGTATTCCCCCAGTATGTCTTACCTGATAGAAAAGTAAGACCCTTGAAAAATCATTTTCTAATTTATTAGAGGAATATATTATTTCTATTTCTTTGAAAGAGTCTTTCAAGCTAAGATAATATTTTAGATAAGAAGGCAATCGCCATACTTTAATCAATATTGACAAATTTGAATACACAATCTGAGCAATTTGACAACAACAAAAAAATGCATGACATGCCTCTATGATAACTTATCAGAATTAATATTTGAAACAACTGAAGACAAATCTGGGCCATATGTCTGCATTATCACAGTTATAATATCTCATCTATATTTATACGAAACACTTGGATCAAGAGACAAAGTGATTAGTTAGCCAAAATATGCTACCAAAATGATCATAAAAGTAAACACTAATCCTTAGTTAAAACCATCTAAGTTGCCAAACCAAGTATTGGTTCGGGTTCAAGTTTGCTAATTTGGTTTGCGGATTCACCTAGAAAAAATTTGGGGTGGGGCTCATGGGTTTTCCAATACAAAAAAATATATACATATCTACAGCCTAAAATTAAGAATATTAGACACAAAATATATATGCCATAATATTTTTAATATATAGAAATATTTATAAGCCTTGTACAATATTTAATAAAGTTAAAACTTGAAATATATTATTATAAGATAATTACACGGGGACACGTCCCCACCCCTAAACCCTATGTCCCTGTCCCTTAAGGCGTTTTGGGGATGGGGGGACGTCCCCCAACCGTACCCTCCGATTTTCCATTTTCAAGAAACGCTAGGAAAAGCATCCCCTTTTTCGGAAACATCTACAAAACAAAAGGGGACGCCTAGCCATCCTCGGGACGGCCAGGGGACAGCTAGGCGTCCCCCAACCGTCCCAGAAACTTCCAAGCGTCCCCCAACTATCCCAGAAACTTCCAAGTGTCCCCCAAGAATTCACTTGAAAAACATGCTTTAAAATTAAAAAATCATTGTTTTTTTTTATATTTTATTGGTTTCTAAAGGGGTGTGGGTGTCCCACAGACCCTCCCACACCCCTCATATACCCTAAAAACATAAAGACTCTTTACCTCTTTGTAGCTACCACTAGGAGCCGTGGAAGGTGAGCTTTTAGGGAGTTGTGGGAGGTTGGAAGCTGACTGCTAGTGCTGACTAGAAGCCATGGAACATAGTTTAATAGTTAATACTGTTGACTTGTCATGAATCTCATCATCATGATTAAAGCTTAAGCTTTAAACTTATTGCTGTTTATACTACTGTTAAACTGCTGTTATACTACTGCTGTCATAATTTATGCACATATTGATATTGTTGCTATGATGCTATCAGTTTTTGACATATTTGATATTTCAGATTGAGATTCTCTCTCTATATATATAATATATTGTTAAAAATTCAATTACATACATACATACATACCTACATTCATACATACCTACATACCTACATACATACATCCATACATACATACATACATACATACCTACATGCATACATGCATTATATATATATATATATATATATATATATATATATATATATATATATATATTCATATATCGTCGTCCCTCCGCCGTCCCCAAAAATTGGCCCTCAAACTGTTAGTTTTAGACTAGAAATGAAGATAAGCAGAAATACAAAATGATGAACAACAAAACATAGCAAATACCCTGGGAAAACCCTCCTCGAGGGAGAAAAACCCAGCCAAAAATATCTCTTATATATGTTGAATGAAAAGAGCAGAAATCTGCTTTACAATCAGACCCTTCTCAAGGGCGAATGTGATACAATAAATGATGAGAATCTCTTCTTGACGCAACTGAATATAAAACTCCTTGCAATCTGATCTGCTTCTAAAGATGGTGATCTGCTGCTAAAATGTGAACTTCTTCATGAAGGTGTGAATTGGAATAAGAATCACTTGACGATTTAATGAATGAACTTCACCTTGTATATATACAAAGCAAGGTGACATTTCATCTAGGTCGGCCTCCAATAGAAATAGAAAATATAAAATATTTATTGTTCATCAAAAGGCCGACCTGCCTTGAGTAACATTTATTATTTTAAGTTGAGAGAAAAATATCTCCCGCCACTATAACATCAACACGGACTACCATCCCCAAAATGCGTCCCATGCCATCCCCCCATCTCCGCCCCGGAAACATCGTGGAACATAGTAATATATAAATAAAGTTAATATTAATAAATATTATTATTGTTAAAAATTAACTAACATTTGTAACTATTAATTTTTTATTATTAATATTAATAGTAATATTAATAATAAACATTATTAACATAAAAAGTATTATTTGAAATTTCCTTTTCAAGACATGAGCTCTTCAATATCCTTGTATGTTTAAAATATTTTTTCTATTCGGATTGCATGTCATGTCCCATTCTCAAATAAAGCTAAGGAAATAATTGATAAAATATTTTAAGTTGTCCTAAAAACTTTATTTTACAATATTGTTAATAAAAGACAACTTATTATTATTTCAAAAAGAAAAGGGTCCAATATGATGTTTTTAAAAGAGGGCTTAAAGTAATAATAAAAAGTGTTACTAAGACAAAGGGGCCAATTGAAATATTAAATTAAAAAAGGAAAGGAAATTCTAGGCACTTCTAGAAGAGGGCTAAAATTAGTAAGTAAAAGATTATAAAAGAGGAGTTGAGTTAGGGAAAAGAAGCATCTTGAAGATTATATTTCATTTCTTTAATAGTTTGAACTTGGTTCATCTATTTGCTCCTAAGGACGAAAAACCCTCAGTTTCCAAGCAAATAGGGGATGAAAACTCTCTTGGCTATGGAGGTGATTCCACACAAGGATCACATTGGTGTTGATCAAGGAGATTTCCAAAGTTACAAAATAGTGTGGTTTAAAAGTTTTCAGTCTGTTTTCAATGTGGTGTGTATACAGTTTGTGTCTATTTGTAATGTCCCCTTTTCTAGGCAGTAGGCAGGAGTGGAGGTTAGTCTATCACTTTGGTCCCCGTAGACTAACATGGTGGTTAGGGGGACCCCTCTAAGGGAGATTGTGGCTTGCTAGTCAACCAATTGTGCTTAATTGGTGTTTCCCAGCTCAGTGTTTTCGAAAGGGTTCCATAGTGACCTTCCGGAGCTTTCTTTTGACACTTTGTCCACACTTACTATTTTTAGTAAATCTGTAAGAACCCTGCCGGTTCTAACCCTTGCAAACTGATGGTATTTTGTTTGTTTTGATGGTTTTGCAATTTCTTTTGTGTTTTCTAATAATATAGAAATGCAAAGTAACAATGCATACAAAGAAGTGCAAGAAATCTGGAAATAACTAACTGCAAATGAAATGGTTTTATTAATAGATTGCCTCAACGAGCCTTTTACAATATAAAATGCATACCAAATCATAGAAGATGCTGAATATATTAAATTCTGGAAATGTAGCAGCCAACCCAGAATTCTGGAAATGATTAAATGAAATTTCTGGAAATGATCAGCAATGAAAGGAGCTGATAAAATAATGTCCTGCAGCAAAGATCCAAGTTCTCCACCCTTTAAAACATGCAAGATGCCTTAGCTAGGCTAGGCGTCCACAACGAAACAACAAATGCCCAAACAAGGAGGCATTTTAGCCTCAAGGGAAACACGCCTGGTTGTATATGCAACACATAGACCTGTAGAAAGCTGGTACAGCCTGATATTGAGTGAGTAAACTGTTAATAATGGCAGCCGCTCACTAATTTATGCTTTCTCTTAAAATCTGGTCTGAAACCCTTCAATACACTCGCAAATTCTTTAGACAATCCTGGCAAATGATGTCTCCAGACTGATTTATAATGGCAGCCAACAAGTTCTTTGATCTACAATAGAAGATTCTCTATGTTCCATGGCGTTTCGGGGACAGGGATGAGGGGACGGCAAGGGACGCGTTTTGGGGACGGCAGTCCAAGGGCAGATTTTTGGGAATGGCGATATAGGAATTTTTCAATATATATATATATATACACACAATTACATATATATGTATGAATTTTTTAAAATATATTATATAGAGAGAGAGAAAGAGAGCAATTTCAAATATCAAATATGTGCAACAATATCAATATGGCAATATGTGCATAGATAAAGAGTATAACAGCAGTATAACAGCGATATAACAGCGATATAACAACAATATAAAGATAAAGGTAAACACTAACAGCAATGCCAATAACTTAACTATTATTTAGTCAATACCATTCGAATGGGGATAAAACATTTTTATCAAATATAATGACATATAAAACATTTAATATTTAATGTTTAATATTTAATATTTAATATTTGATAAAACATTTAATATTTATCAATTATCAAGCAATTTTTATTTAATTTGAGGATAAAATTAAATAGTTTGTTTAAAAACTAAATGTTTTATCAAATATAATGAAATATTTAATATTTAATATTTATCAAACAATTTTTATTTAATGAAATATTTAATATTTATCAAGAATTTTTTATTTAATTTGACAATAAAATTGAATAGTTTGTTTAAAAATTAAATGTTTTATCAAATATGATGAAATATTTAATATTTATCAAGCAATTTTTATTTAATTTGCCAAAAATTTAATGTTTCCTGTCGTTTCCCAATTTTCGAAAATCAGGGGGGACGCCTGGGGAACATCCCCTACCGTCCCCCCGTCCTCGAAAAGCCACAGGGGACAAGGACGGGAACGTAAGGTTTGGAGGGGGGGACACATCCCCATGTAACACAAAAGATTCTTCAATGCTACTCTAACCCTTGAATAATTCTTTACTTTAATGCACAAATTGGACTCTTGGATGAAGCCCACATACATGCAATAATCTTAGCTAATAGTTTCACAACCTCAAAATTGCACAACCTATGAGAGTTTTCGTTCCCAAAGGCTCAATAATGGTAGAAACCCTAACTAGTTCCTCCTCCGAACAAGAACTCCAAAAACACAAGTTTATAATCTCAAACATAATCAAAATGAATTCCTTTTGATGCCTTTTATAATCTCTCAAAGGAGGTCGACCCCTTAATGGCATTTAAATTGCTTTTCAAATCCACTTTTAGGTTTTTAATAAAAACTTTATAATATGTCTCCAAACTTGGGTGCTCAAATCCATAATAATAAATGTAATTTAAGTGATTTTAATTGAGGGTCATGGCCTCGTGGGAAATTAAGTACACTTTTTAACTTTATATTATTTAATTATCATTAAAGTACCTTTAATGATAATTACTCATTAAACATTTAATATTTCGCCCACCCAACTGATTAAGAGGTCAACGCTGCATCTGAGACCTGTCTATGTGCCTTACTAAATATAGTAACCCTGACTCCCCTGAAATTGTGACTTACTATAAATAGTAAGTATGAAGAACTGAGTCTAACGAAGGCCAAACTTGAACCCACACTGAGCTTTGAAGGAGAAAACACACTAATCATTGCCAAGAAGAACCCCCTAACCATCTGTGTTAGCCTACAAGGGCTAGGAATAGGCTAAACCACTCAAAAACAACAACAGGCTAAAAAGGGGACATTACAGTCTGCCCTCCCTAAAATTGCTTGTCCCCAAGCAATCTCAACTTCCAAAAGAAAACCCTCTGAAAGATCACTCCACCTGGGTCCCAGATCCAGAAAGGAAGTATGCCATGTCTAATATCCTCCAACTTCCTCTGTGCTAATCTAATCTCATTTTTCACCATGCCAAGAGTGGTGAAGCAATCCATTGGGACCCATCCAATACACAGTGTCGAACCTGTCGCCGCCCAAATCCCAATACAAATGAACCTCACATCCATCCATCATGAAGAGACACGAAAATTTGGAAGCATCTATAACACAATATCTCTCCCCAACCTCTGCAAAACTCTCATGGATGTGATAACTAACCGAACCATTATGCCCATTATCACTTTGAAACCCAAAAGTGGCAAACTCTGTCAAGTACACACCAACATGATGGTAATCCAACCTCCGATCCTGCAAGTAATTCGTTGCAAACAACTGAGTCGAGTACTTGCAACCTTTAATCTCATCTTCTGAAGATTGTAACTCTAAGCACATAAATGTTTTGCTTCCCTTGACTGTGAGAAGAGAATCATCGCACACAAGAATTGTGCATCGAATACGAATCATGTACAAGTGAATCAAAGGCAAACTGTAAGCACTACTCACCATGTACACACTATTAAACTCCTCCATGAGCCCTATTTGGAATCCCGATGCACTGGAAAGATCCCAAATACTGCAATTATCGCCCAACTCTGAACTAGTGTCATGAGGGAGATCAACATCTAACTCGAAAAGTGGATTATTATAAACCATTTCTGCCTCGATCTCAAATAATGGATTATTCACAAACTACACACCCACTCCCTGCTAATCTGAATCATCCATCTCCCAATCCCAGGAGTAACGAGTAGAATCAAACTCTAGCATTGGCTCACACTCTTCCTCCTGAACAACCTCATTTTCTCTCCTTGTGCCCTTCTCTCTACTGAGAGAGATAGAACGCAAACTCCCACCATCATGTGAGCGATCAACACTACCCACCTCCTCAGCGAGGGTACTGTTGTTAAGTACTACACGAAATGGCTCCAATGACATAATAGAAGCTATTGATTTGACAATATCTTTGCACACTTCTTCTCCCATAGTAACTGAATATCCCTCCGAAGAGCAATCCTAGGACTCATTGCCAATAAATAAATTTCCTATTTTGTTTTCTAAGGTTCGATATGAAAAATCAGACTCATAATGGCATGAATCGTCATCATAAATTGCATCATTTGTACCCAAATCTTGAGTACCATCATGTGACAACTCTGTAGAAACATGTAAAGAGCCTTGCTAATTTGGATGATAATTTTTGTCCTTGAGCTGATATTTTGAATTTGTCAATTAGGACCACCAATTCTAAGTTTGCAAGATAAGTTCACTGAATATAGATTGTAGTCTGAACATTTGTTTTTCATCAAATAATAGCAGCAGCAAACATGTGATACTTCTAGACATAAACGGTATCTCATTACTGATTCTATGAGTGCATTCAATGGTTGTTTATGTAACCAAACACATAACAGATTTATTTCAGACCATTACAAATAGTGACATTGGTTATTTCAGATACAATGAAGTATGTCTCTACTAGGGCCAGGTATTCATAAATTGCACTCCAAAAATACAGTTTCAGACTCCTTATCAGACTTATCTTGAGACATAAGGTTGGCTACTTTAAAGGAAATGCTATTCAGAAATTTGCAGCAATTAAAGTAAAGTCTGGTTTCAACTGTAACCGAAACAATCTTGTTTGACTACTTATAGACTCATTGAGACAATCAAAACAGAGGTTTACGACAGCATATAACAGTTTGAATTACAATGAGAATATGAATGTCTCAGACCTGGTGCAACAATGTCTCGTGTCTGAAAGTGACTGATTGCCCTCCAAAATCGCCCAGAATTGTGCAGCAACTTTAACTCTGATTTATGGCCGAATTCCAACTGAAAATGGTCTGAAAACGACCCAAAACACTCAGAATGTTTCAACAGCAGCTTGAATCCCTCTTTTATCAGTCATTTATTCCAAATAATAAAGCGCCCTGCTTTAGACATTCCAATGCCTCCTTAAAAACCCTCCATTAGTAACCACAATCAAAATATGGTGCCAATAAAGTCGTCTCTTCTTCTGGAAACACGTTTCTGCTCTTCACTTGCCCAGGTTCTCAGAATCACGCCCTTTTTATAACTCCCATGCTTGGAAACAAGGCGCCTAGGGTTTCTCCATGAAGAAACGCCTTCAAGAGTAAAAATGATGCTCCAAAATTCGTCTCCAATAAAAAGCAAACCCTCAGAAACCAAAACCCACGAAAATTGGTTTATAGCTTGTTCTTCTCACCAAGACCTTCGATTGCATAGCTAGGAGTGATATTTCACACTCGAAACCATAGCTGTTAAGGATCTCATATCCCAACCAGAGAGTCGACCAGTTTTCTTCCCGTGAGATATATGTATTCAAAAGTGCGACCAAAAAAATGAGCTCCTCTCATATATTCACATAAGCCCGATAAAGTGACTTTCTTCTCATTTTAATCTTTTTCCTTTCAAAAGGTAAAGTGACATTTTATAAAGTTTCTTTAATGAAATATTTTCATTAGTCACTTAATAAAAGTTCATAAAGTCACTTACAAAATAGATTTAATTAATTACTTATATCACCTTTAAATATTTAAGTGAAGCTTAGGCAATAAATTAAGTAATTAACTAAATGATTCCCTCCACTTCGTCATTAGCCTCGGGAATTAAAAGGCTAAGTGATCGCCTGAAGAGCTACCGAGAAGGGGACATTACAAAACATCATTCCCCTGTGAAAACACTGTTGTCTCATGCTGATGCAAACATATCTCACTGTTGTCATGAAAATCAGAATTGTTATCATGACTGATAACTTATTGAGTGTTGTATCATTTTGGTGCTCCACCATACTATTTTCATGATGTAAGATTTCCTTATCAACTACCACTTCCATTTTAACCCCATGTTCACTTGTAGGTTGAGAAGCATTGTCTGCTGACTTATCACCTTTTAAACCAAAAACATCATAGAGATTTTTGGATACCTCACTTGTAGATACACCAAGCTTCCCATTTTTGCTTCGAGATGAAGTTTGTCTTGAAATGGAATCTTCATACCACTGCAAGCTACGAGCTAATCTTCGTTTTGTTTGTTCCAAGTCTTTCATTATTTTCTCCAGACTAGGCTTCTTCTTCTTTGAGGATGAGGCAAGAAGGAAGGTGGGAAACAATCTTCCATCCTTAATTCTACACCTACTATTGGTAGCCATATGCAACTGAGTTCTACTAACATGCAACCATCTGGGTGTTCACCAAACTGACATGCAATAATGAATCCCCCAACAGGATAGCAGTAAATCACTCTGATACCACTATAAGAACCTTGTTGGTTCTAACCCTTGCAAACTAAATGCAAACTTGTTTGTTTTGATGGCTTTGCAATTTCTTTTGTGTTTTCTAATAGTATAGAAATGCAAAGTAACAATGTATAGAAAGAAATGCAAGAAATCTGGAAATAACTAGCTGCAAATGAAATGGTTTTATTAATAGATTGTCTCAATGAGCCTTTTACAATATAAAAAGTTTTGGTTGAAAATTTTGTATACTTGGGAAAGTGTACAAAATTGTGGTTTCAGCCATAGTACGTAAGATAAACTCTCTTATTTTCAAAGGGAAGGCTCCCCCTTTGCTTTCTATTTTAACAATTCAGAAATAAACTCTAACTATAAATCTACTCTAAATCTGGGTGAAACTCTATCTTGTTCTCTCTTTTCAAAAAAAACACTTATTCTTTTCTCTTATTTCAGAAAAGAATCACAACTAAAAGCATAAATGATTAATGAAGTAAACAAATAGAGAAGCAAAGTTTCCATAAAGGCGCAAAGTCCTTTGTTGCTCCTCCGAGACGAGAAAACAAATTGAAAGCACAAAGTCTTTGACAACTTACTCTCCTATCAAGCTCTTGAGATGATTTTTTGGTAACCAAGTACAGTATGTAGCAGCTCAAAGTCTAATTACATGATGCACTTTTTATGCACAAACATAGAAAATAAAAGCAACACAAAGTCTGCAAGTTACCCCCTTTGCTTGAGCGTTCTACAATAGCGTCAAATGTGACAAACAACTCAAAGTCTGCAGTATCAAATCTGAAAACCAATCTAAAATTCCAAACACATTAAGCAGCTCAAAGTCTACAAAGTTAAGCTTGAATCCCTCTTGTATAACACCACAAAACTCATATAACACCTTGAATCAACACAAAGTTTGAAAGCAATTTGCCTCTTTTATTGACTGTAATTTGATTTACATCTAAGCTCAAAGTCTTAGAGTGCACATACAAACTAGCAGAGTTTTGTTGTATTGCCAAAAGATAAATTTTACACTAGACCCCCTCAACTATTTATAGGAGAGAAGTCTTGAGAAAAAGGTGGGAGGATCCCAACTAACTTGAGAAATTCTCTCAACCACTAACTAACTACAGTTGGCTTATTCAACATTACAAGTCCTATTGTAATTTGACTTGTAATGTAATTACATGTTATTACAATTTACAACTTTGCAAGTGATATGATTACTTGCAATTACATTTTTTCATTTTACATGTAATTTGTCAAAACTAAAATTACAAATACATAATTGAAACTATTCTAAGTGTCTGAAGACACGACTTGAACTACATCATCCTTGATTGAATCTTCATGCTGCTGTTTGGAAAACATTCTTCCATCTCTGTCTTGAAAGCATTCTATGCTCATCAAACATTCCTATCACTTTTTCACTTTCTTGTATGGATTTGTCACTTTCCTAGCTCTTAGGGCCGTCTTCATCTTCATAAATTTGTATTGCAACTTGATATAACTGCCCCTTGACATAGAACATCATATTTTTTTGTCATCCTCTATCAATGAAGTCCTCATGCTCAGAAATACATTACAAATTGCTTTTTAATCAACTGTCTTTTCCTTTTCATAATTTTAAGATGTCTTGATTCACTGTCCTGCCTCAATAGATCTGTATAGGACTGCCTTTTCATGTTACTAATTTCAGTAGGTAAGAAGATATTTTGGTAAAAAACATCTATTTTGAAGTTCTCTTGGAAATATCATCACTTTCTCTTGGCATGATTGTGCTTCAGCTGCTTGTTGTTCTTTTTTTGTATCATATGTAGTAATACAACATAACTTTGACCTCCATTACATTGTCTATTCCATATCTTCACTTGAATCTACCATCCTATGCCTTACGCTCACAAGTTATAAGTTGATAAAACAAATTACAAGTTGCTGATAAAAGCAATTTCGGGTCTAGAAACCAACATTGCAAATGATTTCAAAACATACAAGAGATCATGTTACTTGCAATTTCCTTGTGTGGCTTCGTCATGCGGCTGTTATTTCCTTGTATCATTCTCCAACCTTGGAATTTGCTTGAAAAATAAGGCCCATGCCTTATATTATTGATTTGGTAGGTCATGTGTGCAAACAAGACTAACAAGAATGAGACAAAGGGGCTGCAAAAGAGAGGCCAAAGCTCAATTTCGGGTTTTGGAAGGATGATTGCAAGTGCAAGTGAAAGGTGACTTACTTGCAATGTGGAAAAATGTTTTTACAAGTGAAAAATGCTATGTAAAACTCTCTTCCAAGCAAATCGGGTCTTGGATGGGTGATTGCAAGTGATTTAAACTTGAACTTGAGACCATTCACTTGCAAATCGGGTCTTAGGACCCCCATTGAAAGTTATCAATATTTAAAAAGACTTAAAAGGCCCTCACTTGCAATTCGGGTCTTAAGGCCCCCATTGCAAGTGACATGAAACTTGACTTTTACCTTTCAACTTGTAATTCGGGTCTCAAGACCCCATTACAAGTTACATATTAATGAAAAGTAACTTTAAAGCCTCTAACTTGCATTTTGGGTCTCAAGACCCCCATTGCAAGTTACATGGATTTTATGAAGTGGAAAAGGGCTCTTCACTTGTAATTCAGGTCTCAAGGCCCCCATTGCAAGTTACATGAAATTTATAAAGTGGAAAAACCACTTTCACTTGCAATTTGGGTCTTAGGGACTTGATTGCAAGTAAAAGTATAACTTGCATTTTAGAACTTAAAACCCCCAAACTTGCAGTGAGGTCTTCGAAACCCGAAATTGACCAAAAACACACCAAAAATGACTCAGAATTCCATGAAAACGGACGAGAGTGAATGAAAAATGTTGGTCAAAAGGACTATAGACCCAAAACTTAAAGTGCCCCAACCTCTGTACCTCGCAATACGTGCGTTGAGGCCAAAAGGTTCCTACTTGCAATGGTGATCAAAAATCTCGAAATTGGACAAAACAAGGGGAAAAACATGTCGAAATGTTCCCAAATTTCACACAAGGCAAAATAGGAAGGAGACCAATGGCTGCACAATTCAATTGGAGAATTTTGGTGCCTCAAAATGCATGCCATAGAGATTTATGAAGAAATTTTAGGCAAAATTTCATATGGGTTGTCCAATTTTGAAAATTCAAAATTGAGGACAACAAAATGCATACCAAATCATAGAAGATGCTGAATATATTAAATTCTGGAAATGTAGTAGCCAACCCAAAATTTTCAAAATGATTAAATGAAATTTTTGGAAATGATCAGCAATGAAAGGAGCTGATAAAATAACGTTCTACAGCAAAGATCACGTTCTCCATCCTTTAAAGCATGCAAGATGCCTTAGCTAGGCTAGGCATACACAATGAAAGCAAGAAATGCCCAAACAAGGAGGAGTTTTAGCCTCAAGGGAAACACACCTAGTTGTATATGCAACACATAGACCTGTAGAAAGCTAGTACGGCCTGATATTGAGTGAGTAAACTATTAATAATGGCAGCTGCTCACTAATTTATGCTTTCTCTTAAAATCTGGTCTAAAACCCTTCAATACACTTGCAAATTCTTTAGACAATCTTGGCAAATGATGTCTCCAAACTGATTTATAATGGCAGCCAACAAGTTCTTTGATCTGCAATAGAAGATTCTTCAATGCTGCTCTAACCCTTGAATAATTCTTCACTTTAATGCACAGATTGGACTCTTGGATGAAGCCCACATAGGCAATACCCTTTATAATCTCTCAAAGGAGGTCGACCCGTTAATGGCATTTAAAATTGCTTTTCAAATCCACTTTTAGGTTTTTAATAAAAACTTTATAATATGTCTCCAAACTTGGGCGCTCAAATCCATAATAATTATAAATGTACTTTAAGTGATTTTAATTGAGAGTCATAGCCTCATGGGAAATAAAGTACACTTTTTGACTTTATAATTTAACTTTATATTATTTAATTATCATTAAAGTACCTTTAATGATAATTACTCATTAAACATTTAATATTTCGCCCATCCAACTGATTCAGAGGTCAACACTACATCTGAGACCTGTTCAGGTGCTTTACTAAATATAGTAACCCTAACTCCCCTGAAATGGTGACTTACTATAAATAGTAAGTATGAAGAACTGAGTCTAACGAAGGCCAAACTTGAACCCACACTGAGCTCTGAAGGAGAAAACACACTGATCACTGCCAAGAAGGACCCCCTAACCATCTATGTTAGCCTACGAGGGCCAAGAATAGGCTAAACCACCCAAAAACAACAACAGGCTAAAAAGGGGACATTACAAAATCACAGGGTGGTCAATGACCCAGTCAGTTGGCAGTACTTCTATGTTGGTCTTGTTGGCTGATTCTTACCGTGTGAATAATGGGCTTGGTGAACTACATCAAAAGAACAAAGAAAGTAAAATCATAAGTTACCTTTGAAGAAAGGTTAGAGAAGGAAGAAGCAACACTTGTTAGTGACTTGTAGCCTACAGGTAATCATGGGGAAGACAAAAATCAGTCAACATGCATTGAAGATTGGACTCTAAAGCCTAAAGAAAACAAAGCTACAAGTTCACTTCAGCCCTATGAGGACAAGGACATAGGAGAATCACCTATTGAAGCTATTGATGAAAAGCACATAAGAGTGAAGATTGTCAAATTGACCATGTGGGATCAGCTAAAAGAGGGTATGAGTCCGTTTGATGCTCCTCTATTTGAGCCTAGCATTGCTTCATCACCCTTACCTCATCTTGGCAAGGAACCAAATTGTGGTTTGGGTGTCTTTGAAATGGATGCTTCTCATACCTATGATGACAATTCAGAAAGTTTAGTATGTGGTGAACAAAGAGGTTTGGATAAGACTGATTTGACATTGCAAGATATGGAAGGCAATGACTATCATGATGCCAATACTAGGGAATTGGAGAGTGATTTATTCACAGAGGCAACCAATCAAAAGGAGTATAGTGATCACATTTTTCTTGAACAAAGCAATCAGCCTTATAGCACTTGGGATCTGGGTGTGATGGCCCCCACGTACGATGAGGATCCTGTTTGGGATGAATCTACTTTTGACCATACTGTTGTTCTAACTTCATCTCCACAGTCATGCATGAAAGATGGCATTGATGGCATTGATGGTACTGTTACTAATCTTGGAAACAAATCTGATTTTGTACTGCATGATACTGATCCAACTTCTTGGGAGTTATACCCGAAGGATGACAGAGAGGAAGCTGATTTTGGAAAGCATGGTGCTGATTATAAATCAGAAATTTTGTATGAGGTTGATAGGTCTCAGGGGTCCCATCATTTGGCAAGGCAGTTGAAGGTAAATGAAGACATGATCATTGCTACTATAAACCATTTTGATCACGTTCTTAAGTTGATGGCAAAATATTGTTGGAGGATTCCGGAGACACATAAGAACCTTGAAGGAGAACTTTCCCTTGCAAATTTTCAAGAGCTTAGAGAAGCATTGGTGGTTGTGAAGTCACATTACATACACCTAATTTTCGATAGAGATCACCTTTTCATGCTTGCTGAGATCTATTTTGATGTGCTAAAAGGGAAATAAGAGGAAGTGGACAAACTTTCCTATGGGCTTAAGGTTACCAAGGATTCTTTGAAGAGCACTCAGGTGGCCCTTCAAGAATTAGAGATTCGGATTGATGAGCTCTGTGAGGAATTGAGCTTGGCTCAATCATCATCATCCACAACAGGAATTCAATCTTCTATGGAAACCATAGAACTCGAGGATGATGGTGGTACTCATGGTTTAAGGGGAGAACCTATCATGATGGTCAAGCATGAGGAGCTTTCAGATTTGCATGGGGTTGAGGACACGTATGATTATGAATTTTTTTTATTATACACAACTTGAATCATGGAGATCATGAGTCACCTTTATGGGAGAGCCAATTGAGGGCTCAAGACATAGATATGGAAGAGTTAGTCGGGTATACACCTTGTGGACCAGCCAATAGTGAAGTGCATGCATCCACAAGTGACAGGGGCACAAGTCTCTCTAGTGGTGATGTAGAGATTGTTGTTGGTAAGTCTTGTGATGAGGAGGCGGATTCTTGTGAGGTTAGCGTGTTGGATCATAATGTTGTTCCATTCTTTTTACATGAGTATTGCAGGGCATCATCTAGTGGGAGCATTTCTCCTACACTTGCAAACAAAACAAGAAATGTATTGGTTGAAGCTGATTGTAGATAGGAGCCTAGTGAGTCACAAGAACTAAAGGAGCAACTGAATTTCACTAAAGATAAGGTAGTCCAAACCTTAATTCTCTTTGACAGCATGCACAAGTTCGTTGAATACCTCCTTTGGTCGGCTCAATTGGAAGAAAGGTAGAAAGGGGTAATAGTTGGAACTTCTATACCAAGTCTACAAACTATCAAACATGCCCTAGAGGGAATGAAATCAGATTACCTCCATTTTCTCTTAGATAGGGACTTAGCGATCAAGTTTGAAAAGGACTTACAAAGCCAATACAAAATCTACTCATCACAATCTGAGATGTGAGACACACCCTGATTCATGCGATGGGAATGATGAGAAGTGGAATCCAAGTGACTATGCAAGTATTCCATTGGCACAAGTGGGTGAAATTCACCTTGACTGCATAGTAAGGAATGCTCATCATTTTTCTTTCACCTTGTGCACAAATGATTTGGTGTTGCAAAAATGTGGTACGGATTGAAGATTACACAGTCCACTTTGATATGATGTGCTTCCATCTCCAAAAGATGCAACCAAATCCTACGGACCTCCTACTCTGTTTCCTCTAGATGGTTGCATACAAATACAAGAATCAAAGTCTCGACATATTGGAGTTCTACTCCATACTTTGATAGGAGAAGGCTGTCCTACTTCATGGAACATGAATTTCTTTCATAACTCTTGGAGGACAACGGTTGTTCGAGAGTTTGGAGGAGAGTTGCATCATCTTCTCATCATTTGAGAGTGGCATAGGGTTGATACTGTATCACCCTATGACCTTGGCAATATTATTTGCATCCCCATAGGTTGGATTTTCAGTCTTGGGGTTGTTGATCTGTTCCATAACAGCAACCTAGGAGGAGCTATTATACATTTTCTTGCACCTGTGATGGGTATTCTTCACGTCCACGGGAGATCTACAGGAATTGGAGAGTGGTTTTGTGCTAAGTTACCGGATTCGTACCCGGAGGCCCCGAACCCGGTTCGGGTGCGAACCCGGTACGGGTTCGCCTGCGGGTACGCCCTGGGTACGCACAGGGTGCGTGCCCAGGCCTGTGGGTTCTCAGGGCGCACTCGGGTGTTTGGTGCGTGGACCCGAAGGTACCAGGCCCGAACCCGGGCGAACCTTCAAGAACCCACGGCCCAGCATCAATAAAGTTCGCCTAAATAGAGATTAAAAGCATTTTTTTTAATTTTATTTTATTTCCTAACCCTAATCCGGCCCAATATGAGGCTTTTCAACACAAAAACATTTCATTTCTACTTCTCATTTTGCTCTCACCATATTTTCTCTACATCTTGGCATTTTGAAAGGAGGTGATTGTATTCGAAGGAGATCGATTGTGGAGTGCCAAATAGCTTCTACAAAGGAGATTTAAGTGTTTAAGGTATGCATTTAAACCCTATTCTTTGATCTTTTGAACTATTTTTTCAAGTTTCTTAGTTTTTGATGAATTTTTTCAAGTTTGTGAAGAATTTTTTCAAATTTATTTATTTACTTTTCATATTTTTTATAGATTGCAACAATGGCTAGTAGTCAAAGTTCAGTGGGTGGGGAAGGAAGTCAAAAGTTCAAAATTGAGAAAGGATCTCCTTTATGGGCACATACCACAAGAATTTCACAAATTCCTGGAGGTGGGGGTTTTGTTTGGAAGTGTAATTTATGTAATGTACAATATAATAGTTCCTATTACCGAGTGAAACTTCATTTTATGGGCCCTAGTGGCAAAGGGATTAATATGTGTGTGGGCCCAAATAAGAAGGGGTTGTCTTCTGTACAAATAGCAGAATTTATAAAAGAACAAGAAAATGCTGACAAATCAATTGCAAAAGGAAAAGAAAGTAGTTATTCTTCCGGAAAGAAAAAAACACCAACATTACCCTCTCAAGTAGTTAGGGCCTCCAAACATCCCTTCTTGCCTATGCCCTCTACGGAAGAGGAAGATGAAGATGAACAACAAATCACCACCCGCAAGAGAGGTCCATTGGAGAGGGCATTTAAAATAGAGGCAAGAGATATTGCTGAAGAAAAAATTGCACGTTGCCTCTATGCCAATGGTCTTCCATTCAACTTGGTGAGATCACCATATTGGCGGGACATGGTGTCAGCAATAAATAGTGCACCTCCTGGTTTCACAAGTCCTGGGTTTGAAAAGGTGCGTACCACCTTATTGCAAAGAGAGAAAAAATCTTTAGAGGCCCAACTAAAACCAATTAGAGATTCTTGGATTGAAACAGGTGTATCTATTGTTTCCGATGGATGGAAAGATTGCAAAAACCGTCCATTGATCAATGTTATTGCAGTGTCCCCCAAGGGGGCAATGTTTTTGAAGGCAGTTGACTGTGAAGGGGAAGTGAAAGATGCAGAGTTCATTTCTAGGATTCTCATTGACTCCATAGAGATGGTGGGTGATGAAAATGTTGTCCAAGTAATTACGGACAATGCAAAAGTTTGCAGGGCTGCAGGTGCTTTGGTAGAGGCTAGATATGAGCACATCTTTTGGACACCTTGCACCGTACACTCCCTCAATTTGGTGATGCAAGCAATTGGAAACCAAATAGAGTGGGTGAAAGAAATATACCAGGAGGCCGAGGAGATCCAGATGTTTGTGACAAACCACCATATGTCACAAGCAATTTTCAGAATTTTTTCAAGATTGGAATTGTTGAAGGTAAATTTAATTTATTATTTATTTAGTTTCATTTATGTCATGTTTTACATAATTGAATAATTTTTTTTTTTAACTTATTTAATTATTTACATGTTCTTAGGTTGCTGAGACCCGATTTGCATCTCACACAATTGTTCTGAGACGACTTGTGAAGGTGAAAGGGGCATTGAGTCAAATGGTTATTAGCAACCAATGGGGTATATGGAAGCAATCAAATTCAGAGAGGGCCCAAAAGGTCAAGGCATTGATCTTGGATGACAATTGGTGGGATCGTGTGAATTATGTATTGGAGATGACCGAACCTATCATGTCTATGCTTCGGTTTGCTGATACAGATGAACCATGCTTGGGGGATGTCTATGATAGCATGGACACAATGTTGGAGAAAATAAAAATTGAAATACAAAAGAGAGAGAATGATCCTAAAGACACCCTTTACAAAAGGGTGGAAGCAATCGTTCTTCATCGTTGGAACAAGATGACAACACCATTGCACCTCCTTGCATATGCCCTATCTCCAAGGTACTATACTAGAGAAGTACTTTCTATCCCAGGGAGAATACCGCCATATAGAGATCTTGAAGTTGCTAGAGGGTATAAGAGTGCATTTAAGAGACTCTTCAGTGATCCAGAAATGGAGACAAGTGTTATGAAAGAATTTGGAATGTTTATCATAGGAAAAAATCTTAGCTCTTCTGTTGCCAAAGACCAATACAAAATGGATGCTATTACATGGTGGTACCTCCATGGTCAAGTTTATATGTACCTCCAACCTCTTGCAATCAAGATCCTCTCACAAGTAAGTTTTTTTTTTTGCCACTTGTATTGTAGAATTTAATACTTAACATTCTTGAATTTATCTTGCATTTTTTATTTTTAATTTTGTTGGTTTTCTCTCTAGGTTGCAAGCTCTTCTGCTGCTGAACGGAATTGGAGTACATACTCCTTTATCCACTCAGTGAAGCGTAACCGGTTGGCTGCAAAAAGAGCTGAAGACTTGGTGTATATTCATTCTAATTTGCGTCTTCTGTCACGTAAGGAACCTCAATACAAGGAGGGGGCAGCAAAGCTTTGGGATGTAGCACCCGAGTCTGCTGACTTGGATGCAACCATTCAGGATCTTGCTAGAGCCACTATGGATGATGTGGATGATAATGATGATCATGACATGCATGGTGCTGGAAGTGGAAGTGGAACCGCTTTGGGTTCAAATGATGATGATCTTGAAGTTGAAGCCACTGAAAATCCAAATCAAGATGACTTTTTTGATAATCCTTTTGATGATTGATGAACATTGAAATTGAATCATGTTTCAACTTTCATGAACTACATTTTGTAATTCAGTAATACTGTAATTGTGATGATTTCCATAATTGATATCATTGATATGGCGTATTTGAATATTTTTCAACTATCAATTGACATTTAATATTTATCTTTGGCATTTGGCATTGATCAATGATCAAGTATCATACTATGAAATGATTTAGTTTTACAATTCTGTATATTTCTCTTATTTTTTTGTATATATAATACATATATATATATATATTTATATATATATATACACGTACCCATACGTACCCAAACCCCTAAAAAAAATTTTCACGTACCCACGTACCGGGTTCTCGTACCCGAACCCGTCCCCGAACCCGAACCGGTAACTTAGGTTTTGTGTTGCTAGCACTTTGAGATGCTTCCATCTTCTCATGTTTGATGAATGCGATGGTGTGATGATTTGGGATCCAAGGATTGCTAGAATGGGTATACCACTCCCTAATGATCATGGTGAGTTTCTTCACTACTCTCGGCATGGTAATGATTATATTAGAGTGGTGTAGTGGAAGTCAACAGGGTTTGAAAATGGTGGACTTCCAATTTGGCTGTGGGATCCAAGAATTTCTATGCTTGGTAGATTGCTTCATATTGGGATAGTGATTTGTAGGGCTTCTAGTTTAGTGTCATCTTTATCCAGTTGATGCAGAGGAAGTCTAGTGGAACATTCTATAGGCTTATTTGGGATCCTGGTATTTATGCCATGGTGTTTAGGTATGGATTGTTTGGGGAAAAACAATCTTGGGGAGGATGGATTGTAATTTCCCCTTTTCTAGGCAATTAGCAAGAGTGGAGGTTAGTCTATCACCTTGGTCCCCATAGACTAACATGGTGGTTAGGGGACCCCTCTGAGAGAGTTTGTGGCTTGCCAGTCAACCAATTGTGCTTATTTGGTGTTTCCTAGCTTAGTGTTTTCCAAGTGTTCAACAGTGGCCTTCCGGAGCTTTCTTTGGACACTTTGTCTACACTATTTTTAGTAAGTCACAAGGTGATCAATGACTTGATCAGTTGGCAGTATTTCTATGTTGAGCATTTCGGCGAGTTTTTACCATGTATTTATCTTTGCATTTATCATGGTCTTGAGTATTAAGTTTAAAGAATGTTAATAATAAAGTTAAATTAAAATATTTAACTTTATGCGTTATTTATATATTTAAATGACTTTATGATAAAAGGCGTTTAAAGGGGTTTTAAAAAGATTATTATAAACATAAAGTTGGCCACCCAACTTAAAGGGGTTATAAGGAGGGAAAATAAATTAAATAAAATAAGATTCAAAAAGCCAACTTTGGTGTGGGAATTTGGAAGTGATATAAAAGCATTTTTTATGCTTTTTTGCATATTCATGTTTGGAGAAAATTTGGAGAAGGGTTTACTGGTTGGACTAAAAAGTCTTGGCTTCTTGAGGACGAAAACCCTCATGAGGTACTTCAACTGCAAGAGTGAAAGATCTTCCAAGGTTGAAAGCTGATAGCTCCATTCGGGGGTTATGCATTGCACATTAACATTTTCAAAGAAGCTTCAATTCAGGTTTGATGGTTTTATCAAGAACTTGAAGATATATTGATCTTAATTCTAGGTAAAGGCATTTGCAGAGGTTTATGAAGAATTTTCAAAGTTGTTACGATTGAATGAATTTTGCCAGGAAAGACATGGATGCCAGCGATTGAATAGAGTTCTTGAGATATCACAAATATGTCTCAAATGTTTGATCAGATTGCAATTACAAAATAAAAGGTATATTTCCTTTAGATTTTCTGGCTGCTATATTATCCTAGCTGGGTGAAATTCTAAAATTTTCAGTGATGCCCTAGATGTGTCGTACCATTCTATCTTGCTGATTTTGTGATTGAAATGGAGTCAAAAATTAGGGGAATTGCATTTGTGGAGTCCATGCTTGGCCGACCCTGTTTGTGGTGATTTTGAAGAGTTAGGAGGTTGGCACAAATTCCAAGGTGGATCCACTTGCTGTACCAGGCCATACAATTTCACCTATAGCTGGGCGTGACACTTCCCTGTCCTGAGCACTGCTTTTTTGGAGTGACTTTGGTGTTGGTGAGAGGCATCTAGGGTTTGGAAATCCATCCTATGCAATTTGGAGGTGAACCCTTAATTGTAAACTTCTTTTGGGAGGTCGTACAGGTACACAGTTCCTTCTGTACTGTCATATCAGACCAGCTGAAGTGTTCAGAAATTTATATCAAGTTATTTCAGATTGATGATTAAATGCAATACTGTTGTTGTATTTTCTGATTGCTACAAATAATATATATGTATGAAGTTCATTCATTATCCTTGCTGTTATGTCAAATCTGATATGAAATATTGAAAGGAGTTTAAACTATAATATTTTTGCATACTAAATGCTTATGATCTGTGAGTCAACCGAAAAATAAACTCCGCTCAGTATAATGGCAGCTGTTTGATGATATGCCTGCATTGTCAAACATTGGGAAATCGTGAAATTTTGGTCCAAACTAGGGTGGGACATTACACTATTGATTAGTTAGTGTGGAGTGCTATTTCAAATTTCAATGTGTCTATGAAAGATTTGATATCAGATTGTATTAGGGCATTGTCCCTATTTTCAATGCAATACAAATTATGTGTTGTTTGTTCGAATCTCATTTGTGTTTGCATATTATTTATTTCATACTTTGTTGTCACTTTTGCTACCTGTACCAATAATAATCATAGAATTGTCACTCCAGATGGGCTGATGATTATCAAAGTATTATCTGCAGTATCAACTTGGAAAAAGAGAATATCCTGATTGGGCTCACAATATGCTCATTGCCAGTGTCTTCTAATTGTGAATTCTTGATGCTTTCTCCGATGCTAGGACTTTATTGATGTTTTTTTCTTCATCTTTGGTTGTTTCATCTTTCTATCTAAACTTATAAAGGCTTCTAGGCTTTGGATTGAATGCCATCGTCTATACATATATTTATTTTTTGCATCCAATTATTTATGGTTTTCACTGGGCATGTGGACGAAAAGAATTAAACCAAAAGCACACAAATGACTTACCTAAGGCTTTCTCCCACTCCAAGCCACCTCTGAGGGTATTCAATAGACAAACCTTAGTGGGAATTTTAGTTTTATTTAGTAGATAAACACCTATAACAGCTTCAACCAGCAAATCTTTAAGATGACTCTCCCTTTAACATGTAAGCTTCCTTGGGAATGGTCCTATTATTTCACTGAATGAGTCCATTTTTTTCAGGAGTATAAGGATCTGTTAATTGTTTCCTCATTCCATGGTCGTCAGAAAATTTTGTGAAAAAGTTTTAAACTCTTAGCAGTCTGTTTTTCTATGAAAGCCTTTAAGGCTCTGAATGTGCCAAAATTCCAAATACATCACATTTTCTTTACAACAAAAATAATCAAGTCTGTCTGCAGATGTACAAATGAAAGCAGGGAAAAACATACAGACGCCAATTGACTGTTTTTTCATAGGTCCACACATGTCACTATTTACCAACTCAAGAAGATTTGAAGCTCTCTGGATTGCTTCCTTCACAAAACCTTCTGTGGCTTACCCATGATGCAACCTTCACATGTTGAACTTGCCTGTGTAGAGATAGACCTTGCACCATATGTTGATTTCCACCAAAAAGAAGATTATGCACACCAAGATATCGAAATCTCAGATACCATAGATGACTAATAGGGTCATCTTTTGTCATGGTGGGTATTACTCTACTGAAGTGTATACAAGATACTAAATGATAGGGATCATATTTCTCTTTACTTTGTGCCCCAACATTCATATTCTCAACACTAATCTTGTAATTGTAATCATCAAAATCTTAAAAACAGATTTGGTCATTGTCACTAAGTTAACAAATTTTTATTTAAATTCAGTACCTCATCGATAATCTTTTTTGTTACCATCCAGTAGCCTGATGGAAATGCCTCCTACTTGTGTTATTAAATCTATGTTGTCGCTAAGTGATACTTTTTAATGGCAGTTCACATGTTCAGCTAACTTGCTGATCTATTCTTTCTTGTGTCTCATATGCCTTGAGGCATCAGAATCAACACCACGTCCCTCAGAGGTAAAATTTGACATCAGTCATCTTAGAAACCAGTTATTTTCTTCATTCTTAGTGTTTGCTTAGTTGCCAGAAAGTTTCTTAAAGGCTTCCATGCTAATTGCCACTGTGATCCCTCTTGGAATTCCCAGGTTTTCCACAGTGGGAGCATTTTCCTTTACTTTAAGTTTGCTTTCTATGAGTTTAGGTCTCTTGTTTCTTTTGCCTATTTTGTTAGTACTCTAAGTGCAGATGGATTTGAACCTCTTCCATTCATACAATTTTACATTTGAAGGTCAGTAAAGATGAAGACAACGAAATGTTATAACTTATATACAAGGGAAGTCTTGAATACTTCAATTTTGACCACAGATATGGGTATGACATCAATCATAATTCAGAACTAAATTGAAGCCGATGCAGCTGAATTACAGTGTGTCCTAATACCAAGAAGATTGGGATATGTCAGAAATTATCAAATGAAAAGATTGCAACGATATGGAAATTAAGTGGCCAATATGGTCATGTTCAAATAAGGATGAAGGAGACCATCAAATAAAATTGGACTATGATTTCATCTTGAATGAATTGCACTATGGTAGGTAGGTGCTGATATGCAGTAGTCTATAATAAATGTGACATATACCTGTACCTAATACATCAAGTTACTCCTGGATCCCATTAAAGAGATACTGTTTATGGAATGAACATTGCAAACAATTGATGACCTGTCCTCATTCCTTACCTATAGTACTTCTGAAGCAAACCAAGATTTCCATACTTTGTTTCTCTACGGACTACATCATCTGTGAATCCAGCCATAAAGAGAAGTGTAATGCCTAGGGCTTTGAAGAAGAAACTTCCAGTTCGAATATGAACTAACATAGCCATTTGACATATTAGAGGCCCAAAAGACTTCAACTTATTCCTTCCCATGCGTTGTCTCACATACCTGCATCCATAACATTGCAAAGGCAGCATTAACACTTATTGGTGGTATACATGCATGTTAATTGCTACAAATTTGTAAGACTATCATAACATTTTCATAGAGAGAGACTTTCATTAATTCAATCCCCAAAGTTACTAATTATATTAATATGCTAGAGCGCCCAGATGCAGATAATGGGATTAAAAGACAAATCAGCTTATAAGAAATAACCAAAGTGTGGAGTGGCTAAAGCATATTCTTTATTTAATATTCCAAAGTTAATTAAATTCATCAACAAGCTAACAGTTAATAATATAAAACATAAAGTGTCAACTCAACAAAAGAAACTACCTACTGTAATGGTGAACTCCATGAAACTAACTACATGGAACCTAGACTTCAACTCTTGCTGCTCTTCAGAATAGCTCTATATGAATTCAGATTAGGAGTCCAAAAATAGGCTTAAGACAGTCATACAAACACAAAATCTGTTATGGCCTTGATCAGCCCTACAACTCATCAACTATTTCTCAAAATGATGGTGTTTTAGAGATGGGAGCAAGAAGCCTTAGAACCTATAATGACATCATCAAGGATTTCATTGTGGGAACATGAATCACCAATTGAAAATTACATTAGCATGAATTTGAAAAAAAACAATTGAAAAACCTTCTTAACTCACAAATGATATCTATGAATTGGAACCTTCTTAACATTATATAGCATACCTATGTAGAGTCAAAACCCTTGATGATATTTAGGTCAATATTTTACTAATTGTGGGAATTATTATGGCAACCTAGCATTTTATTTGAACATGAAATGAGGTGAGATAACGACTAGGTCAATTTATTAACAAACATTTACAAATATAGAAGCATCTCCCTCCTTTCCTTCATACTTTCTCAAACAACCTCCATTGCAAGATTTGCAATGTTTGTGTTCATCAATATGTTCTATGTATGATCCCATGTGCTCTTTGGTATTCACTTACTAAACTAAGGGCCTTGCTCTCTCCTTGCACAAGCACAATGGAGGAATACCACCGCATTTCTTTTACATATTTGGTGGAAGGAACCTTAAAAACAATCTCTTTTGACATCCTTCATGTCCCATCTTTTTGTTAGAGATTTTACTCCAAGATAATATAGTATTCACACTTCAAATTTATATTTGTTTTTTCAGATTTCATCTACAACCTCACCCTTGTCTAGAAATAGTATTACACGAAGTAATTGGTAAAAACTAGATTGATTTATTTACATGAAGCGAATACGATTATAAAAAATTACAAAGATTACAAGAATAGGAAGTTTCTAAAAGAGAAACTGAAGAAGATCGTGGAAACGATCTTTCCTAACTAATTACAATAAATTACAATAGTTTGGGCATTAAATAAATAAAGAATATTATTTCAATACCATCCCTTAATGCTCAATCTATCAACTACACCAGGATGCCCCTTGAATTTTACAAACTTATCTAGACTGAGCAACTTGGTGAGAATATCTGTTGTCTGCTCCTCTATCGGAACATGCAACAACTGAACCGATCCTTCTTCAACAAGCTTCTAAATGAAATGACAATGAGTTTCCACATGCTTGGTTCTTTCATGGAAGACTGGATTATTGGCAAGTTTGAGAACTCCCTGATTGTCACAGAACAAAGGAGTCGAACATGATTGAGGTATTTGCATATCCACAAGCATCCGACGAAGCCAAACCGCCTCACAAGCTGCCTTAACTGCTCCTTGATACTCTGCTTCTGTCGAGGAGAGAGCCACTACCTGTTGCTTCTTACTAGTCCATGTGACTGCACCAGATCCCAAACTGAACACATACCCAGATGTTGATTTCCTATCATCAACTGAACCTGCCCAATCTGAGTTTGTGAAACCACTGAGTCTAGAATCTTGACTCTGAGTGTACAAGAGTCCATAATCAAAAGTGCCCTTCACATAACACAACAAACGCTTTGTTGCTACCCAATGATCAGCCTTGGGAGCTTTCATGAAGTGTGAATTGTAGCTCACTACAAAACTAAGGTCAGGTCTAGTGGCAGTGAGATAGATGAGACTGCCCACTAGTTGTCTGAACAATGATTCATCAACTACCAGTGAGTCTGACTTAGCTGACATCTTAAGCCCTTTTTCCATGGGTGTGGGGGCAGGTTTGCAATCCTGCATTCGAAACTTATCCAGTAGACTTCGAGCATATTTGAACTGGGAGATGAAGATACTGCTCTCAATATGCCAAACCTCAACACCTAAACAATAATGCAGAAGTCCCAAATCTGTCATGTCAAATGTGTTGCACAAATCCTATTTGATCTCAGCGATCAAATGTGTCGAGCTGCCAGTAATGATCAAGTCATCACATAGACAACAAGAAGAATGATATCACTACCAATATGTTTGACATACAAATTAGAGTCAACTGGACTCCTTTGAAAGCCATGATTTGTAAGGTACTTGTCAATCTTGATGTACCAAACCCTAGGAGCTTGTTTCAGGTCATAGAGTGCTTTGACTAATCTGCACACCTTGTGTTCTTTACCAACAACTTTGAACCCTGGAGGTCGTGTCATGTAGACTTCTTCTTTCAACTCACCGTTGAGGAAAGCACTCTTAACATCCATCTAATGGACTTTCCAACCAAATTGGGCTGCTAAGGCAAGGACAAGCCATATGGTACTCATTTTGGCTGTAAGAGAAAAATTATCCTCGTAGTCAATGCCTTCTTTCTGTGAGAACCCCCATGAAACTAGACGAGCTTTGTACTTGTCAAGGGTTCCGTCAGCTTTGTATTTCACCTTATACACTCATTTGCAACTAATGGGCTTCTTCCCTAGAGGAAGATCAGAAAGGACCCAAGTGTTATTCTTCGAAAGACTCTGGTATTCAAACTCCATAGCCTTTTCCCACTCAAGAATTCCTTTAGCCTTTGAATATGTTTGAGGCTCATAAACACTGTGAATGTTGGCCATGAGAGCAAAATTAACTGTATGTTGTTGTTTGCTCTTGTTTCTAGATGATCTCCCCTCAACGAGCTCATCATCATAAGATCTCCAATAGTCTTAGCCCACCATTTAGGCCTCTGAGAAGAAGTGCCAACACTAGATGCAACAGGAGGAGCTGGAATTGGTTGTGGATCTAGAATTGGTTCAACAGGTAGAAAATCAAGATCATCTTAAGGAAAATTAGGTTGTGCATCATCAAAGATAGAATCTGCATCATCCCTCCCATCAGGTAGACCTAACGCAAGACATGCACCCAAATTAGAAGCCTTCAAGGGTTGATCCTCTGAATGTTGACCAAGCGAGGAAAGGTGAAATGGTCCTCGTTCTTCATCAAAGACAACATCCCGACTGAAGACAAGACAATCAGTGTCTACATCAATCAACCGATAAGCCTTATGGTTGTCACTGTACCCTGTGAACATAAGCTTTTGACTCTTGGAATCCAACTTAGAGCGTTTGGCATCTGGAATCCATACATATGCCAAAGTGCCAAAAAAATTCAAATGACTGATCCTGGGTTTTCGACCAATCCAAGCTTCCTCAGGAGTCTTCCCTTTAACAAAATGAGTAGGTGACCGATTAAGGAAATAAACTGCAATGAAAACTGCTTCTGCCCAATATTTGTTAGGAGAACTCCTGTGTTGCAACATGGAGCAGGGCATCTCAACAATTGTACGATTATGCGGCTCTACAACACCGTTTTGTTGAGTGTAGGGTGTGGTTAACTGGCGTTTAATTCTATGGGTATCACAGAAGTTGGAGAATGCAGTAGAACAAAATTCCCCCCCCCCCCCTTATCTAACCTAAGAGTGATTATGCAAGAACCAAACTCTTTTTCTCCTAAGGCCTTAAACTTTTGAAATACATTAAACACATCTGATTTTTGTTTAAGAAAGTACACCCACATTTTCCTACTGAAATCATCAACAAACAGCAAGAAATATCTACAACCAATAACAAAAGAAGTATTCATAGGCCCACAAATATCAACATGAATTGATTGCAGTACCTGAGAAGCTCGCCACGAGTCACCATCTGGAAACAATGTCCGATGTTGTTTCCCGGCTTGACAAGTGCCACAGTTGAGTCTAAATGTCAGGTAGACTAGCTACAAGTCCCTCTCGAGCAAGCTGAGAGAGATAGTGCACATTCAAGTGCCCATACCATTGATGCTAAAGACTGGTGACAACAGAGTTTCTAGCTGCCATGGCTGCAAGATGGGAGGGATTAGAGTAAATTCTAGGGTGGGGGGTTAAAGTGATAGTTTTCACTTCTCTCGCCCCGTCGCTGAGAAGGATAGATAGAGATAGGCAATCAATTGATTATGATTCACTAGAGAAAATGGTAGTTTAGGGCTAGGTGCTCGACCGATAGGAAACTTGTCCGGAAAAGCCGGTACCCTTAGGTAAAGGAGTGGGAAGAGGCTGAGGGGGCTAGGATTATAGTTATTCCTTAGTCGAGTCGAGCCAACACCCATTGCTCATTCTTCAGTCGAGCCCTAATTAGAGAATACTATAGACGACTCGACTATAGATAGTAGTTCAATGCCTACTGTATTGGAAGAGAAGAGACAACTATAGAAGACTAACTATACCCCAACTATATAGGGGGAGGGAATACCTCACCGAGAGATTTTTTTCATCACCGCTCGAAATTAATTAGCTTGCTATAATACTCGATGAATAGCTTCTAAATGAAATGATTGAGAGTAAGTGCGGGTCAAGCCCTTCATCGGAACTATCTTAATAATTCCTCCCCACCCAAGGCAAATATGGGTGGTGGGGTCTAGGTGGGTGGGTGGGAAACTATAGCTATCTTCTGCCCACCCACCCCGAACTATTGCCTCCCAATGCAAGGTGGGGGGAATTCTAGTCGGCAATAGTTTGGGGAGCTGGTGGGTGACCGCTATCTCCTCCCACCCACTCGAGGAGGGAGATAGTTAGACCGACGATGGACAAACGAATGATGATATGCTTGGTCCCTAAGTAATAGCTTCAACGTTTGAACAAAAATGATGGGTCGGTGTACTTTCATCCTCCCAGAATTATACTATTCTCCCCCACGCAATTCCCCTACTATTCTAAAGGGGGGTGGGAATGAAGAGTGTGTCCGACGATGCGGTTCCATGCTCCGATGCGAAGCAGGAGGAAGGAATAAGATTGAATGAAGGTCACCGGGTCGAACTCTTCTCCTTTCCCAAACAAAGAAGGCTTGAATGAAGGATGGAGGGATTGATGGGAGGGGGGACAGGGGAGAGAAATCGATGTGCCAGACCCGCCCTCCAATGGGTGGCCAACAATTAGAAATGGAACCACTCTGCCTCTTCTTCCACGTCGACTCAATTGAGGGCCCACCACTTCTGGGTTGGTTCATCGGGAATAGAAAGTTCTTAATTAGTGCCCTACAATTCTATGGATGCACTTGCTAGTTCTTGCATAAGGTGGGAAGCAGGAATAGTGCTCCTGCTCGATGAAATGACTAAAGGATTGACTCAAACGGAGATTGGTTGACCCACCCAGATTCTTTGTCTTTGGTGAATCAATGGGTTAAGGATCAATTGGGTCTCCAACAACCTATGCTTCTCTCGCCCTCGAGACCCTTGGATATGGATCCGAGTGAAGGGGTACTAACCCGCCACTCAAGAGGTCAAATGAATCTTTATAGATCAAGAGGTGATGGATCTTTTTTCCCCCCATCCCTCCCTCACTCCCACCTCTATCCCTTTGCTGCCCCTACCCATGGCGTTCCTATCCCCACGGCGGCTAGCACCTGGGAAGAGACTTTCCCATTCCTATCTCTATCCCTCTCTCGGCACTGGGAAAGGAAGATCAAAAACTGGAAGGGACGCTACGAGGTACAGACATGGGAGGGATGCCACATGCTCCTACCCCTCTCACTGTTCCAACCACCTATGCTTTTCCCCCACCCATACCGATGCTAGATCGACTTCTGAGGCCGCCTATCCATCATTGCTACTGAACGATCCCTTCTCATTGGTTGCTCAACTATCGGGGTGGGTGGGTAGAAGAGCGGGTCTTGGGACTTCATGGACGGAATCCCTCCCACCAGAACCTATTCCCAACAGGCTAGTTGATTCAATCCCGATCTAGAATGCCAATAATAGAAAATAGGGCAATTGCCCAATCATCAGAGCCGATTGATTAGCCTCACTGCTCACTTCCCCTCCATTGCTAGTAGTTGCTAGATAGTTTGCCTAAACACTTCATCAATCTATATGCACGTCGTTAATAGAAAAGAGGGGTGATTTTGCAACAAGGATAGGAGTGGAATTTCTTTCAATACTTGTCGATTGGTCGACTAGCCCCTCCTATGCCTCTCCATTAGCGGGAGAAGTACGAGACTCGATTGCTCACGATTTGCAACCCCACTATATCCACTCGGAACTAGAGTTCCCACCCCCCCAAATTATAGCGGGGTGGGTGGGTGGAAGATAGGGGGCCCACCCATCCTAGCTTGCCAGGATCGAATTCTCGTTCCCCTACATGTCGTCTACCTCTTCGTGGATTGATCTATTCTTTTACTGTTCCCACTTCTTCATCAAGTCCTTCATCCCATTCCATAAGATGAGATGATGGATTCAAGCATTCCGCGCTACCAGGGATGAAAGGAAGGGTTGGAATGAGACCTACACCGCTGACCATATAGGAGGGAATGGGAGGAAGGCATACTGATCCGTTCAGCTCGTGTGGGAGAGGGGGCCAGCCAGCGAGTGGAGAAAAGGATGGAAGGTTTGCATCGAGTGGTGGATATTCCGTACCGGCTAGTCGAGGGGATGGATCCATTCTGTCATCAGCTGTTGAAGGAGATGAGCGATCCATTCCTTCCACGAAGGTCGGAGCAGTAGAAAGGAGGGTTCATCAAGGTAGGTGGGAAACTGAACTAGACGGATGGGAGGAATGGATCGGGTGGAGAAGGAAGCGTTTTCGATCAAATCATCAATCAACTGGGCGGGAAATCTAGGAATGGTTAGAGCATGCCACTCGCCTGAACCCCCACTGGGCAGGAGATGGATGGAGTTCTTTCCCCTCCTTTCCTTCCGGCTTGGCTCATGGCTGACTTCCTCCACCGAGAAGGAAGTTCAGAAGGCATGAACTAATCTTCTTTTTCAAACTAACATTCCCTCCCACCTGGAACTATCGAGTCCCTCCCACCCTAAAGTTGGCACCCGCCTTTATTTTGATCTCTTTGAGAATCGACACTCACGGATAGGCAACTAGTTCCTTTCTCTCATGGCGGGTCGACCTCTCATATCACATTCAGGTGGGGAGTCGGATACGAAAAGTGGGTCGGGAGAGATGAGGCGAGAATCCCACCATACGGAAGGCGAGGAAGGACAGTTCTTTCAATCAAGAGGAGGAGATCTCATCATCGGCCAAGTGCTTCAGTTCCATCCACCCATGGGTCAATCAATCTATCCCAATTAGGTAGGGGCAACCACTTCCATTTATTGCGATGCAGCACTTCATCGCGGCTCAGCTCGCTCTTCGGATCTTTGGTCGAGTCATCTCACCATCTGTTCGAGGAAGGTTCTCATCCTTGAATTCCTCTCGCCTCCCACCCACCCCGCTATATCCACCCACCCATCTCAATCGAATGCCGCCAATTAGAAAGATTCATCTTCCTGGGGAGCTATGATTCCCCCCCTAGGCCCCTTAGAATAGTAGGGGGGATAGTGGGGTTGGGCATGTTATGTATAGAATCTTGTTTGGTGTTTGGTTTGGTTCTCTCTTGCGTTCCGATGAAAAGCTCTGGATCCCTTTACTAGATTGGGCAGATTTTGTGTGGATAGGGCAGACCCCACCGACCAAGGCATTCACCACCACCCTGCAAAGGCTCCACCACTAGGGCTTCGCCCACCACAAACCCCACCGACCTAAGGCGAATGGGTCGGTCCCGAAGCGCTAGGTGGGAGGATATAGATATGGCTCTACAAGTCGGTCCCAACCCCACTGGGGGGGGCGGGAGATATAGCGCTCTAAGGCATATAGGACGATGAGCGAAGCTTGGGCAGTTAGAAGCTAGGGCAGAATTTAAGCAAAACCTTGGTAGGAATTCTCTTTCCGGTATGCCGCTCTTGAGCAGAGAGAGGGAACAGAACAGAGTGAGCAATGCTGGAATTTGCACCCATTTGTATTTATCTAGTAATCAGTTCACTAGTCTCTTTGATCCTACTTGGTGTTCCCTTCCTATTCACTTCCAATGGTTTGACTTACCCGGAGAAATTGTCGGCCCACGATGCGGTTCCAATCCCTTCGATGATGCCAGAAGTCGTTTTGATATACAATTTCATCCGGTTTCCATTCTACCCATTACCCCCAATCTAGAAGTAACCTCCTTTTCCCCTTGGGTAGTCTCTCTCAACAAGATTGATTTGTTCGGATTTCAGTCCATGATGGTGTTCTTATTGATTTCGACGATTGGATGTATCCATGAATGGAAGAAGGGTGCTTTAGATCAAGAGTAACCAATGAATGATGGGGCAACGAGGGAAAGGACGGGAAGGGAAGAGCGATGTGTTAATGTTAGAAGCAACATCGGGCTGCTACTTCCAGCCCACATTGAAAGCAATTTAAATAATAGACTGTTGGCTATTTAAATTGTAAAGCGATTGCCTTATGAAGAGACACGTCTTGTATTTATGTGAAATTATTATTATTATTATTATTTAAATAAAGCCGACATTGTGAAAAGTCGCGATTTTCTTTTGAGGAAATATTCTTGTCTTGGGTCAACCTCTTGTTGATAAGAGACACACCTCTTCATTGATACATGTATAAATACAAGTTGGAGATCATTCATTTAATCATCAAGTTCATTCATCATAATTCGCATTCCTAGAGGGAGTTCGCATTTTCCAACAAATCTTCAATTTGTAGCAGCAGATCGACTTCAAGGAGAATCATATCATTTGTATATTGCATCTAAGAGAGGTTTTCTTATTCATTGTATCAAGTCGACATTATATTGTGCCTGAGTTGTAAGCAAATTTCTGCTCTTATTCATTCAATATATAAGAGATATATTGGCTGGGTTTTTCTCCCTTAGGTTGGAGGGTTTTCCCAGGATATCTTGCTGTGTTATTTGTTTTACATGCTGCATTTTCTGAGTGCTTTCTGTTTTGAGACATCTGATCATTAAAAAAAAAAAAAACTAACTAACATGGTATCAGAGCGGGTATAAGAAGATCTAGATCAGATTTCATTCAAGCAGCGATATCCTCCGTTATTGTTCACACTTCAATTACATCTATCTTATTGTAAAGATGGTGGAACGGACTCAAGGTTGAGGACAGACTTGAGGGTGCATCAAACTTCGCATCCTGGAAGTTTAGAGTGATGCTCGCCTTGGAGTAAAATGAGTTAGCTGAATTCGTGGAGAACGATGTTCCTAAACCAACTGAAGAGAATGAGAAGCCTCAATGGAGGAGAAATAACACTAAGGCGAATAAGATGTTGGTGGATTCCGTGAAAGATCACATAGTGCCAATCATCTTCAAATTGAAAACAGCAAGTGACATGCTCAAAACTCTTGAGGAGATGTATGAGATCAACAACACAAGTCAAGAACTTGCATTAAAGCAACTTCATCATATCAAGATGGCAAAAGGAGATTCCATCACCTCATACTTCATGAAGATCAACGGGTTGAGAGATCAGCTCTCTACCATTGGCCACATTATTGATAGCAAGGATCTAACTATGTTGGCTCTCAATGGCCTTCCTAAATCTTGGGAGTCATACATTCAAGGAATCAGTGCAAGATCAAAACTTCCTAAATTTGATCGATTGAGAGCAGATTTTATTCAAGAAGAATCTAGGTTGGCTTCAAGAGGCTTTGGTCAAAGCTCTACAAATGAAGACATTCATGTTCTTTCCGCTCAATACTCGAAGAAGATAGGAAAAAGAGAAAAAAAAGGATACTTCAAGAGGAATAGAGATAAAGGGTTAGATGGTGCCCCTACATTCAAAAAGAAGAGGGATTTATCTCGCGTTCAATGTTTTAGATGTGACAAGTATTGGCCACTATGCGAAGGATTGCCCTACCAGACCTAAGCAGCATGCTTCATTTGCGGATGTGGATGAGACCTCTTCTCAAAAGGATTCAAGGGAATTCCTGTTCTATTTTGCTTTATCAAGCAATGTTCCTACAGATAGCAACACTTGGTTGATTGATAGTGGCGCCTCTCATCACATCACTGGGTTTAGAGAACATCTCTCAGATTTGGTAATGAGAGATTCAGGTGTTCAAGTAATAATCAGAGATGATGCAAGTTACTCTGTGAAAGGCGTCGGGACCTCTACCATTCACCTAGATTCAGGAATCACCTTGCAATTGAGTAATGTACTATTTGTACCTAGCATCAAGAGGAACCTTGTCTCAATTTCAGCCCTAGAAGACAAGGTGTATCAAGTAGCATTCTCTAAAGGAAACGTTCTTACATGGCCAAAGAACTCTAACATCAGGATAGCCAATGTGATTGGCGTTCATCAAGATTATCTCTACAGGCTCTTTGCCCATCCTCTACAAGCCTTGTTGCATGATGCCTCAAGTTCATGTGAGCTTTGGCATAGAAGATTTTCTCACATTCACTTTCGTGCTCTTCCAACCTTGGAGAAGATGGTCACCGGCATTCCCAAATTGAGCTAGGAGCATGAAGGTACTTGTCGAGGATGCGCATTGGGTAAGAACACTAGAAGACCTTTCCATAGTAGTGAAAGTAGATCTAAATGTATTCTAGATCTTATTCATTCTGATTTGTGTGGTCCAATGTTTGTTGCTTCTTTGAGTGGTTTCTTGTATTATGTAATTTTTATTGATGACTACTCTAGAAAGACTTGGATTTATTTCTTAAAGACTAAAGAATCAGAGGAAGCACTTGAGAGATTCAATGAGTTCAAAGCTCAAGTAGAAAACTTGTCCGAGAAGAGGATCAAAGTTCTGAGATCCGATAACGATGGAGAATACATTTCCGGCAGCTTCTGTAACTTTTGCATTGAAGTAGGGATTAAGAGGGAGTTTTGTGTCCCTTACAATCCGCAACAAAACGGTGTAGCAGAAAGGAAGAACAGATCCATTGTAGAAGCAACTAAGGCCATGATTCATGATCGGGATCTACAAACCTTCCTTTGGGCCGAAGCTTTAAGACAGTTGTGTATGTCTTGAATCGATGCCCTCATTGCATCTTGGAGGACATGACACCTGAGGAAGCCTTCACATGTGTAAAACCTGAAGTCAATCATTTGAGAATATTTGGCTGACCTGTGTATATTCATATTCCTAAAGATAAAAGGATAAAATTGGAACCATCTGGCAAGAAGGGAATATTTGTAGGTTACAGTGAGACTTCAAAAGCCTATAGAGCGTACATTCTTGGTCAGAAGTTAATTGAGATCAGAAGGGATGTTACATTTGAAGAAGATGTTGCATTTGAAAGATCCAAAGGTCATCATATGGAGATAGACAATGAAGAAGAAGAGTCTCCTCAAGATATGGAAGTTGACCATCCTGAGATTCAAAGGGAGACTACTGATCCAATAGAAGATGATGAACCAATTGAGCCTTTGGAACCTACTAATGGGCCTACCGACATTGTAATTGGTAGAAAGAGACCTCTATAGGCAAGGAAAACAATGCAGGAGGCAGAAAATTTTGCAGCTCTTAGAGGAACTTTCAAAGAAAGCAAAAGACCTATGAAGTTTTCAGGCTATGTTGCTTCGATGAGTCAGATGATTGGGTCTGAACCTTTCAGTGTTGAGGAAGCTACAAGTCAGCAAGTATGGAAAGATGCTATGGCTGAAGAGTATCAATCCATCCTCAAGAATGATGTTTGGGACATCGTACCTAGACCTGAAGGCAAATTTGTGGTATCTTCTAAATGGCTCTTCAAAATCAAGCATGCAACAGATGGGAGCATTGAGAAGTACAAGGCTAGATTTGTGGCTAGAGGATTCTCATAGAATGAAGGGACAGATTATGAGGAAAAATTTGCCCCAATTGCTCATTATACATCCGTTAGGACCATCATTGCTCTTGCAGCATCTAAAGGATGGAAGATACACCAAATGGACGTGAAGACAACATTTCTAAATGGTGTAATTGAGTAAGAGGTATATATTGAGCAACCTGATGGATTTGAGGTTCATGGGAAGGAGTCTCGTGTTAGCAGGCTGAAGAAAGCATTGTATGGCCTTAAGCAGGCTCCTCATGCTTGGTATGAAAGAATTGATCAAAATTTGATGAGTTTAGGTTTCTCTAAGAATGATGTTGATTCTAACCTTTACTTCAAAGTGATTAATGGTGAAGCATTGATCTTCGTTCTATATGTTGATGATCTAATTCTTACTGGAGAAGAACACCTTATTTTCAAATGCAAGAAGGAGCTAGCTTCTGAATTTGAAATGAAGGATCTTGGACTCATGCACTACTTTCTTGGCTTAGAAGCATGGCGGAAACCTAATGGAATAATTCTGAGTCAAGGAAAGTATACAATTGACATCCTGAAGAGATTTGGTATGATGGATTCTAAATCCATGTCTACGCCTATGGAGACCAACTTTCAGAAGCTTAAGGAGGCTGCAGCTAGTTCAGATCTGGTGGATCCTACTATGTACAGGCAATTGATTGGATCATTGATGTAACTAGTCAATACTAGACCAGATATTTGCTATGCAGTGAGTGCACTTAGTTCATGTGTGAACCAAGGCAAATTCATCTAGTTGCAGCAAACCATGTTCTGAGATACCTTCGTGGCACAATTGGGTATGGCTTGAGATATTCTTCTGATGTGGATTTGGAGCTGCATGGTTACACTGATTCCGATAGGGCAAGGTGTGTCACTGATCGAAAGAGCACTTATGGATGTTGTTTCAGTTTGGGGTCTGCTATGATCTCCTGGTGTAGCAAGAAGCAATCTTCAGTGGCACTGAGCACCGAAGAGGCAGAATATTTTGTTGCATGAATGGCAACTCGAGAAGCTATGTGGCTTCGTAAGCTTCTTGCAGGATTGTTTGGACAATCATTGGAGCCTACTATCATTCATTGTGATAATCAAAGTTGTGTGCAGCTCTCTATCAATCCAGTGTTTCATGACAAAACCAAGCATGTTGAGATCAAACACCACTATATCAAAGATATGGTATTGAGGAAAGCAATTCAGTTGAGATACATTAGCACTGATGAGCAGACGGTAGACATTCTCACCAAACCCCTCTCCAGAGTAAAGTTTGTGTACTTCCTATTGACGGGTGTTTTATGACTGCACCAACACAAAATAAAGTTTCCCAACGGATACTCTATCCTCTCTTGAACAAAGTATTCTACATGCTAACATTGCCAAAAAGATCATGCATTCAACTCCAAGGTTCCTTCATGCAGTGGATAGTCTCAGTTGGCTTGATGTGATATCCAGGTTATTTCAAGGGGACTTGCACAATTGTTCGATCAAAAGAGAAAAACTTGCAGGACACGAATGATTTATCAATGATGCTAGGGTTTCCTAAGCTAACCGGGAAAGTATTGAAATTAAAAGGATAGGGATAAGAGGTTCTACTGTCTACTCTAAATGCGGGATGCAGAGACCAATTCTTGCAAGCTCAAACCAAGTTCTGCTTTGCCTCACTTCGGACAGCCTCTACAAAGCCAATGCAATCTTCAAAGGGATAACGAAAGATGTTCAAACTACGACCCAACATGCAAATACCATCACAATGATGCATACCAACACATGAACCGTAATTGAAGTTTAGTTCAAAGTGCTCCAATCGACCACGCAAAGCGAACCCACCGTCAATGAGTCCACTAGTGGTATCAATAACAAAGCTTGCTCAAATTAAACAACACATTCCACAACTACCAACTACTTGCATGAAATAAAATCTACTTTACTTTAAACTACTTTATGACTCTAAGTGAATTGGAAAGACGAAGAAGCCTTGCTAGCTACTCACAACAAAAGATGGAATCACCAAGCAATGAGAACTCTTTATATTATGATAGTGTTCACAACAACTCCTTACAAAGCCTTCAAATAGAAAACTTTGCTTTCCTCCTCAATATAAGCTATGCTAACTTCTATACTCTACTCTCTATCTATTCTCTCCTCTGCTCTAATCTCTAATGTCTAATTCTAATGAATTACAAATGAGGGGGGATGCCCCTTTTATAGTTGACCCAGTCCAACGGACTGCTCAGATTCAATTACAATGAAGAGTTGAGATTAAGCCACTTAAGCCCTAGTCATGATTTTTCCCTAAAAACCGCCACAGAGAGGAGTGGGGTAATAAATGAACAAAGGATTCTCTACTACTCTGCAGAAACCACCATGAGCAATTAATGCCCACTATCTTCTAGAAGATTCTCATCCAGAAGCGCGTTCCCATTGCTCTTCTCTTTGACTGCAAACTCATCAATCTGATCATCACAACTTCTATTATCGTTGGAGAGGGACTTCACACTCAAGAAAAATTCCTCCACTTTGTTCTTCAATCGATATTGTTGTCATTCTCTAACATTGAGGTTTTTGAACATTCATCTTCCTTAGCCTTGAGGATGTTTTAGTGCTTGAAGATGATCTTTAATTCTTGGCCTTTATCACTTCCTCCATCCTGATCTTGAAGGATTTTCTTGTCTTGGACTTGGCCATTTCTTCCTTGCCACCTGCCTGCCTGTAACTTTATCCCCCTTCAAGGTCATAACATTGTCTCGGTTCATCACCTCGAGTCATCATGTTTTGGCCCCGACGTTCATCCTGCAAAACAAACAAAAAGAAGAGCATCAAAGCACTTATAATATAAATTCACTTCACTTACCTAATTTCCATGTTCCAATCTCCAAGGTCCAATTGATCTCTGGATCTGATAAAATTCATCATTTTTCTCTAGCATAATTTTTCATCATGGGCGCATCTAGAGACTTGTGCGTTCATTTCATAAGGCCTCCTTCAAGGGCGCATCAACCACCTTGTGTTCGGAGTTTGTGCCTTAGAAATTTTCTCCACCTTGAGGGCACATTTGAATGCTTGATGTTTTATTTTCCTTTCATCTTCAAATGCCTTAGACAAAATTCATGTATCTACCCCCTTCTAGGGCGCATTTGAGGGCATATGCTTTCATTTTTACCTTGGACAAATCTCTTAGCCATCATATTATCTTCCTCCTACCTTGGGTGCATATGACCCCTTGCACTTGTATTTTCAACGCCTTAGGAAATTTTTGATCAACTTATCAATTTGGGCATATTTGAGGTGGAGTCATGCCATCTCCCATGCCTTAGCAAAAAATTTCCAACCACTTCCCCACTTGGGCGCATTTAAGAGGGTTTGCTTCTAGTTTAATGCCTTAGAAAATATTCCTAACACCTCCTCTTCATCTTGGCGCATTTGAGGGGTTGAGCTTTGTGTTTTTTCATACTTAGAACCTTCTCATACCTTTATATTATCCCTGGGGCGCATTTAGGGGTGTGTTCTCCCATTTTCTTCACTTAGAAAATTTCTTCAAGTCATGTATCTCCTGGAGGGCACATTTAGAGGGGGCTACTCCCATTTTCTAACTTAGAAAATTCCTTGCACCTCTTCCATTCCTCCTTTCCAACCTTGGGCACATTAGGGAGGTGTAGCTTCAAATTTGTCGCCTTAGAAACTTTTCAAGCCTCCATTATCTTCCTTGGGCGCATATGACCCCTTGTACTTTCATTTTCAATGACTTGAAAATTTTCACCATCAAGCCTCCTCTTTCCTTCACACGGGTGCATTTGAGGGTGTCTTCTTTCATTTTCCCTTGCCTTAACATTTTTCTTGACACCTCCTTCTATCATCCTCCTTGGGCGCATATTGGAGTCCTTGGTTCCATTTCACATGACTTAGAAGGTTTTTGCCTCCTTACTTCCTTCAAGGGCGCATTTTGGGGGGGGGGGAGCTCTCATGCATCTCATACTTAGATAATTTTCACTTGCTTCATGCCTTGGGCGCATTTTGCCCCTTGAGCTTCTATTTTAATGACTTAGAAAACCTTTTCTACTCTGCCAGCTGTCTCTTCCACCTTGGGCGCATCTAGAGGGGTGAGCCTCAGGTTTTCAGACTTAGGAATTTCTCAGTGCTGCTACTTCAATCCTGTTTGCCTTGGCCTTCTATTTTTAGTAAATTTGTGATTTTTTGACTTTTGCAGCTCCTCTTGACTTGAAATTTGCTCCATGTGATTCTGACGACTTGTTTGACCCGTTCACACTTGCCCATCGCGTTGACCTGCTATTTTTAGCCCTAAAATGACTTACTAAAAGTAGTAAGTATGCGGATTTTGCTCAAGTTTCACCGATGGATTCTCTAAAAGATGTTGATCTCGGTGGGGTACATCAGTTTGACATTTTCTCGAATTTCACCCCCCATTTTAGGCATGAAAGTAGGAAACCCTAATCTTGTTTGAATGTGCCTCAATCAATCTTCGTTTGACTCTGTTTTTGTTGCATGTTGCTCTATTCGTAAAACTAAAGTGTTGGGACTACCTGGAGTGAACCTGCTAAAAATAGCAAGTGCTTGAAAAGTGATCAACCAACTATTGGATGCACTTGCATGTCATACTGCCCGAGAGATCTCAAAAAACCCAGAAAACTAGTCTTCATGCGAGTATGGGCTAAAAATAGTAAATTCCTCAGAAATGATCAACTTTGCTTGCATGTTGCATGGTTGCGTAGCTCTCGAAAAACCCATAAAGAATATCCTAACATGCATTGAAAAATCTTGTATGCAAACCCTCGAAATAGCCTCTGAAGCCTAAATTGTTGAAATTCATCATTTCGACTTGCATGTTATATCATTGCGAAGGTCTTGAAAAACCCAAAAAGATTCTCCAAACATACATTGAAAAAGCACACATGCAAACCCTGAAAACTGTCTCTGAAGCCAGAACTGCTAAAAATAGCAAATTGTCCAAATCTGTTCAAATTTTGCATGCAAGTACTTTGAAGTGCTTTGAATGTGGTGAAGTGTAGAATCCCCTATTCTCTGTGTTTCTGAAACTGCTTGTTTTTGCTTGTTTTTGAGTGTTTTGATTTTTTTTGGTGTTTTTGGCAATAACAGAAGAATTGCGATTAAATAAAATATTATGAAGCTAGAACTGGTACAAATCACTTGATATTTTATTGCCAAATTGTTTATTGATCTTCTAGGCTTATTACATCTGAGATCGGATAACATGTAAATTAAAAAGCAACAACATTTGTGTGAATAAAACCTGATTATTGCAGCAACCTGAGATGCCCAAGAAATGGTCCGGCCCTCATAGAAATCACTTCTCCCTCCGTCTAATGTTTGCAAATGAGTCCAGAAGAATATGCGCCCTTATTGGTGAAGTCAGAATGCCCAAAGAATAGGCACTTTGCCCAATGTGAAAAGTACGGCCTTGTACTTGCAAGTACGCCCCTGCAGCAGCAACTACGGCTCAGCAATAGCAATAATGGGTCTGTACGGCCCTTGAATGAAATGTCCAGCACTTGGAAAATGGACGCCTAAAAGAAAAACCCTTATTGGAAGAGTTTTAATCCAAAACCCTGAAAATAACTCAAATGGTGAAGCTCTGTGATAACCTCTGGATGAAGCTCTCTCTCTGACAAGCAATAGATCAGCCGATATTTCACAACCTCTGAACTGCAGACACTGAAGATGGTTCGTTCTCCAATGCAGAATGAAAACTGGAACCCTTGGCTCTGTTCTCAGAAGGTCTTAGCACAAATTCGATTTTCAACATAATGAGCTCTTTTTCCAATGAAACCCTTATATCCTTCAAAAAGTCGACTTTTCTCAAAGAGGCATCATTTAAATAAAGTTCGAACTTTTCTTTTAATTTTTCAATAGTCTCGGATACACTTTTAATTATAAATTATAATTAAAAAGTGGCCCCCTTCAATGTTGGTCGAACCCTTCAAGGAATCACTTAAGTTATAATATTAAATAGTATTATAACTTTATAATATAAGCTTCACATAATTAATATTTAATTTGACAATTAAAATATTAATATCTTTCTCAACTTACGTCCGATTAACGAACCGTCTGAAGTTGGAGAATAAGTGATTGATTTTGCACATGACCAAACCATACTGCTAAAAATAACAGGGGTGCTCCGCTGAATGACCTAACTTATTAAAAATAGCAAGTCAAGTAAATGATGTCTGAACGACCCCGAACGAAAGCCAAACTGAACAATCCTGCAACTGGAGCTAAGCCAAACATCGACCAGACCCTCTATCCACCCTATCAGCCTACGAGGGTCGCATAATAGGCTAATCATAAGCTCTGAGAGATGTCAACTGGAAGGGGACATTACAGTCCGCCCTTCCTGAAATTGCTTGTCCTCAAGCAATCTCAACTCCGGATGCTGCAAAATATCCTCGCTCTCCCACGTAGCATCCTCCACTGGCAAATCTCTCAATTTCACCAAATATTCCCTGATAGTCCTCCTATGCAACTGTCTCTCTCTCTACTCCAGGATAGACTCAGGTACTAATATCAACTTTCCCTCGTCATCTAAGGGAGGTAAAACTGGTTAAGGTACCACATGGTGTCCCAACGCCTTCTTGAGACGTGACACATGAAAAACATTGTGGACCTTACTATCCGCCGGAAGCTCTAGCTCATAAGCCACCTCTCCAACACGCCTCAGAATCCTGAAAGGACCATAATACTGTGGCTTAAGCTTCTCCGAACCACTCTTCCTAAGAGTAGATTGACGATAGGGCTGCAACATGAGATAAACCATGTCTCCCACCTCAAAGGATCTCTCTGTCCTCTTCTGATCTGCGTACTGCTTCTCCTGATTCTGTGCCTTCGCAATGTTTTCCTTGAGAGCCCTCATAGTGTCCTAACTCTCCTGCAACAAATCTCCAACACTCGGCACTCTACTATCACTCAGTAGCAAATCCAGAAAGCTCGACGCCTCATAACCGTACAACGCCATGAAAGGGGACATCTGAATGGTCATGTGAAACGTAGTATTGTAGCAATACTCACACAAATAAATCCACTTGACCCAAGCCTTTTGCTGCCCTGAAATGTAATTCTTGAGGTAACCTTCCACCCACTTGTTCACTATCTCCGTCTAACCATCAGTCTGCGGGTGATAACTGGTGCTCGGTGTAAGCTCGGTCCCACAAAGTCTGAACACCTCCTGCTAGAAGTGACTCAAGAACCGACTATCCCTGTCGCTAACTATGCTCTGAGGCAACCCATGTAATCTGAAAACCTCACGGAAGAAAACCTCTGCTACCTGTGTAGCTGTGTAGGTTGTGGTGATCGGAAAGAAGTGGGCATACTTCGTCAGCCGATCCACAACTACATATATACAATCTTGTCCTTGGGCTTTAGGCAAACCCGTAATAAAATCCATCGACAGGCATTCCCACTTCCTATCAGGAATCGGAAGTGGCTGCAATAATCCTGTCGGATACGTGTTCTCCTGCTTGTTCTGCTGACAAACAAGGCACTCACGCACATACTGAAGAACATCCGCCTTAAGACCCTTACATGTAAATCTCTCCCGAATCTGTCTATACGTTTTGAAGTACCCGGGATGCCCTGCTGTAGGTACATCATGAAAGGCTCACATGATAGTGTTCTTCATCTCTGATCCTGGGATCAAATAAATCCTGTTCTTATAAATGATCAAGTCATTCACAAGTGTATACCTGGTGTCAATCATAGTTCCCTCAACAATACTGGATGCCCAAGTATCCTTGGCATACTCTGCCACAATCAAGTGCCTCCAGTCCTCTGCAATGTGTACCATAGAACTCAGATAAGGCCGGCGTGAGAGAGCGTCAGCCACTACATTCTGGGTGCCCTTGATGTAGGTGATATCAAAGTCATATGGCTGTAACTTACTCACCCACTTCTCGGCTGTAACTTAACCCAACATCAATAGCATCATCAGCTCCTTGAACCTCACAAAACACTCCTGTGCCTCAGGAGTCCAACAGAATGCACCTTTTTTCAACAAATCCGTGATAGGTGTTGCATGGCGACAATAACCATTAACAAATCTGCGATAGAAACCACATAACCCAAGGAATCCTCGCAGCTGTGTAAGGTTCGCTGGAGTAGGCCAATCTACGATAGCACAGATCTTCTTAGGATCCATCCGCACTCCCTCTGCACTGATGATATGGCCTAAGTATAATAACTCAGTCATCCCTAAATCACACTTGGACTCCTTGGCGTACAAGGACTCCCTCTCCAGAATGCTAAGTACTGTATCCAGATGAGCCAAATGCTCTTGCCAAGTCCTGCTATAGATCAAAATATCATCGAAGAAGACAAGTACATATCTCCTCAAATGCGAGTGGAAGACCCTGTTCATGGTGAACTGAAAAGTCGCTAGAGCATTGGTTAGCCCAAATGGCATCACCACAAACTCGAAGTGTCCACAATGACAACGGAAAGCAGTCTTCTCAACATCCTGCTCACAGACTCTAATCTGGTGATACCCTGATCTCAAGTCTATCTTCGTGAAATAACAAGCACCATGGAGCTCGTCAATAAGCTCATCTATACGAGGTATGGGATACCTGTTTTTAATGGTCCTCTTATTCAGGACTCTGTAATCGATGCACATACGAAGGGTACCATCTTTCTTCTTCACCAGGACAACCGAAGAAGCAAACGGTGATTTACTTGGCCGAATGTGACCCATAGCAAGCAGCTCCTTGATAGCCTTCTCTATCTCATCCTTAAGCCACTTTGGATGCCTGTAAGGAGTAATCATGACGGGCTTAGCGCCCTCCTCAAGCTCTATGATGTGCTCAATACCCCTGTCTGGAGGTCTCCCTGGTGGAATGTCGCGGAAAACCTTCTCATGCTTAATTCTCAACTACTGAATGTCAGGATGATACTCGGTCTTATGCTGTCCCTCCTGTATAGGTGTCAAAGTGCACTCGGCAGCCCACTCAACCATATCATGTCGCATGAGTCTCTCCATCCGTCGGAAGGAAATAGTCTTGACATTACTGTCACGGATAGCCTTCAATATGTGAGTCTTCCCATTCACCTCAAACCGGATCTCCATGTCTTTGAGGCGAAATGTAACTTCCTCAAGGGAATGAAGCCACTTCATGCCCAAGACTAAATCAATATCTCCCATATTCACTACATAGTAATCAGCCTTGAATTCATAATTGTTCAAGCACAAAGGAAGATCCTTGATCATACGATCACACCTGAGAGTATAACCATCAGCTACCTTGACCTGAATGCCCTCAAACTCCTCGGTTATGAGTCCACGCTTCTCCACAAATCTAGCATCAATGAAATTGTGGGTGGCTCCTATATCTAGAAGGGTAATAACTTTTTGACCAGCCAAGACTCCACGAAGTCTGAAAGATCCCTCCTGCTGAATACTCGACAACCGTGCCTCCTGGATTTGGAGCTCTAACTCTGCCTCTGCCTTAGGCTCTGAAGCCTCTGATTCTGACTCCTCAGAACTCCCCTGCTGTTCGGAATTCTCAGATTTCGAATCCTCATAATAAGCCCACATAACTCTATTGGCCTTACCCTTAGGCCGCAAAGGACAATCATGGTTCACGTCATAGGGACCCTTGCAATAGAAGCAAAGCTTCTTCCTGCGCAAGTCATTTAGAGTCTCACGATCCAAGGGTGCTGCTGATTTTCCCTTTGAGTCACTCTTAAAATCAGATTTCTCCTTATTTCTATTGAATCCCTTATTGTCCCTAAATGAAGAAGTATTTTTGGAGTTGAATTTGCTGGATGGTGCTGCAAGTTCCATACTGCGTGCCTTCCTCATAGCTTCCTGTAGCGAACGCGGATCAAATGCCTTGATCCAACCTCTCAAGGGTTCCAACAATCCTTCAATGAAGAACACAACTATACGCCTCTCTGATATGTCGGGAACCATCACGGACAATTTCTGAAACTCACTAATATAACTCTCCAGGCTGCCAATCTGCCTAAGTTGGGCCAAATCTTTGAAATAAACTTCTGGGTCCTTTTTATCAAAGCGATCCACCAATCAGTCCACGAACTTCTGATAAGTGGTAATACGATCGTGCTGCAGTGTCACCATTCCTTGATACCACCAATCATGGGTTGCTCCTTCTAAATGTAACGTGGCAAACTTGATTGCCTCTTCCTCAGACATAGGTCGAAGTGTCAAGAAAGTGTCTAGCCTGTGAATCCAAGACTGTGCTGTTACTTTGCCACTGCCATCAAAATAGGGTAGGTTGATCTTGCTGGAGGCATGCTTCAAGTCTCTATTTTGGTTTTGAGGCCTATTCCCCTGTCGAGACCTATAATATTCAACTCTCGAATTCACAAATCGATCAAAATGCATGCGCTCGCACACTTGTGGTGTCAATATATCCCACTCCTCGTTGGCTGCCATAACTACATCAGCATATAATATGTTCCCAACCTCTTCAACATTCTCAACTTGTTCTCCTCTTAGGAAAGTGGGTCTAGTAGGTCTATTTGTTGTTCGTGAAACAATCCCGGGTACCCTCTGTGAACCTGCATCACTCCTGTCCTCATCACGATGTGGTGATGGTCTCCTTGGTGTACCTATCCTCTGTATAACCATGGTCAACTGCTGTAATACATCAGTTACCTGCTGCTGACCTATCCGCAACTCTCTAAGAGTCTATCTAACCTCTGCATCTTCCTCTCAAGGATCTCGAGGAATCTCTGTTCTGTCACCCATGCCTGTATCCTATATAGAGGCTCCAGAAGAAGAACCAGACTGAACACCAATCAAACCTGTAGCCGTCTTACCTGCTGGAATAAGTGGTGGCTGCCAAGTTTTTCCGTTTTCCCTCTGATAATATCTCTTCTCTCTATCACTCTAGTGCATGAACAAAACGGTTTTCAAACCCCACAAGGATGGCAGGAAACCCCTCTGATACCACTATAGAATCCCCTATTCTCTGTGTTTCTGAAACTGCTTGTTTTTGCTTGTTTTTGAGTGTTTTGATTTTTTTGGTGTTTTTGGCAATAACAGAAGAATTGCGATTAAATAAAATATTATGAAGCTAGAACTGGTACAAATCACTTGATATTTTATTGCCAGATTGTTTATTGATCTTCTAGGCTTATTACATCTGAGATCGGATAACATGTAAATTAAAAAGCAACAACATTTGTGTGAATAAAACCTGATTATTGCAGCAACCTGAGATGCCCAAGAAATGGTATGGCCCTCATAGAAATCACTTCTCCCTCCGTCTAATGTTTGCAAATGAGTCTAGAAGAATATGCGCCCTTATTGGTGAAGTCAGAATGCCCAAAAAATAGGTGCTTTGCCCAATGTGAAAAGTACGGCCTTGTACTTGCAAGTATGCCCCTGCAGTAGCAAGTACGGCTCAGCAACAGCAATAATGGGTCTTTACGGCCCTTGAAAGAAATGTCCAGCACTTGGAAAATGGACACCTAAAAGAAAAACCCTTCCTGGAAAAGTTTCAATCCAAAACCCTGAAGATAACCCAAATGGTGAAGCTCTGTGATAACCTCTGGATGAAGCTATCTCTCTGACAAGCAATAGATCAACTGATATTTCACAACCTCTGAACTGCAGACACTGAAGATGATTCGTTCTCCAATGCAGAATGAAAACTGGAACCCTTGGCTCTGTTCTCAAAAGAAGGTCTTAGCACAAATTCGATTTTCAACATAATGAGCTATTTTTCCAATGAAACCCTTATATCCTTCAAAAAGTCAACTTTTCTTAAAGAGGCATCATTTAAATAAAGTTCGAACTTTTCTTTTAATTTTTCAATAGTCTCGGATACACTTTTAATTATAAATTATAATTAAAAAGTGGCCCCCTTCAATGTTGGTCGAACCCTTCAAGGAATCACTTAAGTTATAATATTAAATAATATTATAACTTTATAATATAAGCTTCACATAATTAATATTTAATTTTGACAATTAAAATATTAATATCTTTCTCAATTTACGTCCGATTAACGAACCGTCTGAAGCTGGAGAATAAGTGATTGATTTTGCACATGACCAAACCATACTGCTAAAAATAGCAGGGGTGCTCCGCTGAATGACCTAACTTACTAAAAATAGCAAGTCAAGTAAATGATGTCTGAACGACCCTGAACGAAAGCCAAACTGAACAATCCTGCAACTGGAGCTAAGCCAAGCCTCAACCAGACCCTCTATCCACCCTATCAGCCTATGAGGGTCGCATAATAGGCTAATCATAAGCTCTGAGAGATGTCAACTGGAAGGGGACATTACATGAAGCAGTCAGAATTCCAAAATTCCAAGGAAAGAGACCCCAAATTGAGCACTTATTAAAAATAGTAAGTTGTCAGAACTCAGTGAAAATTTGATGGGGGCCTGCCTGAAGCCTCCAGATTGTAGTGCCAAGCTCAAATTTCAATTTGCCAACTTGATTTGACCTCAAACAAGCCTGAAGAATAAAAACCCTAATTTCACAGACTTCGCCAAAATTTCCAATTAGGTCAAAGATAGGGACATCCCTAGAAAGACAGAAAAGACAGAGAGAGAGACGCAAAACAACCCAAAAACCAAAGCCAGAAGACCAAAACGGAGCAAAAAAATTAGGGGGGTCCCCATTTTGAATGGGGTGATGTGTGAAAAGGTCACAACACTTCTGAGACAAGCTTGGTATTGTGGAGAATGAACCCCTAGCTGAGAGGGAGTCTCAACTTCAGTGATCTTCTATGATTTGCTTTAATGCATTTCTCTCTATTAGAGAGATTTGAGGTGCAAGCCCTTGTTTTCACCCTCTGGGACAGCCATGGTGGATGTCATGTGTGTGACTCCATGACAACATCATGTGAGAGAGTCTGTGATGATTTTCTTGTACTTGTGTTTACACCCTCTGGGAGAGCCATGGTGAAACATCACGTTGAGTGATGAGCACTTGTACATTCCATACATGGGTGTGACCATGATGGTTGATATCACGATGAGGTGATATGATCCTCTTCACATATTGGTGTAGCCATGGTGATTGACATCACGATGAGGTGATATGTCTCTTATAGCTGGAAGTATCCTCCCTAGCTGAGAGGGAGTGTTAATGTTAGAAGCAGCGTCAGGCTGCTACTTCCAGCCCACATTGAAAGCAATTTAAATAATAGCTTGTCGGCTATTTAAATTGTAAAGCGATTGCCTTATGAAGAGACACGTCTTTTATTTATGTGAAATAATAATTATTATTATTATTTAAATAAGGCCGACTTTGTGAAAAGTCGCAATTTTCTTTTGAGGAAATATTCTTGTCTTGGGCCGAGCTCTTGATGATAAAAGACGCACCTCTTCATTGATACATGTATAAATACAAGTTAGAGATCATTCATTTGATCATCAAGTTCATTCATCATGATTCGCTTGTCGGCTATTTAAATTGTAAAGCGATTGCCTTATGAAGAGACACGTCTTTTATTTATGTGAAATAATAATTATTATTATTATTTAAATAAGGCCGACTTTGTGAAAAGTCGCAATTTTCTTTTGAGGAAATATTCTTGTCTTGGGCCGAGCTCTTGATGATAAAAGACGCACCTCTTCATTGATACATGTATAAATACAAGTTAGAGATCATTCATTTGATCATCAAGTTCATTCATCATGATTCGCATTCCTAGAGAGAGTTCTCATTTTCTAGCAGATCTTCAATTTGTAGCAGTCGATCGACTTCAACTAGAATCATATCATTTGTATATTGCATCTAAGAGAGGTGCTCTTATTCTTTGTATCAAATCGGCATTATATTGTGCCTGAGTTGTAAGCAGATTTCTGCTCTTATTCATTTAATATATAAGAGATATATTGGCTGGGTTTTTCTCCCTCAGGTTGGAGGGTTTTCCCAGGATATCTTGTTGTGTTATTTGTCTTATGTGCTGCATTTTCTGAGTGCTTTCTATTTTGAGACATCTGATCATTAAAAAAAAAAACTAACACGATGCCTACATTCAATCAATTGATTCGTCATGGTAGGGGGGAGAAACGACGCATAGACCGTACCCAAGCTTCGGATCAATGCCCTCAGAAGCAAGGAGTATGCCCACGCGTTTCGATGAGAACACTAAAAAACCTAATCTAGCCCCATGTACGATAGCAAAAGTACAATTGAGTAATCGACACGATATCTTTGCAATCATTCTCGGTGAAGGTCATAATCCACAAGAACATCCTATGGTGTTGATCAGGGAAGGTAGAGTGAAAGATCCACCGGGTGTGAAATCCCATCGTATTTGAGGAGTCAGGGGTTTGCTAGGAATTTTGGGTCGGAGAAGGGGCAGATCAAAATATGGCGTGAAAAAACCCAAATCAAATGAAAGACGGAGCTAGGTCCATTCTAGTATTCGCACGCGACCGCTCCAAAATTTCCCTCGGGGAACTCTCTTCTTCTACTCCCCACCCCACATAACTATTCTCGGGTGGGAGGGCCCCTACTATTCTAAGGGTAGTTGAGATAGTTGAGGGGAATTAAATTAGAGCCCTCCCACTTGCTTTATCTTCCTCCCACCCTACACTAAACTGCAAAAGGAATATATGATCAGTGAACTATGATTCCCTCCCACCCGCCCAGGGCTTTCCCCATCGACCATATTCGCCAATGCTTCGCAACCGCTTTTTTGCCCTAAGACGAATGGGACGATGGGGTTGGACCAACCCGCCCTAAGACGAATGGGATGGTGGAGTTGGACCTAAGGCCTGCCTTTGGCAACCTAAGGCTAGCCTTCGGCACCACCCATACAGCCTTGGGTGTCGAAGGCATGCCACAAACCCCACCGACCAAAGACGAATGGGCCGGTCCAACCCCACCATCCCATTCGCCAACTAACTATAATCTACTGACTACCAGCACTTCGCGCCCACCCATATGTGCCTTAGGGGCCCATCCCACCCGCCTCGCACCCCCCCCCCCCGTTGGGTGGGTGGCAACCCTTTTGTCCCCCCACCCATTCATCGGGTGGATGAGATGGGGGGTAATCAACTGTACCAGGTGGGAGGGCCCCTACTATAGTGGTTCTCTGGTAGTCGAGCCCTAAGATAGCCTTCGACACTGACCATATTGGCTTTTGGTGGGGTTGGACCAACCAATTCATCTTTTCGTGGGTGGCAACCCCTTTTGTCCCCACACCCGATGAACCCGAGAAAGCCCCCCCCTACCGAAGGTAGGCAACGGGGTGGGTGGGTGGCAATAGGGAGGTCGATGGGTGCCCTTCGGGACCGCTCTTAGTAACCCACCGACCATACTCGCCAAACTAACTATAATCTACCTCATCAATTAATCATCCTGCTAGAATAAGGGGGGGGCTTCCCACTTTAAGATGAATAGGTCGGTCCAACCCCACCATCCCATTTGTCTTAGGGCCTGACGGCCCCTTCAAATAGTAGGGCTTAATTAATTAGTAGATTAATCAGCCCTTCCGCTAGCCCCCTAACACTTTGCGCCCACCCTATAAGCCTTAGTTGCTAGCAACTCTATATCCAATTAATCTACCCCCCCTGCAACTATGATTCCCAATTAATCTACCCCCCCAACTATGATTCCCAACAACATCTACCCCGCCAACTATGATTCCCAACGACATCTACCCCCTAATTATGATTCCCAATTAATCTATCCCCCCAACTATGATTCCTTCCCACCCCCCCAACTATAGTTTCCCACCCAAATTAGACGCTTGTCTGAGAACTAGCAAGCGCATTAATGAACTAATAAATTACTGGTGGGGTTGGGACCTCAGATCGATGTAGTTGCCTCAGGTCGGTCCCAAAGCAGGGTTGGTCAATGGGGTTGGGACCAACCATACCCGCCTTTGGTGCATTTGTTCGCGGACTCCACCAAAGGCACCAACCCCACCGACCAAAGTAACCTAATCCACCGACCAAAGGCGAGTATGGTTGGTGGGTTACTTTGGTCGGTGGGGTAAGGCACATATGGTCGGTGGCGCAGCCACAGGTCGGTGGGGTCCTAGGTATGGTTGGTGGGGTTGGGGCCGAACCACACCGACCGAGGCTCCTAGCCACCCTAGGGCATATAGGACAGCACCAACCCCACCGGGCGGGCGAGAGATATAGCGCTCTAAGGAGAATAGGACAGTGAGCAAAGCTCGAGCGGAATTTAGGTGGAGCAACTCTATAGCCTCCCAGTCAAGGCCTACCCTTATATCCTCCCACAAATATAATCTACCTCCACTAGCTGTTCCCACCCAAGGCCAATAGGTCGGTGGGGTTTGTGGTGGGCGAAGCCCTGGTGGTGGGGTACGCCTCGGGGAGGAACTATAAGGCCGCTAAAGTTCAGCTAAGCTATTATTACTTTATTAATATAAGATGGGAATTGAGCGAACCCTTTCACAATCCCAGCCGAGGGGGGACCACTAGCAAAAGACGTTGCCTGCATTAAGATCTAAAATTCATCGTCTACTTCCAAGAAATGTTTGGAACAAGAGATTGACGAGGATACAACGCCACATCCCCCAAAGATTGAAGAGCAAGAGAAGATATATTGGGAAGACTCCATATTTGAGATAGAATTTGAACGGTTATCTTAAACCACAAGCCATACGGAAGTTGTCCCCCTTTTATGGAAATCTACCTATCGCAAAGATGCACGGAGGGACAAAACGAGCTTCATACATACCCTTTCTACTCAATCCAGAAACGAGATCGGATGTCATCCTGGTTCATCTCCATTTCCGTGAAACACCTCCTCAAGTGAGGCAGCTTATAAGTCATCAAAAGATTCATGTGAATAATGAAATGGCCCACATGACACGTTTTCAAGCCTCCCGTGGTGATCCAATCCCTATTGGAGAGAATTCTGTAATAACAACCGTGGGGAGAAAAGTGAGGAAATATTTTTATACTGAAGGATTTGTCGATCAAATTGTGGGCAAATGCCTTAATCAGCCTCGAAGAAGGTGGATAATAACGAAAAAAGGATGGTTCTACCAACTAGAGAAGAGACAGGGATGCCGCCTCTTAGTCAAATATTTGTTTCCGCAACGGTTGCGCTCTCCCCAGTGGCGTCGTTCCATGCAGGAGAAAACCTCTGAGGGTATAACTTATGTATTGAAAGGAATATGCTTAGGCAACTTGTTCACTGAGCACGACAAAATGAAGAGGGATTATATGTCTTATTCCGATTTCTTATTCAAGAGAATGAAAGGGGGAAGAACTTTCAAACCCACTTGTCTGCGTTTGTCAAGTCTCATTGTGAAGAACAAAGACAATTTGTTTCGCGATTCAGCCAATTGGTTTGCCAGGGGGAGGAGAATCAGAAGGAATAGAAGAATCTAAAGAAGAGAACTACCTACTCATTACTCGGAGGTCAATCATAGAACACCACAAGCTATGGTATCTTACGGACCTGACATAGGTCACATCCCCCCCGACATGAAATTGAAGAATCCAAACCTTCCCTGAACAAGACAGGAGCAAGGGCTCGACCAGTAGGGGGATATAGCATTTCATTTAGGCGCTTGACTGCCTAGGGGCCACCCCTACCTCTGCCTATCTATAGTGGGGACCCCCTACTCTAGCTATAAAGGGGTGGGGGGTAGGGCGTAATCCCTACAGATAGTAGGAGGGATCCTACCCCGGGCGGGTAGGAGGGGGGGTTAGGGGGGGGTCCCTACCCCCCAAGATAGGTGGGGCAGTGAGCCCCTTCGGGCGAACCCCCATTATAGAAAGGGGAAGTAAAACAACAAGGCAACTAGAGACTTCAACGCCATAAGGTGGGTGTTGTTGGTTATTCTTCACGGTTCACATACAACTAAGAAAAAATCAACTCAATACAACAACCTTGTTTCCTGATTGGAGGATAAACCCTGAGGAACATATCAAAATGTTTCTTCATTTTACTGAAGGCCATTCTGCAATGCCTATGGAATGAAGAACTTCACCTTCAAAGAGTGAACTTGTGCTACCACACCATGAGACCTCACTTTTTAAGAGTATACATTCAATGTGAAAATTCACATTATTTACATGTTAAATGATATTCTTGCATTTATCAGTTTTTCTCACTAAAGCTAATGAACTTATCTTGATGATTCATAAGGAAATTCCTTGATTGTATTCCATTCTCAAAACAACATTTGTCCCTCTTAAAGGAAGAGTACATAGAAGAATCATTAAAATGATTTCCAACATGGAGTGTGCGGATATGATACTTATCTCATAAGAAGATCAAGGTTCCCTTGAAAAATCCTGAAAATTAGACACTAATGTAATGAATGGATATGCCTGCAATGCCTATTAATGGTTACTCACAACATTTCACTTTAAAGTTCAAGATGAATCTATTGGAATAGACATGTTGTGTGGCTTGGGCTTGGATTAACAATGAATCTAGCTGAGATCTAAGACAGGACAAGTAAGGCAAAGTTAACTATGAAACACAATCTAGAAAGATATTAAACATCCCTCACTTTAATCTTAAAATTGCAAGAAAAATATATGAAGGAAAATGTGTACCTGTTTTCATAGCACCTAGAGAAATAATACACTAAGGGGCCCTCAGATTTGCTTGTCATTCTCTCAGAAAATTGGAAATAGCACATAGCATCATCATTAGCTTAGACTTTATACCATAGCAAAGATGGCCAGTCTCTAAGGGTGTGGTTAACTCATTGAAATTTATGAGAACTCATGGACCAGGGTGCAAACTCAACCTTCTAATCACTTCTTAAGCAAGGGTGAATCCTTGCTATGAAATTTGTGCTAGCATTTTCTTCTCCAAAGGGAATGCAACATATTGTTTTCATGTGTGGCAATATGAATTGAAGTATGTTGAAATGGACCACACCTCCTCCTATAGTAGTAGGGGGTGAGGATAAAAACGCTAGACTGTAGATCAACCCAATGCATTTATATGAATCAAGGGTACAGAATAGTTTTTTGTCATGTCTCCGAAATAGCAATACCATAAAGACCAAATGTTAAAATACAAATAAATTAATAAATAAAATAAATAGCTATATTAATATCAAATATAAAATAAATGTGTACCATATCAATATAAAAATATATAAATATGAAATAACAAATATAATAATAATATATAGGCAAATTATTGTTTTTACATTCTAGTATTAAATAAATTAATATCAAAAATAATAATAAATAAGTATTATAATCATTACACATCAAAGATTGAAATACATTAGAATAAAATAATAATAAGATATTAGCAAATTGGTTTTATTATTATACTTTAATGTTAAAATATGTTCAACAAAACATCAAAATAAAATAATAAAATAAGTATGTAATCTGAAATATCATAATTATTAGTAATAATATATTATTTTCAAAAATAGATATTATTGTGATAATAAGCCTTTAAAGGCAGCAATTAAATCTAACAAAGGGATATATTTTATGAAAAGAAACCTCTTTCACCAAACAATACATTCCCCCCATGAGTCACCTGCCTTGAATGGTATAAATAGAAGGAAGGAAAATAAGAGGGAAAAACATTGAGAAATACGATCTGCAATTCAAAACAGCAGCAACAATGATTGTTATGCATTTGAATATAGAGCCATTTAATATATATATATATATATATATATAATAGGCATACAAGTATATATGCATAGATATAGATAAATTTCATAATGAATAAAAAATATATATGAATAAGGAAAGAATAATTATGTAAACATATATATATGAATACTAATGGATATGAGTAAAAGAATAATTATATATATGTGTATGAAGTATATATATATATATATATATATATATATACATGATTATGCAACAATGATACTTATAAGTAATGATGACTCTTTAATATAAACATAAGTAGATTATATATATTTAATGGAAAAAGTAAGCCTTTTTCCTTACTTGGTTTTATAATTGACAAACAAATGATGTCTTGGAGTGTTGTTGTAATGTGTTATACACATTCACACTATTCTAGGACCTTTATTTAATTAAAACATGCCTTAATTGATACTTTGCAAAGATTTTGTAAAATGTTGTAACACACTTTCATAGTTTTCTAGGATGTATTTGCTTAATTAAGCCTAATGGGCCCCTTTCTAATAAAATGTACATAATGTGTACCTTGTTTAAGTGTTGTAAAATGTTATTAAAAACTTTCACACTTATCTAGGTGGTCATTAATTAATTGTGGGTAATTGGAGTAATTAACCCACTTTTAATTCAAATTTAAGCCTTAATTATGACACCTCCCAAAGATCTATTTTGAAACTCATAATATAATTAATAAAATATTTCATTGGGAAAAGTTAGGTCTTGGGAAATGGTGTCAAGACCCATTTTTTCCTAGGTAATGAATGGGTCCTCCCTTAAAAGGACCCCCATTTTTAAGTTGATCTGGAATGGGCTTTTAGCCTTCTTTTAATCCCTTGGGGTTAGGTCCTAGTAAACTGAGCCAAGACCCATTCGCCCAAGGTATATATATATATATATATACATACATGATTATGCAGCAATGATACCTATAAGTAATGATGACTCTTTAATATAAACATAAGTAGATTATATATATTTATGAATTGTCCCCATCCTATGATCAATTCAATAAAAGGTTGAAGGAGGCAAGTAAGGAAACATGGAAAGATATAGCAACTCAGGTGATGTATTCACTTAGCAATACAAATTTAGCATATTTTGAATATAAGAAATAGATATGACTAATATGATTATTCATGTAATGCTTTCTTTAGTATTATGATGATAATGATGTTGATATTGACTTAAGAGAATCAATGATAAATGCAAATGTAGTTGATTGTTTAAAAGATTGTCTTATTCGTGCTTGTACTCTATTAGGGAGGGCGAACCATGGGTGAGTGGTGCCTAAAAACCTCACTTATGATTCCACTACGGCCATGAAGGGGCGGGAGTCCCACTTATGATACCGCTACGGCCATGGACGGGTGGTAGGCCTGAAGGCCACTTAGGGCCTTATGGTTCCTTTCTCCTAATACGGCGAGTGTCTTCTGAGGTGTTGCCATGAGTGGAGAATGCAGGTACTAAGCCGTTGGGAAAGGAGGATTGTGGTGAACAACCTCTCGTGCTTAACATGAGGGCTTCAAGGCAAATACACTTATGACACTCCTCATATGTCTTTATGATTGATTTTATGATTATGTTTATATTTTGGATATCTAGATATTATTGCTAACAATTATATGTGTATGTGGAAAAGTTATTAAATTGGTGAATGCAGATTTCAAACCAAGATTACTTCATTAAAAATGAACATTCATTTGAGAACCCCTAATTCTAATCTACAAGCGAATTCTAGGGCAAACCGAGTAAGGGACATTACAGTGGTATCAGAGCATCTTTCCTGACATCCTGTGCATGCTTGAGCTACTAATTGCCTACTTGAGCTAGTTGAGTTGGTTGCTTGTGTACTTGAGCTAGTTGCCTACTTGCTTGAGTTGGTTGCCTACTTGTTTGAGCTGGTCGCTTGCATGCTTGAGCTACTTGCTTGCCTACTTGAGCTAGTTGTCTACTTGTTTGGGCTGGTTGCTTGTGTACTTGAGTTGGTTGCCTACTCGTCTGAGCTAGTTGCTTGCATGTTTGAGCTACTTGCTTACGTGTTTGAGCTACCTGGTTGTCTACTTGAGCTGGTTGCTTGTGTGCTTGAGCTACTAGCTTGTCTACTTGAGCTGGTTGCTTGTATGCTTGAGCTACTTGTCTGTGTGTTTGAGCTACCCGCTTGCTTGAGCTACTTGTTTTCTTAGTTGAGCTACTTGTTTGCTTGGTTGAGCTATTTGTTTGCCTAGTTGAGCTACTTGGGTGTTTGCTTTAATTTTTGATTCATGTGATTTTAAGTTGTTCTGAGTCACAAACTCTAACTCATTGCTTTTGGGAGTTATGGAGAAATAGTAGAAAATAAAAATATTAGTCAATACATTGTCCTCATAACCAAAGTAACCATCACTTGGGTTAGAACTTCCAACTCCTATCAAAGATGATAACATCACCACAAGAAACATCTTAAAATCACACATCTTAGATCATGATTGCTTGAGGGCAAGCAATCTTGGGCAGGAAGGACTATCATGTCCCCGAAATAGCAATACCATAAAGACCAAATGTTAAAATACAAATAAATTAATAAATAAAATAAATAGCAATATTAATATTAAATATAAAATAAATGTGTACCATATCAATATAAAAATATATAAATATGAAATAAAAAATATAATAATAATATATAGGCAAATTATTGTTATTACATTCTAGTATTAAATAACTTAATATAAAAAATAATAATAAATAAATATTATAATCATTACACACCAAAGATTGTAATACATTAGAATAAAATAATAATAAGATATTAGCAAATTGGTTTTATTAGTATACTTTAATGTTAAAATATGTTCAACAAAACATCAAAATGAAATAATAAAATAAGTATATAATCTGAAATATCATAATTATTAGTAATAATATATTATTTTCAAAAATAGCTATTATTGTGATAATAAGCCTTTAAAGGCAGCAATTAAATCTAACAAAGGGATATATTTTATGAAAAGTCACCTCTTTCACCAAACAATACATTCCCCCCATGAGTCACCTACCTTGAATGGTATAAATAGAAAGAAGGAAAATAAGGAAGAGGAAAAAACATTGAGAAATACGATCTGTAATTCAGTACAGCAGAAACAATGATTGTTATGCATTGGAATATAGAGCCAATTAATATATATTATTTAATGGCCATACAAGTATATATGCATAGATATAGATAAATTTTATAATGAATAAAGAATATATATGAATAAGGAAAGAATAATTATGTAAACATATATATATATGAATACTAGTGGATATAAGTAAAAGAATAATTATATATATATATGTATATGAAGTATATATATATACATGATTATGCAATAATGATACTTATAAGTACTGATGACTCTTTAATATAAACATAAGTAGATTATGTATATTTATGAATTGTCCTCATCCTATGATCAATTCAGTATAAGGTTGAAGGAGGCGTGTAAAGGAACATGGAGAGATATAGCAATTCAGGTGATGTATTCACTTAGCAATAATATTTAGCATATTTTGAATATAACAAATAGATATGACTAATCTGATTATTGGTGTAATGCTTTCTTTTAGTATTATGACGATAATGATGTTGATATTGACTTAAGAGAATCAATGATAAATGCAAATGTATTTGATTGTTTAAAAGATTGGCTTCTTTGTGCTTGTACTCTATTAGGGAGGGCGAACCATGGGTGAGCGGTGCCTAAAAGCCCCACTTATGATTCTGTTGTGGCCATGGAGGGGTGGGGGTCCCACTTATGATTCCGCTACGGCCATGGAGGGGTGGTAGGCTTGGAGGCCACTTAAGACCTTATGGTTCCTTTCTCCTAATAGGGCGAGTGTCTTCCTAAGTGTTGCCATGAGTTGAGAATGCAGGTACTAAGCCGTTGGGAAAGGACGATTGTGGTGAATAACCTCCCGTGCCTAACATGAGGGCTTCAGGGCGGATCCACTTATGACACTCCTCATATGTCTTCATGATTGATTTTATGATTATGTTTATATTTTGGATATCTAGATATTATTGCTAACAATTATATGTGTATGTGGAAGTGTTATTAAATTGGTGAATGCAGATTTCAAACTATTGTGACCTTTTTACACATCACCCCATTCACAATGGGGACCCCCTAATTTTTGCTCCATTCTTTTTTTTTTGGCTTTGGTTTTGCATCTCTCTCTCTGATCTTTCTGTCCTTCTGGGGATGTCCCATCATTTGACCTGATTGGAAATTTTGGCTTAGTTTGTGAAATTAGGGTTTTCATTCTTCAGGCTTATTGGAGGTCAAATCAAGTTGGCAAAATGAAATCTGGGCTTGGTACTACAATCACGATGCTTCAGGTAGGATCCCATCAAATTTTCACTAAGTTCCAACAACTTACTATTTTTAGTAAGTACTTAATTTGAGGTCTTTTCCTCGGGATTTTGGTAATTCTAACTATTTCAACATATTCAGGGCACTTCGAAGTGCCTGCATGCAAAATTTGAATGGATTTGGACAACATTCTATTTTTTTAGCAGTTTCGGCTTCAGAGGCACGTTTCGAGGGTTTGCATGAAGGATTTTCCAATGCATGTCAGGATATTCTTTATGGATTTTTCGAGAGCTTCGCAACGATGTGACATGCAAGCAGAGTTGATCATTTTTTAGGGACTTACTATTTTTAGCTAGTACTCGCATGCGGACTAGTTTATTGGGTTTTTCTGGGTTTTTTGAGATCTCCTGGGCAGTATGACATACAAATACATCTGACAGTTGATTGATTACTTTTCAGAACTTACTATTTTTTAGCAGGTTCACTCTAGGAAGTCCCGGCACTTCAGTTCCACAAACGGAGCAGCATGCAACAAAAACGGAGTCAAACGGAGGTCATTTGAGGCACATGCAAGTCAGATTAGGGTTTCCAAATTTGGTGCCTAAAAAAAGGGGCAAAGCTTGGGAAAAATGAAAAACGAATGTATCCCATCACGATCAACATTCTTCAAGCAATCTACCAGTAAAATTTGAGCGCAATCTGAGCATTTACTATTTATAGTAAGTTGCCTCCAGAACAGGACTATAAATAGCAAGTTAGGAAGAGGGGCAGGTGTGAACAAGTTGTTGTACCCCAAATTAAAATTTTTGCTACACTTAGGCATTTTGAAGAAATGAGTCAAAATACTGTTAAACCTGTCAAAAAGTTCAAAATTGGGGTTTGCATGTCATGCATGAGGGTCAAAAACTTAGAAATTTCAAAATCAAGCAATTTGGATCGGTTCAGAACGATTAAACCAACAATACCCAGACTTCAACTTTTCATCCCTAAATTTTAGGAAAATTCCTATTTTTAGCAATTTTCTAAAAATAGAAACTTTTCTAGGTTTTTTTGGGTTTCTCAAGAAACGGGATACTTGTAAAAAATTTTAAAAATAGAAAGTTTGGCCTCTAGGGTTAGGATATATTTTGATTGGCTCAAAATACTTCCTCATCGGGCTAGTGCAGTCAAAATCACAAAAAGATCAGTTTTACCCTATTGGGTCTATTCCGCTTTTTCAGAAGCTTTTTCGGAGATCCAAGGTCATCAATGGAGGTCACTTAGCTACCAGGTGTTAGAATCAGGCGTTCGAGCATCAAACAGAGGTTGTCAATGAGTAACGTGTACGAAAAACCTGAATAGACAAAGGAAGATTGAAAATTTGAAAAATGCAAAATTTTGTCTAAGTCTAAAGACTTCAAGCGCCCTAGTCAAGAAGACGCGCCCATACTTCAATGCCTTAGAAACTTTTCCGTTCCGACAGTCAAAGACAAGGAAGGCACGTTAAATGAGGCAAAAGTTGAGAAGTTCATAAATTTTTCTAACTCTGCAATCCATGGGCACCCCTGAAGGAGAAAGGCACCCAACTTTTCAAGAGGTTAAAAGTCACAATTAGGGTTTCTGCTTCCAAGCCAATGTTACTCAGAATCTTCCCGGCTCCGCAACGAATCAATCAGCAAGATCATTCGATCACGCAATCATCCGGAATATCAGATCAAACAGAGGCATTTTACGTTGGAGACAATGCAAAATTGTGAATGATGAGAAAATTTCTAAGTCTGGTGTGACTCTGGGCACCCTAGGTGGCCAGGGGAGCCCATTTTTTTAGATGACCTAATCTACCAGTTAGGGTTTGTAAGTATGATCAATCCCTTCAATTTCCTGCTAGCTTCGCAGCGAATGTCTTTGTCAACTCGTCAAATCACCAAACCGTCGGCAAATCCAAGTCAAACAGAGGTCACGGAGAGAGATGATTTTGGAACTCTAAAGGTGAGAAACAGTTAAAATGACTAAGTCTGGAAGAGATGGGCGCCCCTGAAGGAGAAGGGCGCCTAGGGTTTAGAGCCATCAGAAGTTAGTTTCTGGAGATCAGGGATCCAAAAGACCCCTTCTAGAATCTTATTAGCTATCCAGTGAATCCATCAGCTAGTCAGTCCGATCAGTATAATGCCCGAATCATGAATTCATCTGAAGGTCAGAAGACAAGCAAGGTTTGAAAATCATGAAAATGGCTAACACTGGAGAAAATGGGTGCCCCTGTTAGAGATAGCTACCTGACAATTCGAAGGGTAAAATAAAGTTTTTGACAGATGACGTCTCCAGAACAATGTCGTCAGATTCGATCAGGCTCCGTAATGAAATGTTCAGTTCGTTCGCCGGATCAATCTGGAAGCCGGAAGACAGAGTCAAATTAGGGTTAAAAATTGAACAAAAGGTGAAAACGGTGAAAAATTGCCTAAGTCTGGAGACTGGGTGCCATACCTCAAAAAGGGCACCCAACTTCTCATGCCTTAAAGAATTTTTTGAAAATTTCAAAATTTCAAAGAAGGGAAAAAACGCCTTAGTTCATTTCATGAGCTAAATTTGGGGTTTTCAAAATTAGGGTTTGAGAAGCTGTTTCTCAAAGCAAAAACTTATTTAAGGACATCTCTATGCTTTATTTTTCATATTTTCTTGCAAGTGTCTTCAAGGAGAAATAGAGCAACAACTTCAAACCTATATTTTTCAAGATTCAAGAACCTAAACTTGCTGGTTTTTCATAAAATTTTCATATCAGCACTCAAAGAAGGCTTGCTTTTTCATATTTCTTCATCAAGAACATCAAATTTGTGAAGAAGAAGGCCATTATTATCAATTTTCAGCAGCTATTTCATATTTGTTCTATCTTCTGGACAAATTATTGAAGGATTTTCTCAAGGTTGCAGCAGTTGCTTTTTATTTTGCATGTCAGAGAAAACATCAAAATCTTCCATTTCTAATCTTTTGGGTCTATACTAAACCTTCTTCTGGACAAAACCCATATCACAGCTTTTTCAGAGAAACTTAAAGTGGTTGTTTTTTCAGTCAGAAGCCAAGGTTTGCAAAATCTGATCAATTGGGTTCATCCAAAATATGCTCATGAACAATACCCAGATACCAATTTTTTCTGCTTTTTTCGGAGAAAAATAAGGTTTGCTGATTTTTCAGTCTTCACTTCAAATTTTCAAAAACGGACGATCTGGGTCAGCTTGTAACGAAATTCTAAAACAAAACCCATATCTCAGAAAAAAATTCAAAATTTCATCCGTTTGACAAAGAAAAATCAGCAAGCTAAAATTAGAAAGTTTGTCAAAACTTGTCAGAACCTAGGCGTGTTTACTGTCAATCTTTAAATTTTGCAGAATGGAGTACATTCCTACAGAGTTCAAGACCAAATCAGCATTGTACCATGATTTCATAGAAACAACCGAAACTGACTTACACCATATCAAGCCAGTATTCAATCTACATCCTTTGGAAAATGCAGGCAACACCACCATCAGGCATCTTGGTCATTCAACTCTTCTCGCAGCAGCATCCATACCTTTCTCAGTACAAATCTTAGAATTCATAATTGCTTGTATCAAGCATTATAATCCAACCACAAGGGAAATCCAGTCAGTTGGTGGAAGAGTCGTATGCAGCTTAAAGCCAGACGATTGAAAAATGCTTCTCCATCCCACCATGGCCTAGAAGTGTCACCATCAACATTGAAGAATGTGAAAGGATATGGGAAGAGCACCAAGAAAAGTATAGCAAGAAGATTGCACACAAGTGGCTGAAAGATAAATACAGTACATTGCCAAAGAATGTTGGGAGAGGAGAGTTCAAGGATGAATTTTCTATAATAATCACCCTACTTAAGCAGATTACTGGTCAAACAGATGCAACGAAGTTTCAGCCTTGGATGTTCTACATGATACCTCACATCATGAAGAAGACTGAGTTCTATGACTGGCCTACATTGATCCATGATTGTCTTCACCATCAAATAACTGAATATTTTAATAGACATGCATTCCACATGGTCTCCTACCTAGTCTGCTTGGTTGCCTATCAGGGTAAATTCAGAGGGTTAAGCACGGAGGGTTCTTTAAATGTTCAACATGTCTACAATTACTATACTCAGTTGGATTTCATTGTGGCATCACATCATTACAAAAGAGTGAATGAAGCATTCTTAATCTACACAGTGCGTGACCTAGACAAGGAGCTACATGTTTGCATCTCATCTATTACCAGGGTAGCAATGTCATAATGGGCTGATTGGTTTATTCAATTTGCCACTTTCACTTCCCTAAGGGTTTACGGCTATTCAGGTGCTCCTCTTATGTTACCAAGGTATCCGTCAAATGAAGTCGTGTGTATGGAATTTCTCAGACAGGTATCAGATGTTCACACTCGCCTGCGCAACAAAAAGAAACCAGCCTTCAGCTTTCCTTTTGCTTTAGGTATTTATAGGTGCAGATCATCCGCAGACGCTAAAATAATGGGTAATAAGTTAGATAAACTTGGTCTCAAGCCTTTTAGCAAGAGACGAGCATATGATCCCCATGGCGTCTATGCAGCTCGACTTGGTCAGAACTATGCTCATGTGCCCGCACTTGAAGACTTTTGGGCTAACTGCAGAGACGAGTACAAGGTGCGAAGGCAAAGTAATAGTAGGCTCACCCTTCACCAAATGAAAGATTGTTTATCCGAAAACATTGAAGGGTTATCAGATGATGACGGGGATGTAATTCTCCCAGCCTATACTAGAAATCAGGATGAACAGCAACCTCTTCCACAAGTCAACTGGGCTAACAAAGAATGCATTACAGTGAAAGAAAGGACACGACAAGTGGTAGAGTTCAACAAGACTTTCTTAATCCTCAAAAGGAGGGAGTCAAATCCGGTATCAAAGCCGCCAAAGAAACATCCATTGCCTCTTTCTAAAGCTCAGTCAAAGATAAAAGGAAAAGGTAAAGAAGTTAAGGGAAGTAGGTCTACAAAGAATGTGAAGAAGAGGTTGGATTTCACAGGAATTGTTATATAGGAGCAGCCTACAGCTGAAACAGAAGTTCCTCCACCCGAGCCCATATTTCAAGAAAAAGTACAAGATGAGCCTTTGATACAAGACCCTTTACCATCTCCTAGGTCTTCGCCAATTCACATTGATTTGGAAGACGAGGAGATAGAGGCCGATGTTGCAATTATTCCTCCCTTGGATGTTAGTAGAGATACCACATCTTGGCTTGAGAGCTCCTTGGGAAGGACGAGAAGAAGGCCTTCGTATCAGGTGAATGATGATTACCTCAGTATATATTAGGAAGCACCCAAGAAGAAGGCAAAGAAACAAATGCATTTTGAGAGGAATCTTGAGGGTGAAATGGTCATGGAGACAGCTATGCCTCTTGAAGATAAAATCAGGGATGAGGTGGATGTTGATGATTTCATAATGGTCAAAGCAAACCTCGGTAAAAGTACATGACATGCTAATATGAGTTTGTTTAAGATGGTAACTGAAAATATTCAAGAAAGTGCAAAAGGATGGAGAAGACAAGGCAGCCCTCAAGGCTGAAAATCGTCAACTCCGGTTGTATATGTCAAATCTTATTCAAGGCACCTCACAAACAACACGCTGCCACAAGTTTTAGAGACACGAACTGATCAACAGCAATTGAGGCAGTTGGTTATTTGTGGAAAACAAACTTAGGAATGGATTGAAGAGTTCATCATCAAAGGAGAAGAGATTCTAGCACAGGTCTTCTAGTTGAGATACAAAGCTCATGACTTACGTCAAGGTATCCAAGATTTTGAGCAATTGATAGCGAATTCAAGCCTATGCACGAAATCATAATTGCAGATTTAGAGATGGCTTATGGCTCTACAATGGCAAGAGAACACAAAAGACAGATCCTGGAGTGGAAAGGTCACCTTTTCAAGGTTAATACATATGATAGAATATCTGAGGAGTTTACAGTGTATAGGCAAAGAGTTATTGATACTCTTAAGTTCATCAAAGAATTTGTTGTAGCAATTCCTTGTCAGTATTGCCTTGAGGATGGTTCATACATTGGGCTTGGTGTAGTCCAAACAGAGTTTCAGAGTATCTTGCATGGCAGCGATGGCAGTGTTGGAAGAATGAAGATGATTTCCATGATGTCAACAAAGTTCGAGAAAGCGGCCAATGAGAGTGAAGATTTGTTGAGATCTATTGAAGATGGCGAAGAAATCTTGGAAAAGCGGCATTTTGCTATTAATAGTATCAACACTCCCACCATAGATGAAGTTGCCTGCTTTTTAGCGGATGTGATCGAGATTTAAATCAGCTTTCTTCTAGAAGCTTCTTCCACCCTTTCTTTCTATTCTTGTCTCAATTCTTATCCATTCTTTCAGGATAGAAAGAAAACAGTCGTAACGAGTTGGCACTTTCCATTTTTAGATGCTTTCTAAGGTTTAGATGTTTTATCTTTTCTAGGATTAGAAATAAAGTTTGCATGTTGGCAAGCAATAGTTGTAAAAGCATGGAGATTTTAAGATTCCCTACTCCTTTGCTTAGTTATAAATAAGAGCAGTCTTTGCTCATTTTAGTTTAACCGTGTTTGTGATAACAGAATTGCTGAGCTTATGCCTTCGTGTTTGTTATCGTTTAGTGTCAATTCACTTTGTGTAAAGAGCAAATTTGCATGCCTCCTTAGCTACAAATACTTGTTTAGTGCATGTGTTATGTGTCAATTGTAATCTGGTTGATCGCATGTTGCAAGTATTTTGCTACAACTTGCTGTGCCGGAATTGTAATCTTTGTGCCTGAAGTTTGAGTAAATAAAATCCTAAGCGTGCTTTGCTGCCTCGATATAAATATCTCAGATTTTCATTTATTGTTTTGTGCTAGAAGTGTGAGGAAATAAAATCTTGAAGCTTGTTTTGCTGCCCTTGATATAAAGTCTCATATTTCCATAATACTTTTATGATCTCCTTTTTCAGCCTACATTGAAATTTAGTAGATGTATGTTGAGGAAAGTTTATTCAAGTATCTTTGTCAGAAAATCAACCTCGTCCATTTCTAAACTCTCTTGCGCTACGTTTACTTGAAAGGATAGAAACGTTTTAACATAAATTAAGTTGTAGTTGTCAAGTTTCATTAAAGGGAAAACCTCAGCTACAACATCTAGAGTTCTATAACCTTGGGTTCTCGTAGCTGAATCAAAATGATAGGCAAAAATTAGTTTTAGTTTACTTACTTTATGCAACTCAGCAAAAGACGGAGCTTCCCCTCCTAATTCGAAGAGCAGTTTACTACACATAGCTGTATGTTTCCAAAACACATTCCAGAGGTGCGATTTGAAATGCCAACACAAGTCAAACAAGTCATGAGGATCACGCTCAACAAGTTTCAAGTCAAACGGAGCTACAGAAGTCAAGGAAATCAAGGGCTTACTAAAAAAAGTAGGTAGGCTAAAGATAGTAGGTGAGCATGGACAACAGGTACAAACAAGGCAATCAAGCTACGAAGATCACAACATGCCAACTCCCAGTACAAAACAGGTGAAAAGCCATGAAGAATCACATGCCTCCAAAACTTACTAAAAATAGAAGGCAAGGGAAGGCAGGGGCATGAAAATTTTACTATGGCAAAATGAGAGCTCATACTATCATATGCGCAAGGAAGGAGTTCATTGAAGAAAAGTTTCTAAGGTGTGGGAACAAAAGTTGAAGGGGTAAAATGCGCCCTCAAATGGAAGCTCGCCTAGCTAAATGCGCCCAAGGGAGATAAGGAAGCTGGGAAAACATATAAGGCATGAGAATAAAAGTAGCCTACCTCAAATACACCCACCTTGAAGTAGAGGACTTGTAAAACGTCTAAGGCATGAGAATAAAAGTAGCCTACCTCAAATGCGCCCACCTTGAAGTAGAGGACTTGTAAAACGTCTAAGGCATGAGAATAAAAGTAGCCTACCTCAAATGCGCCCACCTTGAAGTAGAGGACTTGTAAAAGGTTTAAAGCATGAAAACAAAAGCTCTACCCCTCATTTGCGCCCATCATAAAGAGAGCACCCAAAATGTTTCTAAGGCATGGAAATGAAAGCAAGAGAGGTGGAATGCGCCCTCACATGAAAGCTAGTGAGGTGAAAAGTGCCCATCCTAGATGATCCCTAGCAAAAAACACCTAAGGCATTGGAAAATAAAATCTAAGAGGACAAAATGCGCCCTCACATGAAAGCTCACCCTATGAAATGCGCCCTCAAGTGAAACTTCACCCCCTCAAATGCGCCCTCACATGAAAGCTCACCCTATGAAATGCGCCCTCAAGTGAAACTTCACCCCCTCAAATGCGCCCAAGTCAAGTGAGTATGAAATTTGCCTAAGGCAATGGAAATCAAAGCAACCACCCCTAAATGCGCCCTCAAGTAAAAGCTTGGTGTAGCAAATGCGCCCTTGTATTAAGAGTTTTAAATAGTTTCTAAGGCAAAAAAAAAACAAAAGCTTAAGGGGCAAAATGCGCCTATAAGCTAAAAGGGAATCAAGATTTCTTCTAAGTGTTGAATTGGAAGCTAGGCACCTCAAATGCACCCATCACAAGCAAGGTGCTAAGGAATTATTCTAAGTGAAGAAAATGGGAGAACACACCCCCATATGTGCCCAAGGTTGTTAGAAGAGCAAAAAAATGGCTAAGGCATGGAAAATAAAAGTAGACCCACCAAAATGCGCCCAAGCAAGGAAAGAAACTTTGGAAAGTTCTTAGTGTTAGAATGGGAGCCTCCCACCTCAAATACGCCTTCGAAGATGAATGAGTTTAAAAAAATTATAAAGCATGGAAACAGGAATCAAAGGTGAAATATTTTCAAAGGGGTGACATGAACGTTAATGATATTTTCAAAGGGTCCAGTGAAAAAATGAAATCACCCCCTTCAAGTGCACTGTAATGTCCCCTTCTCAGCAGTGATCTAACAGTTGGCCATTAGTCTATTCTGGTGACCCGTAGACTACTCGGAGGTGGAAATTAGGGTTTCCTATCTTCAAGGAGGATGTTTCAGCTTTCTTTGGGACTTGCTTCTGGAATCTTGGTGTTTGGTTGGTGGTTCCTTTATGGGTTTTCAGAGAGCTTCGCAATGGTATAGCATGCATGTTGATCCAAGTAACTTCTTGGATTTACTATTTTTCGTAAATTCTATTTCTAGCAGTGGTCTTGATAGCATCAGTACATTCGGCTTTCCTCATCGAGCAGTTCAGTTGGCAGTATTGGAATCAGCTCCTGGATGCAGTTTCTGGAGAGATAAGTTATTTTAATATTTTATTTTAATTATAACCCCTTGGCCTAGCTTTATGACTTAAGTTGTTTTAAAAAGGGGGACTTTATGGGTGGACGCCTCATCAAGAGGCTTAAGTGAAATATTTACCATTTTATTAAAAGTTGACTTGGAGAGAAAAGGGATGCCAATATGAGGAGGTATTAAAATGTTTAAAAATTAAAGAAAATGCCTTGGAATTGGGACGCCAACTTGAGAGTCATGAGTCAACGTTGAATTAGGTTGACTCCTTGAGTGGGGCGCACCTTCTGGAAGGTTCTAGAGATGCTTGGCTAAAATTATAAAAGGGAGTGTTGGGTCTTCATTCTTCATTTGGAGTTTATTGCAAAGTTATGCTGCCAAATGGTGATTGAGTGCTTCGGGGAAGGCATACCCCCTAGCTAGGTTTGGCTTCTTGCTTGAAAGATAGCAACTAGTTAAGATAGGTTTGTCCATGTTCTTTGAGTTGAGTTTTGAGCATATTATAGTTGATGTTTTTGCATTTTACTAGTTTTATAGTGTTGTTGAATCTGCTCAGTTGATTGTAGTTTTTAATCACAACTTGCAAAATAAAAATAGTGTGGTTCTGGGTGTTTTGCCAATCGATTTCCTTGCTAGGGGCGACACTTCATGTCAAATCTTGGAATTTAATAACAAGTGTGGAATTTTAAAATGAAAAATCGCCCTTCCAAAAGGGTCATACTTTTCTGTAAGTGCATTGTTTTCCGTGCAAAATAAATAGGGGTTGTTTGAGTTGGTTTTGGTTTCTTGTCTTGGTCGCCCTCCATGCTAGATCATTATGCATCTTATCTCATGTCAATTGGTTGGGTTTTATGAGTGATTTGGTGAGGTTGCAAGTTGTTGATCAGTGCAATTTCAGTCACTGTTACAGTCATATCAGATTATGAGAAGTCATCTTTTGAGTGGGCTTGAGTCTAGGGAGTCAAGATTGAGTATGAGAGAGTTTCCTTACGTTATTGCAGCACTGTATGATTTCTAATCATGTGTTCTTGACAGGCTCTCTATCACATTGTAAGCTGAACAGTAATACTGTCAACAATTCTCCTCTCTTATCTAGCTCTTGCAATTCCCACGATTGTGGAAGAGACTGGCCTCAATTCAATCTATAGCTTCAAGTTTCCTTTTCTTGCATCACCCGTTGAACAAGTGGAAGAGGTTGGCTTGCCGCCTATTTCTTTACTGTATTGCATTATTTATCATATTGTTGATCGGCTGAGCCGTCAACATACTCCTGCTAAATAAGTGGTAGAGTGATTGTGTCTTCTTTCTATTACTTTCCAGCAGTTTTAGTTATGCTAACGATCCCCTTTCGAATATGCTCTCAACCTTGCCCGCACTGGAATTTGAGTTGATCAGAGGAAAGGGTTCCCTTCAGTTGGATTGAGATTTCATTAACATTAACGGGTGAACTTAGTTGTGAAAAAGTGAAAAAAATTGCCCAGTATATTTCATGCACCCATGAATTAATAAAGTTAGAAATTATTTTTCTAAGGGGGATTTCAATATTTTTTCTGAAGGGAAATATTTTCCTAAGGGGAATTAAATTTAGAGAATGGATTGATTTGGCGAATGATTTTAAATTGATGGGGTTAAATATTTTGAGGAGGATTAAAATTGTCTAAGGCAAATATCATGGAAATAAAATTTTAATGAGGGAGATTTCAATGGGTTAGAAATTATTTTAATTTCCCCATTGAATTTTAAGTTGGATTTACGGTTGGCTGACAACTCGCCCACCACTTTGCCAGAATTAGAAGATTTCTAAGTAGTGGGAGTGGAGAGTTAATGAAACTACTAAAATTGACTCCCGCACAAATTAGCAAGATTCTCTAGCACAATTATTTAAGCAACGAAGTTTCTCACTTCTTCTCACCATTTGCACGTGTGAGTTTGTTGAAGTGAGAAGAATTTTCTTGAGAAGTTGAGAGATTGTTGGAGTGAGAAAATTCTTGAAGTTGTTTAGTGCTAAGAGTTGAGTGTTGAGGGTATCCAACTGAAGTAATATTTTCTAAGTGTCGAGAATCGAAGAGCTAAAGTAAAATTTTCAGAGTTGAAGTGCTGGAGTGATATTTTTCTAAGTGCTGAAAGCCTGAAAGTATTCAGCTGGTGCGAATTTCTTTCAAGTGCCAAAAGTCACATTGCTGAAAGTGTTAAAGCTCAAGGAATTTAAAAGTTTGAGGTTTGGAGTTAAAATGTTTATGCTGAAACCTCTTATTTTCAGAGTTGACTCCATATTGCAGCCATCTCGAGCAAGTTTATTTTTCTAAATCTGAATTCTAATGTTTATGTTTTATTTTGCAGATGGCTGAGGCTGGAAAAGGAGTTGTTGCAGGAAAAAGTTAAGGCTGCAAATGCTGAAGCAAGCAAGGCAAGCACGTCTAGCAGGCAGTGATAAAGAAGCTCGCGAAGCCTTTTCTTCCGGAATCGAAATTCACTTCAAAGCTGGCAAGGTTGAGTGACACTAACCTTGGTTCATTTAATCTGGAGGCACTCAAAGGAAGAATATTTGGATTGGGCGGCCATCCACCATCAGTCAAAGCACACCAAATAATGAAGAGTGGGATTTATGCAGTTGTCGGTTTTCCACTAGCAATACAATGTCCGGAGTTGATCATGGAGTGCGCAAATTGTTACAAGCCCGAACGAAGGACTATTGTTTCTCTAGATGGCAAGTTGTTTGCCAACTTCACGCCCGATGCTATTGGAGAAGCGTTTGGGATTCCCACTTCTGAGAGGATGATATACAAAATGAAAGATAGAGTTGATAGAATGTATGCCTCCACTTTCAAGAAATGTGTCGGTGTTATTAATACAGTCTGGATGCAGAGGCCTAACCCTCCTCACACCAAGCTTCCAAAGTAAGTTATCGCTGATGATGTGAAGCAAGAATACTGTGATCTTATAATGATGCTTAGTTTGGTGAACGGAAGTCCACAAGCATTCATCTTCGAGCCTTGGATGTTTTATTATGTCAGAATTATAATGGAAGGGAAGGAGTGTGTTGATTGGGCCAGAATGATAAGTGACAACATAGATGAGCAGTTCAAGAGCTTGAGGAGAACGAAGACATTCTACATGAGCTCGTACGTAGTGTACATGTTGGCTCGAATGGCCAAGTACAGAGGAATAACGTACAAAGAGCCAATTGGGTGTGGCCCTGAACAATTCAAGATCTACGAGGGTTGTCCACAGTTGCATTTAACCAACACTGCTAGCTACAAATGGGTGAATGATGCCTTCACTATGCACATAGCGAGGACTCTTCAACGGAGAATGCAGCAAAGAATATCAAAGGAGGTTGAGGCAGTGTTGGCCCGATTGATCGAGTTTGCAGTCAAAGAGAAGGACAACGGAAACGCCTTGCTAGATGATGAAATTCTAGAAGATGGTGATGGGCATTAATTGCTCATTATGATTCCTACAAAGCAGTGGAGAATCTCCCGTTCATTTATTACCCCACTCCTCTCTATGGCCGTTTTTAGGGCAGAACCCTGATTAGGGCATATGTGGCTCAATTTGAGCCCTCCATTGTAATCAAATCTAAGTCGTCCACTAGATCGAGCTAACTATAAAAGGGGCATCCCCCCTCATTTGTATTCTATTAGACTAGACACTAAAGATTAGAGCAGAGAAGAGAATAGAAAGAGTGTAGAGCATAGAAGTTAGCATAGCATAGATTGAGGAGGAAAGAAAGTTTTCCATTTGAAAGTTTTGTAAGGAGTTGTTGTGAACACTATCATAATATAAGGAGTTCTCATTGCTTGGTGATTCCATCTTTCGTTATGAGTAGCTAGCAAGGCTTCTTCACCTTTCCAATTCACTTAGAGTCTTAAAGTAGATTAAAGTAAAGTAGATTTCATTTCATGCAAGTAGTTGGTAGTTGTGGAATGCATTGTTTAATTTGAGCAAGCTTTGTTATCCATACCACTAGTGGGCTCACTGACGGTGGGTTCGCCTTGTGTGGTCGACTGGAACACTTTGAACTTAACTTCAATTGTGGTCCATATGTTGGTATGCGTCATTGTGACAGTATCTGCATGTTGAGTCGTGGTTTGAATATCTCTCGTTATCCCCTTGAAGATTGCACCGGCTTTGTAGAGGCTATCGAAAGTGAGGCGAAACAGAACTTGGTTTGAGCTTGCAAGAATTGATCTTCGTATCTCGCATTTAGGAGTAGACAGTAGAATCTCTATCCCTATCCTTTTAATTTCAGTACTTTCCCGGTTAGCTTAGGAAACCCGAGCAATATTGATAAATCATTCGTGTCCTGCAAGTTCTTCTCTTTGATCGAACAATTGTGTAAGTCCCCTTGAAATAACCAGTATATCACATCAAACCAACTGAGACTATCCACTGCATGAAGGAACCTTGGAGTTGAATGCATGATCTTTTTGGCAATCTTAGCATGCAGAATACTTTGTTCAAGAGAGGATAGAGTATCCGTTGGGAAACTTTATTCTGTGTTGGTGCGGTCATAAAACACCCGTCAACACAAACCAAGATTACTTCATTAAAAAAGAACATTCATTTGGAAAGAAGAACCCCTAAACCTAATCTACAAGCAAATTCTAGGGCAAACCAGGTAAGGGACATTATATTTTCACATCAATTTTCTAGACTACCCTATGATATAAAGACATTCAATCATTTGATCAATCACCAATCAGTTCGGTTTAGTACATTGAAACTTATTTGGCCTTCTTTCCACTAAAGTATTGCATCAAATGCAAATTTTGCATCTCTCATAGGGAGTCAAGTCTACTTCCCACATGGATTTTGTTAAAAGAAAGTTTTGGCACAGAAAATGAGGAAAAACTTGTGTTCAGACATGTCCTTTTGATTTAAAAATGATGTTTGATCATTAATTAATAAAAAAAATTGTTTCCAAAACAGATTACTAACTGCCTTAAATGATCATATAGAGGTCCAAGACTCCAATGAGCCTCAGAATAGTAAAATAAGCATAATTGAAGGAAATGAGCTACCATTGTACATCCTGATTTTTCAAGTGTTGTCTATTCTCCTAGACACATTTGTAAGTGAATTTGAGTAATTCAATTGATGACAGTGACAGTGGTGCATACACACAACACCATAGTCAGATTTCTGCAGTTATCATTTCCACAATTAGATGTGGCCTAATCTGTAAGCAAATCATTATCACCTCAATGACATAACACTACTAGTTACACTGTACACATGATGGTTGTAATTTCTTGTTTTAACTAGGTAGCAAAAGTGGTATAAGTTTGCAGTCTTAACGTAGAAATGCAAATCAATTCATATTTGGGGCCAAATGTCTTGTCAAGGGTTCCTGAATCAGTATGACCTCTTCTATCTTCTTGATGTATCCTACAAGCTTGAGATTGTGACCTTCAAGTCTATATGGAGATCCCCACACAAAACTAAAATTGTGATCACACATAGGACTCATCACAATGTAGACATTGAACAGGAATGAGGTCAACAGTTTTTTTCCATGTAGTCACATTTCTTATATCAATAATTGCCATTGCATTCACTTACCTTATGTGAGCCTATTTGTCACAACTGCACATATTTCACTAAATCAAGAACAATGCCTTGTAATAAATGCTAAGTCAGATTGATTTGCAAGAGGATATGCGATCTTTGATTTATTCATTGTCTATTCATCCAGACCCATAAACATTTGTATAAAATGATGCCATCAAAAAAGACATCACATACCTACATAGAAATTTTTAGTTTTAAAGCAACTAATTCCCTCTAGTTGAGACAAAAACATTCACTACTATTGGATGTTTCTTTCAAGAGAAGAACCATAAAAAAGTATTCAAAAATATTTTTCATAATTGATAAATTGGCTTTTAGCAAACATGTAAAAAGATACTTCACTGCAGCTGTTAAACTTCACAAATTCACTACTAAGTGATTATAAATCTCTAGGGAATATCAGCACACAAAAGTATCTTCATATAAAAATCATTCCTTCAATCAATGTACAATGTCCTGATTTGCCTGTACAGGTTGTTACTTACTCATTTTGAGGAAGATTCCGTGTCCTGCCACCATATTTAATGCAGAGAAACAAGCATGACGGGCAACTTGGATCTGAAGGACGCATTGCCCTTTCCTCTTGAAGTATGGTAACAGGGCATAGAATTGAATTTTGTCTGTTAGGATAGAATATCTTTCTCCGAACACCAGGCTGCTCATACAATACATGCTCCTAGAAAACAAAAGGAATCAGGTGTAAATATGATCCCTTCAAAGAAAATAAGGAACAAAAAATAAAAGCAAACAAGAACAGTATCTCTATTGACAAAAAGAAGCACAAGGGATTCTAAAACAGATAGCTAGAACCAACAATTTCCTCTATTCAAATATGAAGCTGATAATTTGGATTCAAAATTTTCTACAGTAATTTTTTGTAAGAGAACATTGTAAATAGATCAAGTTCTGTTTGCAAATTTGCTTATTTTTTACTGCTATTGCAAAACATCAATGATGATACTTCTGAAAGGGCATACATCACTTAAAACTTTACTCATTGATCATGATAGTGAATTTCCATTTTCCAATTCATTTTCAACAACATGATTACATTTTCTATTTTTCAATTGTGTGATAGAGTCAACCAAGCCATGTTGTCATAAGTAAGATTTCCAATGGAAAAAACATGTTTTTGTTCAGTTTTAGCTCAGACAGGAACTTCTGCACAAGTTCAGTGTGAACATGTTGGAAAATAGTTCAAGTTATTCTATTTTGCATTTCGTTTTTAAGGATTAAATTGAAAGTCTTTTATTTAGCTAATAAAGTGTAGATACACATTAATGACTTAAACTTATCTTCCAACTCATCTCTTGTAAGACATAAGGATTCTTTTTTGAAGATTTAATTTTTGGTTGAATAGTATAAAAATAGGAGCAAGATAAAAAAAATGTAATATACAACGAATTTCTGTGCAGCTGTTAGATAAACAGTTTGTAAAGGTTTCCTTTTCAGTTTTTCGAAGGAATGAAAGGTTGATTTGAAGGTCTAAATTATTTGTGAATTTGTTTTATGCTTCCGCATTTGAAGTTTCAACATCTGTGTGATTAATGCAATGTTAGAAAAAAAACAAATAATTAAAAATTAGGAATTCAGTCATCTTGCTTGAAACATTATATGCTATTAGAGCCAGCTTGGGCAAGAGGAAAATTACATAGCCCAAGGCAAGGAATTTTAGGGATCTTTTTTGGAAAATCGTAAAAGGTTTTCCCTTGTGAAATCACAAGGTTTTTTTATGAAAATTGTGTAATGTCCCCTTCATAGGCATAAGTGCCAAATGGAGACCCTTAGCCTATTTTAATTCCCGTAGGCTATTTCGGAGGAAAAAAGGGAATAATTAATTAATCAATTAAAGTTATCCAAAGTTTGGGTGACATACATTTAATTAATTATTTTTTATAAAGTTGGACAGTGAAATTAAAAGTGAGCTTTTTCCCAAAATATTAAGTTAAATTATAAAGTCACTTAGGGTAGGAAAAAGAATAATGTTTATTACTTTTGGAAAAGGTGTATAAAGAAGAGAATTGAAAAGGAAAATTCATTCTTAGTATTTTGAATTTTCATTTGTAAAAACTTTGGAAGTGAGAAACTATTCATCTTCTATCCTAGGATGAAAACCCTACAGAAAGATTGGTTTCAAGGACAGAAAGCCTCCTAGCCAGTTTACAGGTGGATTCATTCAAGATTCCCAAGTGCGTGTAAAGTTTGGAGATTGAGGAGATTTGTAGCCAAGTATTAAATTAATATTTTCTTCAATTTGTGGCCATGCCTGAACAGTGAGTCGAAAGTTATTTCCAATATTATTTGCAACCAATTTTTTTATGGAGAGAGTTTGGGTAGTGGATATGGATTAAACCTGAATAGCATATTTACCAACCGCTTAGTCCATACAAATGTGGAAACAAGCCATGATAAATAGGGAAGCTAGCAATTAACTTTATGGAAAGAAAATACTTGTTTGAGCAACCGCCTCTATAGAAAAGGGGGTGTGAGAAATATTATAAGTAGTTGTTGAAGGAAAGGGAAGTTGTGGGACCCTTCTCACCTAGATGCACTTCTCTCAAGTTATTAAGGATCTTTTAAAAAAGGAATCAGAACACATAAAAATGGCAATGTTTGAATTATTGGGTCTCTTTGTGATTTGCTAACCAAGCTATATTAGTGAGAAGGGACATGGGGGTTGGAGGCAGATGATGTTGAGGTCAAAGGGGTCATGGAACCCTCAAATAGTCCAATCACTCCATTTTATGTGGTTTCTTAGGCATTTGGATGGAGCATAGCCTATGCTGAGTCAATTATCATTTTCTAAAGTGGTCACTGCAAAAAGGTGAAGACTTCATTAATAAATGGTGAAGGGCACTTCTAGATAGTAATGTCGTGGGGACTCTCACCTGGGTATGTTGTCATAGAATTCCTATTCTGCCTCCGTTCCAATCCGCAGGGGAAAACTAGTTGTTGTGTTGAGTTGCAGTATGGTTCTCCGAGATCTCCTACATCAACACATTACACCTAGTTCCAGTCCCTTTCCTTCTTCACTGGATTTGGTTAAGAAGAAGGATGGGACCATGAGGATGTGCGTTGACTATAGGGCTCTCAACAAAAAGACAATTAAGAACAAGTATCCTATCCCTAGGATCAACGAGTTGATTGAAAAATTGCATGGAGTGGTCTACTTTTTGAAAATTGGTCTTCAATCAGGGTACCACCAAATTTGAGTTAGAGAAGAGGATATACATGAGATTGCATTTCAATGTCATTACAAACACTATGAATTCTTGGTCATGCATTTTGAATTGACCAACACAGCTGCCACATTCCAATCATGCATGAATCAAATGTTTCATAAGCAATTGTTAAAGTTTGCACTTGCCCTCCTCAATGGCATTCTTATGTACAAAAAAACTTGTGAGGATTACCTCAAACACATTCATGAGGTCTTAGGGATTATAGAGGCACAATCACTTTTTGCCAAGTCATCCAAATGTGAGTTTGGGATGATAAAGATTTTGTATTTGGGACATGTGATCAGCATTGAAGGAGTCAAAGTGGACCAGAAGAAGATTTGACCTATCTTAGATTGGCCATCAACTAAGACATTAACCCATCTTAGGGGATTCTTCAGGTTGTGCAATTATTATAGGAGATTTGTTAGGGCTTATTCTTATCTTCCAGCACCCTTTAAAAATTTGACCAAGAAAGGGTTTTTTATTTGGATAGAGGCAACACAATAGACCTTTGACAAATTCAAGGAGGTAATGAGCTCTTGTCCAATATTAGCATTGTCATGTTTTACTCAACCCTTTGTGTAACAATGTGATGCTTTCGGTGAGGGCATTGGAGCTGTCCTAATGCAAAACAAATATCTTATAGCTTTTGAAAGTATGAATCTCAAGGAAATAAATAGAGGTATCTTATAGCTTTTGAAAGTAGGAATCTCAAGGAAATAGAGAGAGGTTTCTCTATTTATGTAAGGAGATGTTAGTCATTATGCATGTGTTGTAAATTCAAGCAGTATCAAGTAGGGAGTAAATTTGTGGTAAAGATAGACCATAATAGTTTGAAATATTTCCTCAACCAAAGAGATTTAAACGAAAGGAAGAAATTTGGGTTAGCAAACTATAGGCCTATGATTCAGATATTGAATACATCAAGGGAAAACGGAATGAAGTTGCGCATGCCCTATCCAAGAAGCCAAATTTATACAAAATGACAGAAATTTCAATAGATTGGATGGATCATCTCTTGGTAAATTATTCTAAGAATACATTTGTTGTGATATCATGGAGGGGAAGGTTCAAAATGATAGGCATAGGATAGTGGGTGATCTCATTTTGTACAAGGACAAAATTTATCTAGTTCTTGAATCTAAAATGAAAGAGAAGATACTAAGAGTAGTTCATGGCACACCTCTAGCAAGACACCCTAGCTACTTTAAGACCTACAACCAAGTCAAGGAGAGATTAACATAGAAGGGACTCAAAGATGATGTCTTGGGACAAGGTCGGGAATGCCTGATGTGCCAACAAAATAATTCAGAGCATACCTTCCCAACAGGATTCTTCAACCCCTACCCATTCTAGAGAAAAAATAAGAAAGCATATCAATGGATTTTATCACGTCTCCCACAAATATAGGGCAATGATTCCATTTTGGTTGCTATTGACAAGTTGACTAAGTATCCCACTTCTATGTTATATCCTTTGAGTTTAAGGCATCACAAGTTGCAAATGTTAGTGTTTCTTAGATCAGATTAATTAATGAAAGCACTTAATAGAATTGCAACACATAAGACAATGAACACACAAATATACCCTAGGAAAACCCTCCTCTTGAGGGAGAAAAACCCAGCAATTGAATCTCTTATATACTGTAGAACAATGGCAGAAATCTGCTTACAATTCAGGCCCAACAATGGCCTGCAATGGATACAACAAAGTCGCACCTCTCCTAGATGCACTAGATACAAATGAATATCTTCTTCCTTGAAATTGGACTGCTGCTATAAGGTGCGAATTCTGCTCTTAAGGAAATGCGAACTTGCTTGAGTGAATTGGATGATACAATGACAAATGAGACCTTGTATTTATACAAGTGTGGTGCCTCTTTAACATAGGTCGGCCCACATTAAGGAACATAATAAATATAATAAACATGATAAGGTCGGCCCAAGTAATAACCAAAGTATGCGAGTAAGATAGGGTCGGCTATCTTCATTCATTAAATATTGTAATCATGAATTAAATAGCCGAAGGCTATTCATTTAATTCATGTACTTCTTGTAAATTGTGCGAAGGAAGTGCAGCCCTAAGCTGCTATAACATCAACACTCCCTCTCAGCTAGGGATGAACTTCCACCTACACAAGACACATCATATCAGAATGAAAACAAAATAGAATATCACCTCATCGTGATATCAACCATTATGGCTACCTCCATAGATGGTATGAACAAGAGCTCATCACTTAATGTGATGTTGTCACCTCAATGTGACTTTCACCATCGTTCCTCCAGAGGGTGATACACAAGCACAAATAAATCATCACGGATTCCCTCATGTGATGTTGTCATGGAGTCACACACATGACATCCACCATGGCTCTCCCAAAGGGTGGAAACAAGGGCTTTCACCTCAAATCTCAAAGAGAAATGCATTAACAAGAATCATCACGGATTCCCTCACGTGATACTGTCATGGAGTCACACATATGACATCCACCATGGCTCTCCCAGAGGGTGGAAACAAGGGCTTTCACCTCAAATCTCACAAGGGCTTGCACCTCAACTCTCTCTCAGTAGAGAATTGCATTATCAAGGGCTTGCACCTCAACTCTCTCTCAGTAGAGAATTGCATTATCAAGGGCTTGCACCTCAATTCTCTCTCAATAGAGAATTGCATTATCAAGGGATTTCACCTCGAACTTCTCTCAAAGAAGAACTCATTAAACAAAGGAACATTGATACTGAGACTCCCTCTCGATCCTAGCTTCAGAGATTGCAAAGAAGACTTCTGGAGATGTACTCCCTCTTGCCACCAACTCAGCCCCTCTAGTGTTTACTCCCTCTTGATCATTTCTTTGGTTGACATGACTTCTTCACAAGAAGCCTCAAGCTTTTCATCACTAAGTAATCTCTTATCATCTTCTTCCCCCTAAACCTGTCCAGGAAGCATTTTAGATAGAGATTACTAACAGTCCATAATTATCCAAAGAAATATCAAGATTAGAATCGTACAAGTTATATCATGAATGAAATTTTTCCAAAGATCTTATGCTAGTGAACACAACACAATTCAAGAGAATCTACTATCTCTCTTAATTACAAGATCCAAAGAATAAATAAATGATATAACTCAGCAACCAAAGAATACTTATCTTTTTAACCTTCACAGTTTGAACACAATGACAACCTGAAAGGTACTTTGTCTTCGAGAGATATCTCCTATCATCAATGTAGTCCAATGTTTGCATGCTATGATTCCAAGCTTGATCATTTCTTCATTCGGTATGACTTCGATATCCAATCTTTCCAGATGCAGATTGCTTGATGCTCAGGTTATCTCAATGTTATAGCATGAATTAAATAATTACAAAAACAATTCATGAACATTATTCAACCATGCAATACTTATCTAATGGATTTCAAAATCTCCTGAGTAATAGATACTTAATTCATCAATCATGACATGACTTTCTTTCAATTTCACAGAAGAGCTAATCTCAACAAAACAAGAGACAATCTTCACAAATTAACATGATCCTACTTGCAATGAATAAATCTAAAGAATCTTATTACAGTGATCACTATTTACTGGTCACACATAATCCTAAGTAAATAATGTCAGAATTGCATAACTCAACAAATTGAATTTTAGCCTAGAATAGTAAATACAATCAAAAAACAAAGAATACTTATCTCTTAAATATTTTGAAGGGTGGACACGTATGATATGTTGCTCTTGTGCTTAGTACACAACCTTCACAGCTTGAACATAGGCCCATGACTAGAGTAGAAATTCACTAGAATCATTTTGGGGAGAGATCTCAATCACATCCGCAAATGAAGCATGTTGATTAGGCCTGGTAGGACAATCCCTCGCATAGTGACCAAATTTGTCACATTTAAAGCATTGAACACGAGAGAGGTCCCACTTCTTCTTGAATGCAGGAGCACCATCTGACCCATTATCTCGATTCCTTTTAAAGAATCCTTTCTTCCAATGAATGAGAGGCGAGAACATGTAAATCTTCATTCTTTGAACTTTGACCAATGCCCCTTGCCGTTAGTCTCGACTCCTCTTGAATGCAGTCAATCCTCAATCGATCAAACTTGGGAAGTTTAGATCTTGCACTGATTCCTTGAATAAATGACTCCCATGAAAGCGGAAGACCATTGAGAGCAATCATGGTCAAATCCTTGTCATCAACAATATGACCAATGGTAGAGAGTTGATCTCTCAATTCGGAAATCTTCATGAAGTAGGTGATGACAAACTCTTCTTCCGCCATCTTAATGTGAAGTAGTTGTTGCTTCAAGGTTAGGGCACGACTGGTGTTGTTGATTTCGTACATCTCTTCCAATGTTTTGAACATCTCCCTTGCAGTATCCAACTTGAAGACAATCGGGACAATATGATCGTTGACGGAATCAACCAACACTTTCTTTGCCCTAGTATCTTTCTTCCTCCATTGCAACTTCTCTTCTTCCTCCTCGGGTTCGGGAACTTTTGTTTTCACAAACTCAGCCAAATCATTCTCTTCCAATGTGAGCATGATCCTGAACCTCCATGATGTGTAGTTCAAAATTCCTTCGAGTCTATCCTCAATTTTTAGACCATTCACCATCTTCAGAAATTTAGAAGATAGACTGAAAAAGAATAATGAGAGTAGCAAACTAAAAAATCTGATCACGATCTTTTTCACACCCGCTCTGATACCATGTTAGTGTTTCTTAGATCAGATTAATTAATGAAAGCACTTAATAGAATTGCAACACATAAGACAATGAACACACAAAGATACCCTGGGAAAACCCTCCTCTTGAGGGAGAAAAACCCAGCAATTGAATCTCTTATATACGGTAGAACAATGGCAGAAATCTGCTTACAATTCAAGCCCAACAATGGCCAACAATGGATACAACAAAGTCGCACCTCTCCTAGATGCACTAGATACAAATGAATATCTTCTTCCTTGAAATCGGACTGCTGCTATAAGGTGCGAATTCTGCTCTTAAGGAAATGCGAACTTGCTTGAGTGAATTGGATGATACAATGACAAATGAGACCTTGTATTTATACAAGTGTGCGCCTCTTCAACATAGGTCAGCCCACATTAAAGAACATAATAAATATAATAAACATGATAAGGTCGGCCCAAGTAATAACCAAAGTATGCGAGCAAGATAGGGTTGGCTATCTTCATTCATTAAATATTGTAATCATGAATTAAATAGCCGAAGGCTATTCATTTAATTCATGTACTTCTTCTTGTAAATTGTGCGAAGGAAGTGCAGCCCTAAGCTGCTATAGCATCAACAGCAAAGATATTTTTAAGTAGGTGTTTAGACTCCATGGCCTTCCCAAGAACATTGTTAGTGATCAGAATGGCAAGTTTCTCAATATGTTTTGGTAGGAACTTTTTAAATTAACAGGTACTAAGTTAACTCCAAGCACTAGTTACCACCCACAAAGAAATGGCCAAACAAAGATTGCCAACAAATGGGTAGAGGGATACTTGTGGAACTATAGAGAACCATAGCAGAAGGAGTGGATCAAGTGGTTATATTTGGGTGAGTAATGTTACAATACCACATACCCACATGTCCATTGGCATGACTCCATTAAGAGCACTATATGGATATGATGTCACATCTTTTGTTAATTTGACCATTGTTGATAGCAAGGTTCCAAAGGCAAAGGATTAGATCTAGGAGACCTTAGAGATTCTAAGTCATTGAAGGAAAATATCCACCAATCTTAGAACCAATAGAAGATTTATGTAGACAAGCACAAAGTGGAGAGATCATTTTAGGTTGGTGACTTGGTCTTCTTGCAGCTATAGTCTTCCTTGAAGAAAAGTGGAGCATAGAAGCTAAAACCACAGTTTTACAAGCAATACAAAATAGTCAAGAGGATAGGCAAGGTTGCTTATGAGTTGGAGTTGTCAAACCGCTAAATCCACAACGTATTTCATGTTTCATGCCTCAAAATGGCACTTGGACAGCATATTTCTCCATGTCCCGAACTACCACTATTAGATGAGGAGTGTAATGTCCCCAATTTTATGCCATACTGTTTTGTGAGCATTGGCCAATTTTCGGGGTTTTTTGAAGGTTTCCAAGTGCGCTAGGAGAGTTCCAACATTCTTGGAGAGCTCAATTTTGGGTTTTCTTGGCATCCAATGGTGGTGTGTAGTTTAGTTGGCTTTCAGGTTTGTGGTGACGTTCATTGTAGTGTTTTGGACCTTTTGGGTTGTTCTCCACAATTTTTGGAGAACACTATTATTTCTAGTAAGTGCATGTTTGGCACTCGACATCATTCTTCAACATTAGCTTCTTCTTGGCATGATCAATTTCGATTTTTGGTGCCTTGGCGATGCTTTCCACAAAATGGTTTGGTTATTTCAATTATTACACTAAAATTATAAAGTTAACGTTATAATATTTACTTTAGTGTTTTAATTTAATAAAGTTATGTTATGTCCCCTCAAGTGGATGCCTAGGGGAAAATGAGACTTAGAAAAAACCATTTTAAAAAAAGAAAAGAAAAAGCGCTTTTTCAAGAAAAAACAAAAAAAAAAGTTTTTTCGAAAAGCAATGAAAAAGCAAAAAAGTGTTGTTTCGAAAAAGCAATCAAAAAGCTATAAAAGGAGGTTTGGGGCTCTCATTTGGATTATTCAAGTTTGTACACATAATAGGATGCTACTGGAGTGAACAAAGAAATTCTTCCAAGGATTGATCGAGGACAAAAACCCTCTTCAAATCACTAGTTTCGGTGGTGAAAGATCCTCCCTAGCTGGTAGAGTGATTACACATAGGAATCACCATTGCTTTCACAGTTGCAAATTGGGGTTTCAAAAAAAAGGAAAATATTCAAGAGTTTTTGGTTGTAGGTTTGTGGGTTTGTTTTTTGATGTTATTGCAAGGATTTTGTGAAGTTTTTGGAGGTTATTATGGTGCTCTTACTAAGCTGTGAGGTGTTGATTTTCTGTTTGGAGGCAAAATACTTGAGTTTGGAGTTATATTTTGACATGGATATGATTCTAAAAGGAGGTTTGGGGCTCTCATTTGGATTATTCAAGTTTGTACACATAAAAGGATGTTGCTGGAGTGAATAGAAAAGTTCTTCCAAGGATTGATCAAGGACAAAAACCCTCTTCAAATCACTAGTTTCAGTGGTGAAAGATCCTCCCTAGCTGGTATAGTGATTTCACATAGGAATCACCATTGCTTTCACAATTGCAAATTGGGTGGTGTTAATCAACCAAAATGAGGTTAAATTTGGTCACAATTGGCAAGTTGGGCAGCCTAGCTTGGCCAAGTTCATGGCAGCACTTGAAAACTTCCAGAAAGAGTTTAATGAAAAGGATAAGACAGAACAGGAATAGCATGATGGCAAGGCTCCAAGACTCCACACCAACGAGAACTGGGAGGTGGAGGAGGTCTTCTCCTTAGATGAGTTACTAGCAATAGAAACACTAGCTGGTTGGAATGACCTGGACGCAGGTAGTGAAAGCAGGAACTTGTGAACAGGCTATATATGCATGCTACATAATTTTTCGTATATGGTGCACAGGTGTTTTTTTGTTTATATTGCATAGCTCCTTTTTGTGTAAATGTTGCACAGTTGACACAATGTATAGCAGCTCCAAGCATATCTGTATGTAATTGTCATTATATATAGGAGGTTAAATCCTCTAGGACAGGGGAAAACTGCAAGACTTGATGGCTTAATGTAACATTTTGATGATGTACTCCGTTGACTATACTATCTTTAATACAAAAATAAGCTTTGAAAACCTCTTTTATATCCTTCACTTTAATTCCCACTCACAATAATAATAAAGTGACTTTATTAAGTTACTTTTTAATTTATCTCCAAAATTCACTTTATAACATATTTAATTAATTATTTAATATTACCTTTTTAAATGTACTTTTCTAACCAAGTAATATTGAACAATTAAATAAATTAATTCCCTTCTCTTTACTTTAGCCCACGAGAATTAAATAGGCTAAAATGTCCTCCTAGGTGATCATTGAGATGGGGACATTACAGTCCTCCCTGAGATTTCTTGCCCTCAAGCAACTGTAAATTGGGATGTTGCAGAATCTATTCTCCTTCCCAAGTTGCATCCGCCACTAGCAAGTCTCTCCATCTAATCAAATACTCCTTAATCACCCTGTTCCTCAATCTCCTTTCTCTAGTATCAAAAATCTCCTTAGGAACCAACACCAAATGCCCCTCCTCATCCAATGGAGGCAACTCTGCTGATGAAGTAACCTACTGCCCCAGTGCCTTCTTGAGGCACGAAACAAGAAAGACATTGTGAAGTTTTCTATTCTCGAGCAACTCCAATTTATAGGCTACTCCCCCCACTCGCTTAAATATCTTGTAGGGACCATAGAACTGCGGCTTCATTTTCTCTACACCACTTCTCTTCAACAAAGACTACCTGTAGAGCTGCAATCGTAGGAAAACCAAATCTCCCACCTCAAAACTGTGCTCAACCCTATGCCTGTCTGCATAGGTCTTATGTTGATTCTATGCCACCTGTAAGTTCTCCTTAAGAGCCTTGAGAATATCCTGGCTCTCTTATATCCAATCCTCGGCTTTGGGAGCCCTGTTATCCCCAAAAGCCAAATCCATAAATGATTGTGGATCATATCCATATAATGCACGGAAGGGTGTCATCCCAATAGACATGTGGTAACTGGTGTTCTAGCAATGCTCTCCCAAATGTAACAGCTCAATCCACGCCTTTTGTAGTCTCGAGACATAATTACACAGATACCCCTCAACGAACTTATTCACTATTTCAATTTGGCCATTCGTCTGGGGGTGGTAACTTGTACTCGAAGTCAACTCAATGCCTGCCAATCTGAACAACTCCTACCAAAATCCACTACGGAACTTGTTGTCCCTGTCACTGACTATGTACTTCCACAACCCATGGAGTCTAAAAACCTCTTTGAATAACAACTCTGCCACCTGCGATGCCTTGTACTTTGAAGAAATAGCAAACTGAGTGAATTTCCGCAATTGATCTACCACAACATACATGCACTCCCTACCATGAACCTTAGGTAGACCCGTAATGAAATCCATAAATATGCTCTCCCACTTCTGCTCAAGAATGGGTAACGGCTGCAACAACCCCACTGGATGAGTATGCTCTAACTTGTTCTGCTGACAAGTCACACACTCTCTCACCTATCCCAATGCATCATCCTCGAGGCCCTTCCAAGAGAACCTCTCTCTAACCTATCGGTTTGTCTTGAAGTACCTTTGATGTCCTACCAATGGAGTGTCATATGAAGCTCTCACAATTTTCTCCTTGAGCTTGGATTCTAGCACTAAGTAAATCAAATCCTTGTAGAAGATGATATCATCCATTAACCTATAATGATCATCCTGAACTTGCCCATCCATCAACTCACAAACAAATTTGTTCTTGGAGTACTCCACTAATAGATGAGATTTCCAATCTGTTGAAATCTCAGTAAGAGAACATGTTGTTGGTTTCCTAGAGAGGACATCTACAACAATGTTTATCTTGCCCTTCACGTACTCAATGTCAAAATTGTAGACCTGTATTTTGTCGACCCACTTTTGCTACCTCTCGCTTCAATCTTTCTGCTCCAGGAAATACTTAAGACTGTTGTGGTCGGTCCTCACCACAACTCTCCCGCCAACCAGGTATTGCCTCAACTTTGCCAAATCATGCACAATGGCAAGCATCTCCTTATCATAAATAGAGTACAATCTCTCATGCCTACTCAACTTTCGGCTCCCAAATACAATCAGATGCCTATTTTGCATTAACATTGCCCCTATCCCCTCACTCGATGCATCACACTCCAATATGAAAGGCTATGTAAAATCTAGAAGTGCCAGTACAAGACAACTGCTCATCACCTCCTTCAGCTTATAAAAAGCTTTCTGAGCCTCCTTTGACCATCTGAAAGCCCCCTACTTCGTGAGATCTGTCAGTTGTGCACCCAACTGCGAGAAACCCTTGAAAAAGCGCCTGTAGTAATTGCATAGCCTGAAGAAACAGTGCAACTCAGTAAGGGACATACATGGTGGCCAGCCTAGAATTGTTTGGATCTTCTCTTGATAAACTTATACACCCTGTGCATTGATCACATGACCCAAGTATAAAATCTCTTTCATGCCAAACTCACACTTCAAAGCCTTAGCATATAAGCACTGATCATCCATGATGCCCAATACCTCATCCAGCTGTTTCAAATGATCATCCCAGGTTTTAAGGTGTATGAGAAGATCATCAAAGAACACTAGTAAATACTTACACAAATGCTTATTGAATATACGGTTCATACATAATTGGAAAGTAGTAGGCAAGTTAGTCAAACTGAAAGGCATGACTAAGAACTCATAGTGCCCATAATGGCACCTAAAGCTTGTCTTGTGTATGTCCTCCCAGACTCTACCTGATGGTACCTAGATCGAAGATCAATCTTCGAAAAGTACACTGCCCCATGCAACTCATCAAATAGCTCATCGATCCTCGATATAGGGTACCTATTCTTAATCATTTTCTTGTTCAATGCCCAATAATCTATACACATCCTCATTGTCCCATCCTTCTTATCGAGAACTACAAAAGTAGCAAATGAGCTAGAGCTAGGTCTGATGTGTCCCATATCTAACAACTCCTTGATTGCCTTCTCTATCTCATCTTTGAATTTCTTAGGTTGTCTGTAAGGAGTGGTTATGACAGGCTTAGCTCCCTTCTCCAACTCGATGGTGTGCTTGAAGCCCCTATTAGGTGGTCTCCCTGGAGGCATCTCCCTAAACACTCTGTCATGCTTACCCAGCAATGACTAGATATCCACATGGTAAGGTTGGCTACTATCCGGAGTCTCCTTGGATGTAGTCAAACCCTTAGCTGCCCATGCAACATCCCCATGTCTAAAAATGCTCTCCATCCGCTTAGCTGACACATTATTCAAAGAATCATTAGCCATACCCTTGAGCACAACCTTTTTTCAATCTGCTTCCCTGAACTTAAGCTCCATGGTTTGGAAGCTTTGTGAATACTTCCCCAATGAATGAAGCCACTATATACCCAATATAGCATTTGTATCACCAAGGTCAACCACATAGAAATCATCTATAATAGTGTAGTTTCCCAAAGTAACACCCAGTTGAGGAACCCTCTGCATGCAAGTCATGTTGAATCCATCTATGACCATCGCACTGAATCCTTCAAAATCCTCCGTAGGTATACCCCTCTTAGTCACCAGGGGAAAATCTATGAAATTGTTGGTTTCACCACTATCAATCAGAACAGTAACACACTTCCACTATATAACTCCCCTTACTCTAAACAAATTGAGCCTGGGAGAATCTGAAATAGTAGCGATAGTGCGACTCTTAGTCTCAACCTATGGATGCTCATCCTCTGAATTGCTATCATCGCTGGCTTGTACCTGTTTTGCCTCTCCATCATCCTCGTTATCTGAAAGAACCTCAATGTAGTGTACCTTCCCTTTCCCCATGCATCTATGTCCAAGCTCCCAAGGCTCCTTCCAACTGAAACAAAGTGTTTTCCTCCCCAACTCCCTACGAGCCTCACCATCTAATTTGTCCTTCCTAGGCCACCCCTTTTATAAGGGATTTTGTCTTTATTCTTTAGAGGAATGAATGGTTTGGATGGAAATTTACTCTTCGGCACTAAATGCTCCATGTCACGTGCCCGTAGGATAGCATCTTGAAGTGACTTAGGTTTGAAAGCCTTAATCCAACCACGTATTGGCTTGGATAGACCCTCAATACAAAGTATGATCAATCTATTCTCCGAACCATCTGATACTATCACCGAGAGTTTTTGGAACTTAGAAATATATGCATCCACAATACCACTTTGCTTAAGCTACGCCAACTCCCTAAAGTGCAATTCAGGATCCTTTTGGTCAAACCTATATATCAGCTTCTAAGTGAAGTCCAAGTAGGATGTGATACCAGCATGTCCTAAGGTGACTAACCCATGGTACCACCACTCATGGGCCTCACCCTCCAAATGTAATGTTGCGTATTTGATAGCTTCAAACTCCAATATAGGATTGAGTTGGAGATATGTGTCCAAATTTTGAACCCAAGATCTAGTTGTGCATTTACTTGAGCCATCAAATGAAGGTATAGATAGTTTGCCAACCTTACGCTGCAAATCCTGATCCTAAAGGCCCCTATTGTGATTTCTTGGCCTATTTTTTGTATTTTATGGCACAAAAGTCCTACAAGGTCATTGCTACATGAAACTAGTCGCCAAGAAACTGATACTCCCTCAACTAATCTGTGAATCCTTCACCCTGTGCTTGCTGTCCCTGATTACCAGCTGGTTGACTACACAAAAACTGAGGCATAAGGGGTCTAGGCTTCATCCTAATCGCTGCCCTAGTGTAGCTATGAGCAGGAATATGAGTATTACTCCCTTCACTGTTGTTCCCATTGTTCCCATTATCATTATTATGTCCATTAGTGCCTCCTGTACCATTGTTACCAGCATTATGATCAGCCATCAACTGAGTGAGGAGTTGGACTACTTGTTGTTGACCCCATGCAAGGTCATTTAGGATCTGCAAAGTGCTACCTTCAAGTGGTTCATGCCTATCACCAATATTTTCTTCTTTTGAAGATTCTAAATCCAATATATTCAATGCTCTTTCTCTTTCCCTTCTACTCCTGTAAGTTATGTAGGCCTGATCTTCTGGATTCATAAATAATCATGTAACAAAAATTCTTAAACCAAACTCACAACCCCAAACACAGAAGCTTGCAGGAAGACCCGCGTTGATACCACTGTAAAGTCCCCTTCCCGGTTGTATGATATTTTTGTGATTGTTTCAGTTTGAGATGTCCCATTTTATCAAATATGCTAAAGTTCTTTGCATATATGAAGTTCAGATTTCAATGATAATATAAAGACAGATCCAAAACCAGATTTCAAATTCTCTTTTCATAACTACTGACTGAGTTACAATAATGTAATGGAGGATACAAAACAGCAGTCATGTATAGCACCAACTGAGTATAAACTACTCACAGTTACATTTATAATCGATTCTCAGATTGAACAGTAGCAAATAATGATATGCGGATTTATGTTTAATAATTCTGAGCAGCTATAAAAGAAATTACGTGAGCAAATGTTTCTCCGACCTGGAGATACACACCTAGGCCAAGATGGTATTCGAAATCCCTTACAAAATAGATGGTGTACTGTTAAATCCAAATGCCACAGCTGCAGCACTCTCTACGACCCCAACTACAGGTTATCTGGGCGCCCTAGCACCCATGCATGCCACTGGAAAGATGCTTCACGCCTAATACAAGCTTCTTGTTAATAATCCAAACTCACATCCAACCTAAAACTACTCACACGTCCCCTTTATGGTCTCACGCAGCTGCTAATGGAAGGTCGGGTGAGATTTAATTGGTCCCACATCCTCTTTATGACCCCCATGAGCTTCAGATTCAACCCAGGACCCTTGCAAATGCTATAACCTTGCGCTACAAACTGAAAGTTCAAGAGCTAAGGGTTGTTGAGTATGCACGAGAATCTCAAAGCCAACATCTAGCACCATGAAGCAACAAATAAATTGAGATAGCTGATATATGGTGGCCGGATTAATGTGATGAGATGTAAGCTCAGAGAGGGATATCGCCCAGCTAGTCACAAGGAAGATTTTCACCTTATTCTCAAGCCACCGATATTAACCCTTGCAAAATATTTCCAACCTAAATAATCTTTGTTTACTCCAATTTTGTCTCCACGGGAGACTCACAAATTGCCATTAACGTCCAACTGGAAAACCTATGCAATTTCCCCTTCGAACCAGCTAGGGTGGAATCGTATCACCACATACATTGGGTGCCCTAGGGTTTGTCTTCCCCAAGATCAAGAACTCCAAGAAGCTCTCCAAAGTGAAAGTGAAATAATAAACAAGCATAAAGTAAATGAGCTTTGAAAACCTCTTTTATATCATTCACTTTAATTCCCACTCAAAATAATAATAAAGTGACTTTATTAAGTTACTTTTTAATTTATCTCAAAATGTCACTTTATAACATATTTAATTAATTATTTAAGATTACCTTTTTAAATGTATTTTTCCTGCCAGGATAAAAGGTCCAAATTCTTTTTCAAGTTCCTAAAGGAGAAGGGTGTTAAAGAACAGGTAGATCGAATATCCCATAATGGTACCCTCTTCACCACCCAGGAGGATATTTTAAAACAGCTTTCCCTCTTTTTCAAGGAGCTCTTCTCTAAAGGAGAAACCGAGGAAGGAATGCAAGGAATCTTATTAAGGGAATGATTCCCACAAAGATATCCCAAGAGGATGCTAAGTTACTGGATAAGGACATTAGTAAAGAAGAAATCAAGATTGCCATCAACTCAATGAATAATGATAAGTCTCCAAGAGCAGATGATCTCCCAGTTGAATTCTACAAGATCTTTCTAGACTGGATCTATGAAGATCTTCACCAAGTATATCTAGAAGCATTTGACAAGGGCTCTCTAGGGGCCAACATTAACAGAGGAATAATTAGGCTGCTACCCAAAGGAGACAAAACTACCATGAAGAACTGGAGACCAATAACACTCTTGAATGTCTCCTATAAAATTCTGGCAAAAGTACTTGCATTAAGACTGGTCAACATTCTTCCAAAGTTCATAAACAACACCCAAACAAGCTTCATAAAGGGAAAATACATTCTAGAGAACCTCATCACCAGTTAGGAAGCTATGGAATGGAGTAGAGCTTCCAAGCAAAACTCTGTTATGCTATTGCTAGATTTTGAAAAGGCTTATGATAGGGCTGAATGGACCTTCCTAAGAACAACTTTAGAGGCCTTTGGCTTCCCACATCATTTTTGTAAAATGTTGTGCACCCTATTGAAAGATGCATCAGCCCAAGTAGATATCAATGGCTCATTTTCTAAAAAATTCATGCTTGAACGGTCCAATAAGGAAAGGTTGCCCCCTAGCACCAGCTCTATTTGTCATAGCCTCTAATGCTCTGCATTTCCTAGTAAGAGACACAATTGCAACACCAAAAATAAAAGGTCTTTGTTTTCCAGACAATAATGAACTACTAAATATTCAATTTGTTGATGATACAGCCATTTTTGTCGAGCTAGAGGAGGTGAACATTAAGAGATTACTATGTAAGCTTAGTCTGTACTGCAAAGCTTCCGAAGCAAAAATATCTGGGGCAAAGTCTATAATGATCGATTGATCAAAAAGTCCTCCAAATTGGCTACAAAGGTTTGACTTTCGGTGGGGGGGCCCAAGCAAACAAGTTAGATATCTTGGCATCCCATTTGCAGTCAGCCCATGCCTAAAGGACATGTGGAGTTGGATCAAGGAGAAAAGAGAAAAGAAAATGGATAGATGGAATAGTCATTACCTCTCATTGGTTGGCAGGTTCCAAGTCTACAAAAAAATTCTCTCATCCTACTCTATCTATTTTGCCTCGGTGTGGTTCTTCAATAGTTATCAAATAAAAGAAATCCAAAAGAAGATCAAAGACTTCCTTTGGTTTGATGGGAAAGGGAAAAGAAAAAATCATTCAATTAGGTGGGACTGGTGTTGCATGGGAAAAGACCAAGGAGGGCTAGGTCTTAAGGATCTGGAAAGACATAGAATTGCCCTGACCAGCAAGTGGATCTTTAAAGCTCTGGAAGGCAATGAGCCCTAGAAAGTTATAATACGGAATAACATGCAATTGGCCACTCCTAGTTGCTCCTACTAGTTCAAAGGTCTTTAGAAGCATATGGAAAGCATGGGAAAGCATCAAAAAGGATGTCTCCAACCCTGCTTTCACTTCCTTCAATGGCAATGCACTACATCCAACCAGGTCCATTTTGTGAAATGTGGAACACGATAGGAAACCCTTGGCATTAATTCAAGGCTGCCCGGCCAGGAAATGGGCACAAGCCGGCATGAAAACCTTGAATGAGGTTTTGGTAAATGGCAAGTTAAAGGAATGGAAGGCTATGCAAGTTGAATTCCAACTACCCCCTTCCAGTTTGAGAACATACTCAATGCTAAAGCAAGCCTAGGAGCTCACCCCCCCTCTTAATCTAAGCAGTCCAAGCAACAATTTTGCAGAGCAATTGGTTTGGAAAGGCAACACACCACTTAAGAACCTTCAAGCAAAGGTCATATATAAGGACCTAACATACAATGAATCCCTAAATGAGCACCTAAACAAAACATGGAAAACAAACCTAAATAGAAAGGAATGGCAAGAAACCTTTTCCCCAAATTGGTCCAATGTGCTTGACCCTAAAAAGGCTTGTCTATGATGGCTAATTTTGTTGCAAAGAGTCCCTATTAAAAGGAAACATGATGATATTGAAATTTGTAGCATTTGCAAACTACCTGAGACATTTGATCACATTTTTTTTATTGTTTATATGCAAATGAAGTTTGGAAACTTGTATGTAATAATCTGCTAATTTGGAAATCAAATAGCAAAGTGAATTGGAAAGAGATTTTATTATGCAATGATAAAAAACTTGGGAAAGAAAGTAATTTGTTTTCGCACTGTTTAGCTAAGGAAGTTCTTTAGCCTTTGTGGAAAGCAAGAAATGAGGAAAAGTTCAGTAGCGAAAGAAGGATCTTACTAAGTCAACAAAAAGACTCATATTGTTTGATATTGCTTCGTAGGTAGTTATGACAATGAAGGTTTCTGAAGGCAAGTTTCTCAAACTCCTCAAGGATGGGGTGGTGTTAATCAACCAGAATGAGGTTGAAAATTTGGTCACAATTGGCAAGTTGGGCAGCCTAGCTTGGCCATGTTCATGGCAGCACTTGAAAACTTCCAGAAAGAGTTTAACAACAAGGCTAAGATAGAACAGGAACAGCATGATGTCAAGGCTCCAAGACTCCACACCAACAAGAACTGGGAGGTGGAGGTCTTCTCCTCGGATGAGTTACTAGCGGCAGAAACACTGGCTAGTTGGAAAGACTTGGACGCAAGCAGTAAAAGCAAGAACTTGTGAACAAGTTGTATATGCATGGTACATAGTTTTTTGTACATGGTGCATAGGTGTATTTTTTTGTTTATATTGCAGAACCTCCTTTTTGTAAATGTTGCACAGTTGACACAATGTATAGCAGCTCCAAGCATATGTGTATGTAATTGTCATGATATATAGGAGGTTAGATCCTCTAGGATGGGGGAAAACTGCAAGACTTGATGGCTTCAATGTAATATTTTGATGATGTACTCCGTTGACTGTACTATCTTTAACACAAAAATGAGCTTTGAAACCCTCTTTTATATCCTTCACTTTAATTCCCGCTCACAATAATAATAAAGTGACTTTATTTACTTTTTAATTTATCTCCAAAAGTCACTTTATAACATATTTAATTAATTATTTAACATTATCTTTTTAAATGTACTTTTCCCACCAAGTAATATTTAAAAACTTAAATATTTTTTCCCTTTTCTTGAACTTATCCCACGAGAATTGAATAGACTAAAATGTCTTCCTAGGTGATCATTGAGAAGGGGACATTACAGTCCTCCCTTCTTGAGATTTCTTGCTCTCAAGCAGCTGTAAATTGGGATGCAAAAAAGTGGGTGAATTTCCTCAATTGATCTACCACAACATACATGCACTCCCTGCCATGAACCTTAGGTAGACCCGTAATGAAATCCATAGATATTCTCTCCCACTTCTACTCGGGAATGGGTAACAACTACAGCAACCCCACCGGATGCGTATGCTCTAACTTGTTCTGCTAACAAGTCACACACTCCCTTACATACCACAATGCATCATCCTTGAGGCCCTTCCAAGAGAACCTCTCTCTAACCTGTCGATTTCTCTTGAAGTACCTCCGATGTCCTACCAATGGAGTGTCATGTGAAGCACTCACAATTTTCTCCTTGAGCTTGGATTCTCGCACTAAGTAAATCCAATCCTTATAGAAGATGATATCATCCACTACTTTGTAACGATCATCCTAGACTTGCCCATCCATCAACTCACAAGCAAATTTGTTCTTGGAGTACTCCACCAATAGATGGGATTTCCAATCTGTTGAAATCTCTGTAAGAGAGCATGTTGTTGGTTTCCTAGAGAGGCCATCTGCAACAATGTTTTTTCTTGCCCTTCACGTACTCAATGTCAAAATTGTAGGCCTGTATTTTGCTGACCCACTTTTGCTACTTCTCGTTTAGATCCTTTTGCTCCCGGAAATACTTAAGATTGTTGTGGTCGGTCCTCACCACAAATCTCCCGCCAGGTATTGCCTGAACTTTTCCAAAGCATGCATAATGGCAAGCATCTCCTTATCATAAATAGAGTACAATCTCTCATGCCCCCTCAACTTACGGCTCTCAAATGCAATCAGATGCCTATTCTGCATTAACATTGCCCCTATGCCCTCACCCAATGCATCACACTCCAATACAAAAGGTTGTGTAACATCTGGAAGTGCCAGTATAGGACAACTGCTCATCACCTCCTTCAGCTTATCAAAATCTCTCTAAGCCTCCACTGACCATCTGAAAGCCCCCTTCTTCATGAGATCTGTCAACCGTGCACCCAACTACAAGAAACCCTTGATAAAGCGCTTATAGTAACTGCATAGCCTGAAGAAACCACACAACTCAGCAAGGGACTTATGCAGTGGCTAGTCTAGAATTGCCCGGATCTTCTCTTGATGAACCTGTACACCCTATGCATTGACCACATGACCCAAGTATTAAATATCTTTCATGCCAAACTCACACTTCAAAGCCTTAGCATATAACGACTGATCACCCATGATGCCCAATACCTCATCAAACTGTTTCAAATGGTCATCTCAGGTTTTACTGTATATGAGAAGATCATCAAAGAACACCAGTAAATACTTACACAACTTCTTATTGAATATATGGTTCATACATGAATGGAAAGTAGCAAGTGCATTAATCAAACCAAAAGGCATGACTAAGAACTCATAGTGCCCATAATTGCACCTGAAGGTTGTCTTGTGTATGTCCTCTCAAACTCTAATTTGATGGTACCTCAATCAAAGATCAATCTTTGAAAAGTACACTACCCCATCAACTCATCAAGTAGCTCGTCGATCCTCGGTATAGGGTACTTGTTCTTAATCGTTTTCTTGTTCAATGCCCAATAATCTATACACAACCTCATTGTCCCATCCTTCTTAACCAGAACTACAGAAGTAACAAATGGGCTAGAGCTAGGTCTAATGTGTCCAATGTCTAACAACTCCTTAATTGCCTTCTCTATCTCATCCTTGAATTTTTTAGGATGTCTATAAGGAGTGGTTATGACGGGCTTAGCTCCTTCCTCCAACTCGATGGTGTACTCGAAGCCCCTATCAGGTGGTATCCCTAGAGGTATCTCCCCAAACACTCAATCATGCTTACCTCGCAATGACTGGATATCCACATGGTAAGGTTGGCTACTATCTAGAATCTCCTTGGATGTAATCAAACACTTAGCTGCCCATGCAACATCCCCATGTCTAAAAATTCTCTCCATCCGCTTAGCTGACACCATCTTCGGAGAACCATTAGCCATACCCCTGAGCACAACCTTTTCTCCATCTACTGCGCTAAACTTAAGCTCCATGGTCTAGAATTTTTGTGAATACTTCCCCAATGAATGAAGCCACTATATACCCAATATAGCATTTGTATCATCAAAGTCAACCACATATAAATCATCTGTAACAGTATGGTTGCCCAAAGTAACACCCTATTGAGGAACTCTCTGTGTGCAAGTCATGTTGAATCCATCTACGACCATCGCACTGAATCCCTCCAAATCCTCCGTAGGTATAACCCTCTTAGTCACCAGAGAAGAATCTATGAAATTGTGGGTTGCCCCACTATCAATCAGAACAGTAACATGCTTCCCTTTTAATACTCCCCCAACTCTAAAGGAATTGAACCTAGTAGAACCTGAAATAGTAGCGATAGCGCCACTCTTAGTCTCCACCTATGGTTGTTCATCCTCTGAATTGCTATCATCGCTGCCTTGTACTGTTTTGCCTCTCCATCATCCTCACTATCTGAAAGAACCTCAATATAGTGTACCTTTCCTTTACCCATGCATTTGTGTCCAAGCTCTCAAGGCTCCTTACAACTGAAACAAAGCTTTTTCCTCCTCAACTCCCTAAGAGCCTCATCATCTAATTTGTCCTTCCTGGGACACTCCTTTTGAAAGGGCTTTTAGTCTTTGTTATTTAGAGGAATGAATGGTTTGGACGGAAATTTACTCTATGTAATGTCCCCTCTTAATGTCTAATTAAAAAAGGGGTCAAAATAAAATTAATGCCTTGTGCTTAGTTTGATTATATTAAAGCACTAATTTATTATATTTTAGGGGATATAAGGTGGGCTAAGGGAAAAAATCTAATATTACATTGGGTGCGTTTGGTGTGCATTTGGTGTGGGCATTTTGTCTTCTTTTTGGTAGATTTAATAAAATAAGTATTTTCAAGAAGGAAGGGGAAGCGTTTGGTAGTTACGAATAGGAGGGAGCAATAGTGAGTATGGGGTCAAAATCTAGAGTTATGCAGAATTTTGTTGATGGTGAATTTTGTTCTTCTTCGGAACTAGAACTAAGATTGTTTTGGACTCTACCTGGACTAGAACGCTTTAGTAGAGGATATTGACTATGATGCTAAAAGATACATCCTGGGCAATTGGAGTTTAAAATCTGTTGGTTGTCTAAACATTGAAAATCAATAACCCAAAGAAGAGACTTAGGACTTTTGAACAATTTAAAAGATCAAGCCTTGAAAAAATTACGAAGTTTGATACCATCCATAATAGTTGTTGCACCTAGTCAAATAGAACAGAGAATATTGGTTATTTTCAACAGAGTGAATATTAACAGAAAATCATCTAGTATTGTTGGAGTTATAAATTCTTATCGAGAGTAGTTGTCTGCTCTAACTTGGTATTTAATTTGAATGATGGGTGGAACGATATTCTTCTTGACTTTTTTTATTTATTTTTTTTAGACTGCAGGAATCTGTCGAGTATTCGTCCCCCTATAAACTGCAGTGCGTCTGGTAAACTTTTTTCACGTGACCGGTGGCGCTGGCACGACACGTCCTCCGGTACCATGGATTTGGGGGGAGACTAGACCTCGTGACCTCTTGCTTGCAACAGGATGCTTTAGCCAATCGAGCTAGGCCCCCCACCCCTTGATTGTTGTTACATCCTTTGTAAAGTGAATTTAATATATGAAGTCGGTTCTACTATAAGGAATAAGATCTTTTGTATCTTGGAAATCAATATCCTTTCAAAATACAATAGTTGGAGAGAGAAGAAATTGATACTTCGAAATTCCTTTATGTGTAACGGACTTTCAGATACTTCAGGCCATCTGGGAGTTCAAGGGAAATGGCCAAGTCGGAGATGCTCTCATTGATACTCGTGTTGGCATCATTTATTTGTTCGCAGCCTTCTTTCAAACAAAGGTCAAAGATTTGAAGTCGTGGGAGCTTGTATTTATCTGCCACTCTGTGAGTAAACATAAGGCATAAAAGACAAGTCATCTCATAGTGAGGTGACGTGGACATTGGGAGAGCCGTGTGAATTTTTGTAACTTCATTGTCTTAAACATTCCCTTTATCTACTGACATAGTTCTCATTAATCATGGCAATACAAGGAAATTCGTGGAAGATAAAGAACGTCTCCGGAAATTCAATCTTGAAGAAGCCAATATTCTATTACAACCGCTTGGAGTATTAAATCATTCATTAAGGCCATCGAAGGTACTTAATGGGCCCAATATTCTATCGCATATGATCAAAGCGATGAAGTTTTTGTGGGAGCAATGGTAGCCATTTAAAATTCTGAAGACGTGGGATTCAGAAGATTAATGAATTCCTTTAGGGCAGGTCCATGTGAGCTATTGGAGAATTTCCAAACTAGGCGCAACTTGTAGAGGAGTCAAAGGAGGTGTGGTATCATTCTTTGTCAATAATTTGTGTTAATTTAGAATGCTTGAAGATCCTGATTGGCTTTCAATTGTTATTTTATACTTTACTGAGGTCTGATAATTGTATTCAGATCTTATGTGAATTAAAAAGGCAAGAGACCGAAAGATGTTTGTTGAGTCCTTGTATATATCAAACTCACAAATGTGAATGAATGATATAAGTTTTGGAAATTGAGATATGCAAACTATTTGGTTAATGTTCTTATCAATCAATATAAATATCTGCACAAACTCAGTGCAATCTATCAATAATAAACTATTTGACGAAATGCCTGAGCAAATAAGTTGAAGGAAATCGAAATAATTTAATACAGATCTAGGTAGCCTCTTACATCTTAGGCACTGAATGCTCCATGTCACATGCCCATATGATACCATCTTGAAGTGACTCTGGTTTGAAAGCCTTAATCTAACCACGTAGTGGCTCAAATAGGCCCTCAATACAAAGTATGATCAATCTGTTCTCTGAACCATCTGATACCATCACTTAGAGTTTATGGAACTCAGAAATATATGCATCCACAATACCACTCTGCTTAAGCTATGCCAACTCCCAGAAATGCAATTCAGGATCGTTTTGGTCAAACCTATCCATCGGCTTTTGAGTGAAGTCCAAGTAGGATGTGATACTAGCATGTCCCAAGGTGACTAACCCATGGTACCACCACTCGAGGGCCTCACCCTCCAAATGTAACGTTGCGTATTTGATAGCTTCAAACTCCAATATATGATTGAGTTGGAAATAGGTGTCCAATTTTGAACCCAAGATCTAGTTGTGCATTTACTCGAGCCATCGAATGAAGGTATAGATAGTTTGCCAACCTTATGCTGCAAACCATGATCCTAAGGGCCCCCTATTGTGATCCCTTGGCCTATTTTTGTATTTTATGGCACAAAAGGCCTGCAAGGTCATTGCTACATGAAACTTGTCACCAAGAAACTGATACTCCATCAACTAATCTATGAATCCTTCACCCTGTGCTTGCTGTCCCTGATTACCAGCTGGTTGACTACCCAAAAAATGAGGCATAAGGGGTCTAGGAGTCACCCTACTCGCTGCCCTAGTGTGGCTATGAGCAGGAATATGAATATTACTCCCTTCACTGTTGTTCCCATTGTTCCCATTATCATTATTATGTCCATTAGTGCCTCTTGTACCATTGTTACCAGCATTATTAGGATCAGCCATAAACTAAGTGAGGAGCTGGACTACCTGTTGTTGACCCCGTGCAAGGTCATTTAGGATCTGCAAAGTGCTACCTTCGGGCGGTTCATGCCTATCACCAGTATTTTCTTCTTTTGAAGACTCTAAATCAAATATAATCAATGCTCTTTCTCTTTTCCTTCTACTCCTGTAATTTATGTACACCTGATCTTTTGGATTCATAAATAATCATGCAACAAAAATTCTGAAACCAAATTCACAACCGCAAACACAAAGGCTTGCAGGAAGACCAGATCTACCACTGTAAAATCCCCTTCCCGGTTGTATGATATTTTGTGATTGTTTCAGTTTGATAGATGTCCCATTTTATCAAACATGATAAAGTTCTTTGCATAGATGAAGTTCAGATTTCAATGATAATATAAAGGAAAATCCAAAACCAGATTTCACATTCTCTTTTCATAATTTCTAACTGAGATACACTAATGTAATGGACGATACAAAACAGAAGTCATATATAACACTGAGTATAAACTACTCACAGTTACATTTATAATCGATTCTCAGATTGAACAGTAGCAAATAATGATGTGCAGATTTATGTTTAATAATTCTGAGCAGCAATAAAAGAAATTACATGAGCATATGTTTCTCAGACCTGAAGATACACACCTAGGCCAAGATGGTATTTGAAATCCCTTACAAAATAGATGGTGTACTGTTAAATCCAAATGCCACAGCTGCAGCACTCTCTACGACCCCAGCTACAGGTTATCTGGGCGCCCTAACTCCCACGCATGCCACTAGAAAGATGCCTCACGCCTAATACAAGCCTGTTGTTAATAACTGAAACTCACATCCAACCTGAAACTACTCACACGTCCCCTTTATGGTCTCACGCAGCTGCTAAAGGAAGGCTGAGTGAGATTTAATTGGCCCCACGTCCTCTTTATGACCCCCATGAGCTCCAAATTCAACCCACGACCCTTGCAAATGCTATAACCTTGCATTTCAGACTAAATGTTCCAGAGCTAAGGGTTGTTGAATATGCACAAGAATCTCAAAGCCAACATCCAGCACCATGAAGCAACAAATCTAAGTTACCAGTTTGGGTTCGAGTTCGGGGGTCCCGTTCGCCGGTTCGGCTAAATTTTTTGGGGGGTGGGTTCAGTTCATTTTGGGTTCGTTAGTACAAAAACACGTAAAACTAAATATATATATATATGCACAAGAATCTCAAAGCCAACATCCAGCACCATGAAGCAACAAATCTAAGTTACCGGTTCGGGTTCGGGTTCGGGGGTCCCATTCGCCGGTTCGGCTAAATTTTTTGGGGGGTGGGTTCGGTTCGTTTTGGGTTCGTTAGTACAAAAACATGTAAAACTAAATATATATATATATATATATGCAGCCTAGAAGCATGAATTAGGATTAGAACATCACATAACATCATATAAACAACAAAAGCACCATAAACTTGAATATCATTTAAAAGTTAAAACATTTAATTTTTTAAACATGCATGATAAATATTCATCGTTCAAACTTCAAGTTCAATATTACAACACTTTTAAAGTTTTAATCATCAAATGGATTCTCTAAATCATCTATATCAAAGTCATTGTCAACATTGACATTAAATGAAGTAGGAAGACTAGATGAATCACAAGTAGTGCCAATGGCATTGTCACTAGCACTAGTATTGTGCCCATGCTCCTGTTGGATATCGGACTCCTCATATGCAACATGGTGGGAAGTGGAAGCATCCAAGTCAGTATCCTCTGGCCCTATATCCCACAACTTGTCTCCCCTTCCTTGTAGTCACGTTGTTTGTGTGAAAGGAGACGCAAGTTGGAATGCACATATACTAAGTTCTCCGCTCTTTTTGAGAGCAATTTATTGCGCTTTACTGAGTGGATGAAAGAATATGTGCTCCAATTCCTCTCAGATGCGGATGAACTAGCAACCTATGAAGACAAAGTAAACAATTAAAAAATTTAAAATTATAAATGAAATTATAAAACTTTTAAATTTTAAAAGTAAAACTAAATATGAAAATTTATTAAACTTACTTGTGATAAAACTTTGATTGCAAGGGGCTGCAAATTTTGGAAGTATTGTCCATGGAAGTACCACCAACTATGAGCATCCTTTAAGAACCTATCATGAGAAGCATCAACATCTAGATGATTTGAGTGCACAAAATCAGTGAACTCATTCGTTATTACAGTTCGCAAATCTTGGTCAGGGAAGAGTCTCATAAATACTGCCTTGTACCCTTAAGCCACTTCTAAATCTCTATATGGAGGAAGCCTTCCTGGCTTTGAAAGAAGCCGACTACTGCAGTATTTTGGAGTCAATGCAAAGGCAAGAAGGTGTAATGGAGTTGTCATTTTGTTCCATCTTTCTTCAACAATTATTTACACTTGTTTGAAGAAAGTCTCTTCAGGGTCTTGCTCTCTTGCATTTATGGTGCACTTGATCTTCTCAAGCATTGAGTCTATACCATCATATATTTCTCCAATGCATGGCTTGTCCATGTCAGTATAGCGAATCATACTCAAAATGGGCTTGGTGAAGCTAAGGAGATACTCCACACGATCCCCCCATGAGTCATCTAATATCATGCTCTTAATTTTTGTTGCTCTTTCAGTGCCGCTTTGCCTCCATATAGACCAATTTTTGCTAATCACCATGCTAGAAAGTGCCTCTTTAACTTTCACAAGTCGTCTCAAGACGATTGTATTAGAGGCAAAGCGGGTCTTTGCAACCCATGAATCTCTTATAGGCTTCAATGCATCTTCAACCAACTCAACCTCCTTCTCCAATAAAGTGTCACGCACCTTCTCATAACCCGGGCCCTTGTACCCTTTTGGAGCTTCATTAACCGTTCTCAACATCTCTTTCCATTATGGAGAACGAACAACATTAAAAGATAATCCATTGGCATATAGGCATCTTGCTACACATTGGTCAGCAAGGGCTCTACTCTCATTTTGAAATGCAAGTTCCAAAGGCCCCTTTGATCTCTTGTTTGCAATAGGTTGTGCACTTTGAGCTTGAAGATCCAAAATGGCAATAAATGGGTGGTCTTCTACCACAATATTGGGATTAGATGGGGGCTGCATTCCCTTTGAATCTTTTTTTAACAAAGGGTGATTTCCTTTTTGGGCTTCCCGTTGATCTGCTGCATCTTGCTCCATAATGTATTTTGCAACTGTCTCAGGTGGAATAGATTCATCTTTTTTTCCAAGGCAAGACGTGATGCCTTTTCCACTCATGCCACACAAATGTGCTTTCACCCTATGGTATGAACTAGAATATGTAACTTCGCACCCATTGCATTTCCAAACATAACTGCCACCACCTAAAATCGGTTTTATCATCTCAAGATACTTCCATAGAGGAGAATTAGGATTTGTTTTGAACTTTGATTTTGGTTTAGCTACGGAGCCAGAGGTAGAACCCATTGACATTATGATTCCTATGGCAATTTGTTTTACAAACAACACATTCAAAATTTGAATGAAAACAAAATATTGATTTATAAAACCTAGCTCTTTTGAATCTTGCATTCATAGAAGAATGGAAAGGAAAAACATATATAAATCATAAAATGAAATAAAACAAAGTTTCTGGTTTGTAAAATGTAAAACAAAAAAATGGATGAAAAACTCAAAAAAAGTGAGAAAAACTTACCTCTTTGCAAAAATATCCTTCAACAATCTTTGTGGAAGTCAATAAACACTTGCAAATCTGTAGGAATGGCAATGCAATCGTTTGTAGAAGCTTCAATGATCAATCTTCAACTCCTTTTCTCAATCCAACAAGCAAAAATAAGAACTCAGCCTCTTGGAATGAAAATGCTTATTAGCAAAACAAATGAATAAAAATGATGTAGTTTAGGTGTTTAAAGTGTTTTAGAGGTCACTTTTAGGGCTCCCTTGGGCATGGGTCAAAGTCAAACTGGAGAAATTAATTAAAAAATGCAAAAAAAATTGCTTTTTAGGCGCCTAAACCCATGGGTTCGCCTTGGGTTCACCCGAGTTCGATTTGGGTTCTTCTCGGGTTCGCCCGGGTTCTTCACCAACAAACCAAACCTCCAAATCATGGATCATGGTCGAACCCACAGAGGGACCGGACCAGGACCGATACCCGGAGTGAACCTAGACCAGGACCAGTACTCGTAGCGAACCCGGACCAGGACCCTGAGCTGGAGGGCCAAACCCGGTAACTTAGCAACAAATACATTGAGATAGCTAATATATGGTAGCCAGATTAATGTGATGAGATGTAAGCTCAGAGAGGGATATCACCCACCTAGTCACAAGGAAGATTTTCACCTTATTCTCAAACCACCGATATGAAACCTTGCATAATATTCTCAACCTAAATAATCTTTGTTTGCTCCAATTTTGTCTCCGCACGAGACTCACAAATTGCCATTGACGTCCAATTGGAAAACCTATTCAATTTCCCTTCGAACCAACAAGGGTGGAATTATTTCGCCACCAAAACCGGGTGCCCTAGGATTTCTCTTCCCCAAGATCAAGAACTCCAAGAAGCTCTCCAAAGTGAAAGTGAAATAATAAACAAGCATAAAGTAAATGAGCTTTGAAAACCTCTTTTATATCCTTCACTTCAATTCCCACTCAAAATAATAATAAAGTGACTTTATTAAGTTACTTTTTAATTTATCTCCAGAAGTCACTTTATAACATATTTAATTAATTATTTGACATTACCTTTTTAAATGTATTTTTCTCGCTAGGTAATATTAAATAATTAAATAAATTAATTGCCTTTTCCCAACTTTAGCCTACAAGAATTAAATAGGCTAAAATGTCCTCCTGGGTGATCATTGAGAAGGGGACATTACAGATATCTATACAAGTGCAAATTCTATAGTGAGAGTATAAACTTAGATATGAATAGTTTCACTAGTAATATACCACTCAAGGGCTGGTGCACAGTGATGTAACACTATTAATTGGATTCTGTGCACTTCACTAATTGCACAAACTTGAAACCAATAATCTAACTTAAGCAATGCTTGATTAATACACCATTATTTGCTTCAAACTCTTGTAAGAAAGGAATTGGAGTTCTTCAGTCATAATCGATGATATGTGTCACTATTTCTTTAATTATCTTCTCAATATTTTGGACGAAGTAATGATTTATTCCACATGACTTTCATCATATGGTTCATAAAGAGCGCATATTGAGGGTTTACATATCCTAACTTGGTTTGTTTTATTGTTTCCCATGATGCAGAAGACCTTGAAAAATTTAGTGAGCTCTAATACCACTGTTACATACCTTACACTATGCCATTCCAGGCTACCTAAACAGAACAACAAAATCTGAAGGCACTAGCAAAGAATTAGACAAAACAAAGAAAGGAAATGTGGAAATATACTATGGAGAATGACATCTCCACACCCTCATCAAATCACTGTCAAATACAGATGTTTCTTAATGTCCACTGCCATAAAGGTATCATGAATTTAAGACTCCAACCAAGACATCATTCTGATTCTGACTGTCTTCAAGGGACCATAGAAAACATACAAACGAAAACAAGCATAGCAAGTGCAAACATATCTCCTAAGAAAGGAACCCTAGAGTACTTCAGAATGTTGAAGAAACTAAAAGAGAGACAGTGTGTAAACAAAATATTCAAAAAGAGAGTTAAAAAAAGAGTGTTTAACTCTAGAATAACATGGTAGGAAAAATGACATACAAATTTCATATGGTAGATTTTGCTTATTAGAAATCTTCTATTTACTAAAAAGCTAGTTTATATAGATTCACTGCATCAAAAATTTAGGACATTGAGCATCAAATTCATTGAAGATCACTTGAAAAAACGAAATCAGGAAATTTTAATGTTAGGATTCAGTTTAATCAGCTTTGACTATTAATAACCTGGTCAAAGTTGACTATATGATGGATAAATAGTTTTATTAAGACCTTCCATTGGAAAGTGGAAAATAGTATTTTTCATCCACAGCCCTATTCCTCAACAAGTAACAGCAGGAAAATTGGTTCAGTTATTTGAGACCAATCTTCAGTTAATGTGAACCCTCATCAATGTTGGACAAGTTTGCCAACATAATCAAGGAGATTGAAAAACATTTCCAATTTCTATAGTTAAAGAAGATCCACATGACAATAGGACATTATTAAAGGGATCCAATAAACATAAAAGTAGATTAGAAGATAGAAGATGAGATCCCTTAACTACCTAATGGATTTTCTTTATGCAATATGACAACTTTTTCTGTAGTTTTAAGAGAGGATTGTTTCCTTCTGACCAAGGGGACAAGGCCTTGAGAAAAAAAAAAGTGAAGTATCTACAGAATAGTCTTTGGCTAATCCAGGACCATCTTGCAGAGAATATACAGTAAGGCCTATTGGTAGTTGTGTAGAAGGCTTGGAAGATATCTCCAGTAGCTGGAATATATACCTCATTTGGACATGAAAACTTTGGTGGTATAAGACTGGATGGGTCCAGACTCCAAATAAATCCCTTGGTAGGTTGGAGCAACACAACTGTCGGAGCTCAGCCAACAGACAGAGTTGGCCCAGTTCAGAGAGTATACCTTTTCACCATCTACTTATTGACCAAGCTTCACATTCAGATCAGCATTGAATGTATATAATCTCTATGTGTTGGCACTCCAGCATCTCAAAGAGATTGCTCTCCTAAATCAATTCACCAATTGACCACTTTAAGAACCTAGATATGAAGGGAAGGACTCAACCACTTGTGCAAGAAATCTTAACTTTTCTCTATTATTCATCTTCCAGGGAAACAAACAACAAAAGAATCTCACTATGCTGCTGCTTTTACATAAATTCATGATCTTGTTGAGAAGCTTGTTTTAAGGAGTACATAGATTTTTCAGTAAGTCCATGTGTGATGAATCACAGCATTTATCTTCAGGATAATCACTCAATAAGTGCATGTTGGTGTATATGATGAGATATAATGTTAGGACCGTGTCAAGGTTGGAGCCTGCTAAGTTACATATGATTGAATTCAATGGAAGTTGAAATCTGTACCTAGAAACACTTTCCGTGCATCCAGTTTTTTACAATAAAAGCAGAAAAAAAGTGGTGACAACAATGCATCTTGATAGACTCGGAGTGCAAGCAGGATAACAACTTTAAACAAATATTTCCTAAATGTTGAACTACTGTTAGGAGTGAAGAGCCAAATTGAATGTAAATACACTCATCCAACAAATGAAAATGCCCAATATGTTTTGTGAAACAATGAACAAAGTATATGCATTATCAATGAGCAATCACTAGAATGAACAGTCTTCTGGTGGAAAGCACAAGGCACTTTACAAGCACAAACAATATAGCACAGATACAATAAGGATCACATACCCCAGGATCTTTTGGAGACACGTAGGCCTCCCCTTTCCTGAGAATAGTAAAATGATTGAAATCCAATTCATACATATCTTCACATCCATGTCTTATTCCCAGTGAAGCAAACACTATAATTTTACGCATTGTATGTGACTGTGCATTTTTTAATGCAAGAACTCCTGATTCCATAATCCTCCTAACCTCTCTGGGACAAAAGGCCGTTTTTGGTGGCTTCTTATATGAAAGAATAACCCCTGGAGATTTTGAAGGGCCCACTTCATAATAGGGATATTTTTCACCATAAAAAGACTTTTCACAACTTTTTTTCTTCCTCTCTTTCTTCTTCTTCATTCTTTTGACTTTTGTCTCATCTCCCACATCTTTCATATGACAATCGGTGATAGCTAGAAGATGAGCTTCATCTTGCTCCTCCTTTATCTTCACACCTGAATTCTTCCCATCATCCAGAACATTAGACACACTCTCTAATCCTTGAATCTCTGTTCCCTCATCCTCTCTTTGCCTGCCTATAATATCTCTTGCATTATCCTTATTTTTTGTATGCTCGTACTCATCTACTTCATCAGCATCATATGCATTATCAGAATCATCATCTGAATCGTCACTTTCATCATATTCCTCCTCAGAAGCACCATCTTGGAATTTATCAGAATCTGGAATTTGTATCTCCTCCTGGCCCATCCAATTTACAATGGTATTCTGTTGAGCAGTTGGTCTAATACCTGCTCTTATGCCTTCATGTTTGATGTGCAACACATTATTAGCAGTTTTCTTATTCTCAGTATCTTCACCCTCACCACCTTCCTCTACATTCCTAGTTCTCTTGAGCTTCTTGATATCATTTTGCATGATCCCAGGAGAATCATCCTGGCAAAGAAAACAGAGCACTTATCAACTTCATACAAATAAATCAATAAATTATGTTCAAAAGACATATTTTCAAATCATTACAATTAATGATCCATAGATGGAAAAAGATCAAAATTAAGATAAGACTATATGTAATCCTTTTTCCTGGAAAGGTGACGTAGAATGATCTATGAAGATGCACGTGAATGCTCAAATGACAAAAAAATTGTTTCACCATGAGTTTGACTGTAATATACAATTTCAGTTAAGAAAATGAAGATGGGGATAACACTAAATGTTAGAAACAAGAAAATTCTCTCAAATAAAGCCAAAATACTGATGAAGAACATACATCATATCTACTGCATTAATAAGATAAGGAACAAATCAAGTGGAGAGCGTGTTCTCATTGGCAAAATGTATAATCCCATTTTATAGTTTGTTGGGATCCCATAACTTACAATTCCTTAAACTATAAAACCATACCATGACCTGACTGGAAACATGTTCTCCATGCAAGGACTGTGAATTGCACTTTGAGTATCACTTTGAATTGTATCCTGTTTGCTAGATGAAATTAGTCCATGTCAAAGCCGAGAAGTATTCATGTGGAAATGAGTGTATCAATCAAATTCTTGCAGATCAATTGAACTGAGATTTGAATGTGACCACTGGAGAAGATGGATACTACCTAAATTGGGGAAGAAAAGGCATTCCCTGTGCTGGTGAGAGGTTTTAAAGATTCAAAACATTGCATTTCTTATGGGGACAGACAGAAAGAAATCATATTAATGTCCACAAATGATGCAATTAAATCAATGGGACTCAAAAGAACAATCAACTATGACAGAAAGGTACCCTAGGTTATGAAAATCAACTAAATGCTATGTGATAAAGCAAAAGTGAAAACGTGAAGTCGTTGAACTCCAAAACAAAACATCTTAAAACCAGTATAAATTATTAAATAGCCAAGTAAGGAAAGAACCTCTCCATGAAGTAGAAATCTGACAAAGATCAAAGTTGAAAATCAAGAATGAAATTATCATTCACACATCTCTAGAGCAAGAATTGGACCAAAAGACCAACAATGTTTTCATCAATCATCACAAAGGGACCCCTGCAATATTTCATAACATCCATTTAAAAATGTCAAAAGCTAAGGGGAACAGATTGGGAAAACTTTGGAGGCAGCAGGATAATCCCACAAGAAATTCTTCTAATACCCAAGGGTGACAATCCTTTGGTGGAAGAGAAAAAACTATTAATCTGTATTTGTCCTGCTAACTCAGACTACAGTCCAAGGGGCCTTGAAGGCCCCTGGCATCAAAACGAAGATCTTTAATACCTAGAGTTTAAGTGAGATGAATGCAATGTAACTGAATAGTGATATGCAAGTCCACTTAATTCCTCTAACATGTGTAATAGGTTGAAAGGATGCAATCAATCAATAGCTCTGTGGATCCCTTGAAAGGGCCTATGCATTAATGTGGGAGCCTTTTGAAGAAAAAGGGCAAACAGCTTTGATCAAGGTAGAGGAAGAAAGCAGGTAGACAACCATCTAAGGCTTTAAAGACAATTATACCTCACTCAAATCCCATGGTAGACAGAAACCTAAACATAAGGTGCTCCTCAGTCAGTAAAATTGGAGAGAACAAAGAAAGATCTTGTCAATTTTGTTACCGTTTTAATTTATCGTTTCCAGGACAAAGCAAAATTACATAGTGTGTAAGGTACAACCTTATTTCAATTTGGAGGGGAGGCTCCCTGAGATCTAAACTAAACCTGAACTTAAGCTAAACTGACCCTAGATTGAAAACTATTGGCAAGATATAAAAATATGCACACTATACAAGATTCACTACAGGGATTTGCATAAAGGAAATGATTACATGCATATGTTTTTGCCTTGAATATAAGCACCAGCTGTTAATAGTCATGCCTTGCAACCGATATATTCAGATACAAAAAGAAAGAAACTACTAATCAAACACACAAATGACACCTTCTTACTACCTAAAAACGGTGAGCTATTTAGCATAAACAAGATTTTGAAAGAAATAACAATACATGATTCCAAAGACAAAACAGCTAGTTTGCAAACTTGGTATTCACATTCAATCTAGTGAATGAAATTACAAACACATTTTTAACTATAGCTTCAGTAGCATAATTATAGTATTGACCATCCTTCTCAATTTATGTGTTTAAAGCACTTATTTATAGGTTACAAATGCCCTACCTTTGGGACTTCAAAATAATGATATTTTATCACAAAAAAGTGAGCTTTAAAGTGAAATGCTTAAAAGTTGTCAAGAAGCTGGAAAAAAAGATTCAAAGTAAATCTAATATAAACAAGTAATAAAATAACAACTAACTAAAGCAGTCCAAAAATAAGCCCTCATCCACTGTCTGGAAATAGAACATGGGAAATAGCACCTAAGGAAATTAGTCGTTGCTAGAAATAGCAAAACTAGCATATGAAAGCCCTTCAAGATTTCAAACATTTTCTGCATTGCAAGATCAACAGATCCTCCAGTGCAAAGCATCATATGGAAAATTGCTTGAATGCAATAGGCTTGAGTGACAATGGTGCAACATGTTGAAAATTACAATAGAAGTTATTGAGTTGGGTGGAAAATTGGAATGTATCTACCACTTGTTAGTATCTTATAATGGCCTGTTCTTATTTGTTAGTAGAACAGGCCATGGAAAATTACACTATAAGGATATGGTTTTCTTATCATCTCATATTCTACTTCATATCCTCCATTTGTTAGTAGAACAGGCCATGAAGGAATTTTGTTTCATCTTCCAACCACAACTACAATTCCAAGATGCCTTCAACATTTGGCTCCATAGCCAAAGAAGTTGCTTTCTTGCTTACTACTTGATTTTCCAAATCAATTATATAGTTTTTGCCCTTATTTTAAAAGGACAGTGTATTTTTTTTCCAACAGTGGTCATCTTTGGTTCTTACCAGCCAACCACAACCCAATAATGCATTGTACACTTTTTTTTCACAATGAGATGACAATGAAATCAAGTAAAAACAATCAAGTTCCAATAATTGCCTTTTGCCCCATGAGAACTCCAAGCATTTCAATTCCTTGTTAATCAGCTCCTACCAATTGGAAAATTGGTGGCCAAATAGTCAACATATCCAAACTTCACCGAGTGTCTTCTAGAAGTACATTCACACCAAACTCGCCATCAATAATTGTATTAGTGAGATTCCTTTCAAGGATCTCCATGTGCACCACCATTAGTTTCTCTGCCATAACATGGTATAGATCGCTTGGTCTCTCAACACCAGAGTTTGGTTATGGGGTCTTCATTATTCCCAAATTCTGAATGGGTAGTAGCACGCATTATCTCATCCCTCTAAGTTATAGTATTTCTTAATTCAAAAATACTTTGTAATAAATCCACTACTTTAATTGGCATAGTGGTTTGAAGTAACTTTTTTGCAATTTTTATAACACCCTCTAGCCAATTTCACTTCAAATTTTTGCATTTCCCAATGAACCTTTTTTGTCTAACAGTTTGCATAATTCTGAACAGAGTATAATTTATGTTTTTTAACAAGATAACAGGCTGCTAGTTTCTTGCAATGATTGCATAAATCAACTACAATGGATTGACATTCACACCTAACACACTTGGCACAGACTTTCATGGATTAAATTTAGATATATTCAGTTAACTGTTGGCAAACAAAGAACAAAATAATAAGAAATTTAGACTCTCTCTGATCTGAATCTGTTTGGGCAGAATTATAACTCATGAACAATCCAATATTGGTGGCGTTAACATCTTGCCCAATTCCAAACGCCCTGCTTAGGAAAGGTAGCAGTTTTGTAAAATTCCTATGTCATTCATAGTGTGAAAATGCCCAACTAAGGATATTCACTCTATTTCCTTCTCACAGTTATGATAACTGGAGCTATGCACACACCAACACAAGGATTCCACCCCAATGATTCAACAACAAAAGCGTGGTTCAATTACTTTTGTTCCATTTTATTGAATTCGCAGCTAGTTTCCTGATAGTTATGCCTCATCATCACTTCAGTCCTTAGTGTTTCCTACCTGACTTGTTACTTCAAATGGAACTCGCCACATTACACATCCTCCACTACAGTAACAATCCCTTCATTGTATTTTCACTATATCAAAGTCGCCATTGGCAATTAATCAAGGCACAGCCAGGTAAGGGAAGATTGACGCCTAGAAGAATAGGGGTTAAACAAGTAAATAAATGCCCGGCCAATTTAATCCCCAACTCCTGAAACTCACAATTGGAGTGAATGTGCCTTAGAAAAAGAAACAATTGCTAGTTAAATGAACTCCATGATTGAAAATCTCCAACCCATTATCTATCTTTTGCACTTGTAGACGTCTCCTTATGAGCAAAGATAATCTGCCATTTCAATACTCTTGCCTTATATTGCTAGTAACATATATTTTATAATTTTTTATTAACAAAACCTTGATCAAACTCAAAAATCAAACCATCCAAATCAAGCACCGATTTTGAAATAAATGATCAGTCATCAACCAAGGAGGATCTCTCACCACCATAGTCAATATTCTCCTTGAGGGTTTCCATCCTCAAGAAGTTCTTGGAGAAAACTGTTTGCAAACTTTCATATCAATAATTCTCATATGTAAAAATGAACTCCAAATTAATATTTTATTCCCTTCCCAAATTCCAGCGCCTTTTTCTAGAATAAAATAATATTTAATCAACTCCTGATGTCTCCCTTAATTTCCTAAATGAGCATTAAAATAATACCTTTAAATATTTGCTCCTATTTAGCCACCTCTTATTGAAAAATAAGTCACTTTTAAATATTTAAATAAATACTTAGGTGAACTTATAATTAAATAATAACTTAACCATTTATTCCATTTCTTCCACCTAGCTTATGAAAACACCTTTGAAACACCAAAAAAACTAACATGGAATAATGTTGAACTCTACTACTCCAAGAACAGCAGATCCTTGAACCATCTTATTAGCCTACAGAAACTTGATGGATAGGCTAATACTCAACAACTGGCTAACTTACAAAGGGGATATTGCATTCCTCCCTCCAGAAAATTGCTTGTCCCCAAGAAATTGTAAATCTAGATGCTGTAGAATTTGCTCACTCTCCCAAGTAGCAACCTCAACCGGCAAATTCTTCTACTTAACTAAATATTCTCTAATAGTTCTCCATAAAGCACGTTCTCTAAAATCAATAAGAGCCTCTAGAATAAGAATCAATTTTCCTTCCTCATCCAATGGTGGCAACTCAAAAGAAGGAACTGCATTATGCCCAAGTTCTTTCTTAAGACGTGAAACGTGGAAGACATTATGTATTTTGCTACTCGTTAGTAGCTCTAGCTCATAAGCCACTTCTCCAATCCTCTTGGAGATCTTGAATGGCCCATAAAATCATGGCTTAAGCTTTTCCGATCCACTCTTCTTGAGAGTGGACTACTTGTATGGTTGCAACCTCAAATATGCCATGTTACCTGCCTCAAAGGCACTCAATGTGGTGCTATTTTGTATATTGTTTCTGTTGTTTTGAGCTTGTTGCATGTTTTCTTTCAAGGACTTTATAATATCCCGACTTTCCTGTAATAAGTCCTTGGCCTTGGGTACCCTACTATAGCCAAAAAGTAAAACCCATATAAAGCCATGAATGGTGACATCTTAATTGACATGTGGTAAGTGGAGTTGTAACAGTATTCACTTAAATGCAACCATTTTACCCATTCTTTTGTTGTCATGAGATCTAATTTTTATGATACCCTTCCACCCACTTATTAACAATTTCAATCTGGCCATCTGTCTACAGGTGGTAATTGGTACTACAAGTGGGCTCAGTCCCACTCAATTTCAAAATTTCCTACCAAAATAAGCTCAAGAACCTATTCTCCCTATCGTTGACTATGTTCTTGGGCATCCCATGCAACCTAAATATCATCCTTGTGTACTTGTCATCCTGTGTAGTACCCTTAATAGTGCTAGTAAAACAAGGATCCTTAGCATACTCTGCTGAAATCTGCTCTCTCCAATCTGCTGTAATCTCCACTAAGGAGCATAAATATGGTCTCCTAGACAAAGCATCATCCACAATGTTTTCCTTCCCTTTGACATAAACAATGTCAAAGTCGTAAGCTTGAAGCTCACTCACCCATTTCTATTGGCTGTCATTTAAGTCTTTTTGATTCAAAAAATATTTAAGATTGTTGTGGTTGGTTTTTACAATAAACTTACCTTTCACAAGATAGGTTTGAACTTGGCCAATGCATGCATAGTGGCCAACATCTTATCAATATAGTACAACTCCTCTCAACACCCCTCAATTTTTTGCTCTCAAATGCAACGGGATGCTTATTGTGCATCATGAGAGCACCTATTCCCTCTCTAGAAGCATCACACTCAAACTCAAAGGGCTTAGAAAAATCGGGAATAGCAAGAACTGGGCAAGTACTCATAATCTGCTTAAACGGATCAAAACATTGGTGTGTTGCATTAGACCCAAAAAAGCCCCCCTTTTTGTCAAATCAATGAGTGGTGGTTTCCTTTTGTGAAAATTCCTTAATAACCGCCTATAAAAACCACATAGACCAAAAAATCCCTTAAGTTGCGAGAGATTCGTGGGTGGAGGCCAATCTAAAATAGCTTTGGTCTTATCAAGATCCATCCTAACTCCCTTGAAACTGATTATGTGCCCAAAGTAGAGAAGCTCAGCCATGCGGAATTCACATTTCGATTCCTTAGCATATAAAGACTCTCTCTCAAGTATGCTTAACACCTCGTCTAAATGGCTCATATGTTCTTCTCATGACTTGTTGAATATCAGGATATCATCAAAGAATATTAAAACAAACTTACGAAGTTGCTTATTGAAGAACCTATTCATACAAGATTGGAAAGTAGCAAGGGCGTTGGTTAGGCCAAATGGCATAACCAAAAACTCGTAGTATCCAAAGTGACACTTGAAAGTTGTTTTCTCCACACCTTCCTCACAAACTCATATCTAGTGATAGCCCAATCTCAAATTAATCTTGGAGAAATAACAAGCACCATGTAATTCATCTATTGTTTCATCTATCCTTGGGATGGGGGATCTGGTTTTTACTGTCTTCTTATTTAGAGCCTTGTAGTCTATGTGCATACACCTAGTCTGATCCTTCTTTTAAACTAACACCACTAAAGATGCAAAGGGACTCTTGCTGGGCCTAATGTGTCCCATTTCGAGTAACTCCTTGATGGTCTTCTCAATTGCATCTTTGTGCCTCTTCTGGTGCCTATATGGGGTAGTTATCACAAGTTTGGCCCCCTCGTCCAACTCAATGACATGCTCAATGCATCGCTCAGGAGGCCTCCCTGGAAGTATGCTACCAAAAACCTTGTGTTTAGACATCAAATCCTGTACATCTGGATGATAACTCCTCATTTGCTACTCTATAATGGTCGGCATGATGATGCATTTTATTGCCCACTCTACTTGGTCATGCTTGATAAGTCTTTCCATTCTTTTTAAAGAGACTATTCGTGGCCCACCATTTGGCATGCCCCTAAGAAGAACCTTTTTACCATTAGCTTCAAATTTCATCTCCATGGTTTGCAAGTTCATATAGACTCACACAGCTGAATGCTCAAATTTGGAATCTACCTAGTGCATGTGAGGGTGAATCCATCCACTACCATCACTTTAAAGCCATCAAAAAAATTCCTCTCTTGGCTACCACTCCCTCGTCAATAAAATTGTGTGTGGCACTTGTATCAATTAGAGTGACTATCTGTTGTCCACAATAACATAATACACCTTGAACTCTTAAAGAACCAACCTTCTAAAAGCTAGATAGTTGGGCAAGTGTGCCCCCACTTGCTTTCTCTTTTTCTGACTCTTTTGAAGAACTTTCTTCCTCTTTACCATCTAAATCAGTTTGCTGTTCTATACTTTCAGCAACTGATTCCTCCTCTTTATAGTACTCAGTTAGCTTAGCTTTAGCCTTAGTTGAGAACTTATGAGTTGGGTCCCATGGCTCTTTACATTGGAAGCACAATTTCTTCCTATGAAGGTCATTAAGTTGGTCTTCACTCAATCTTGTTGATTCTTTTGTATTCTAATTTGAATCTATCTGAAAAAAGTTTCTTTCCTTTGTCTTTCCTTTGTTGGAATCCTTTTGACTGAAATTTACTTTGAAAATTAGAAGACTCCATGTCTCTTGCCTTTTTAATTGCCTCCTACAATGTTTGTGGTCTAAGGGCCTTCATCCAAACCTTCAAGAGATCAGATAACCCATCAATGAACAACACAATCAACCTCCTCTTAGAAATATCAATCACCATCATTGATAATCTTTGGAAATCTACAATATAAATGTCCATTGAACCCCATTGCCTCAGCTGCGCAAATTCCTTGAAGCGCAATTTGAGATCCTTTTTATCAAATCAATCAATTAATTTATGTGTGAACTCTTCATAGGAAACAATCTAATCATGGCCCAACATCCTGTGGTACCACCATTCATGGGCACTTCTGCCCAAGTGTAATGTTGCATATTTGATTGCTTCATCTTCAGCCATGGGGTTGAGCTGAAAATAAATATCGAGCTTTTGAACCCAAGCTCTAGCTGTAGTCTTCCCAAAACCATCGAAATATGGAATTGATAACTTATCCACTTTTCTCTGCAATTCATATTTTGGTGGTCTACCACCTCCACCTGTATGGGGTCTATGCCTTTGCTTGAATTCCAAATAGTCCCAAAATGACATTTCAGCCTAAAAATCTGCACCTAATGCCCTCCAATCTCTCATAGCTTCAGCAAGCATTTCCTATTCTGTTGGTTCATTATTCACTTCTGGAGGGTTATCTCTTGGAATGAAATTTGGCATGGAGGGTCTACAATTAACTGAACCACCAAAGGTCCTCGTATGAGCAGCTTTATTATTAACCGTGGATCCTTTAGCCCCATTGATAGCATTGGTCGTAGCATTAGCATTGTTTCCCATCATTTGTGCAAACATCTGAGTAATTTGTTGTCGTGATTGTGCCATTTGTTGCTGAGAATATGTCATAAGTTCCATAATTTGATGTTGTGCCCTGGCAAGATCATTCATCATGTTTTCCAAACTAGAGGGTTCTATCCTTCTTTCACCCATTTCAAGAATATCCAACTCGTCTTCTTGTTCAATCTCTGGTTGTGTTTCTAAATCCGGATTAGACCTGTTTCTCCTCAAGTAAAAGTGATGAGTGCTAGGATGCATCACTCACCGGACAGGCTGCAAGAAAACTACTATGCTCTAATACCACTATAACATCCCCTATCCAATTTCACTTCAAATTTTTTTCATTTTCCAATGAACTTTTTTGTCAAAAAGTTTGCATAATGCTGAACATAGTATGATTTATATTTTTTAGCAAGATAAGTGGCTGCTAGTTTCTTGCAATGATTGCATAAATCAACTACAATGCATTGACATTCACACTTCACACACTTGGCACAGACTTTCATGGACTAAATTTAAATATATTCAGTTTACTGTTGCCATAACAAAGAATAAAATAATAAGAGATTTAGACTCTTTCTGACCTGAATCTATTTGGGGCAGAATTATAACTCATGAATGATCCAATATTGGTGGCATTAACATCCAACCCAATTCCAAACACCCTGCTCAAACAAGGTAGCAGTTTTGTAAAACTCCTACACCATTCATATTGTGAAAACACTCAGTTGAGGATATTCACTTTGTTTTCTTCTCACGGTTATGATAACTAGAGTTGTGCACATGTCAGCACAAGGATTTCGCCCCAATGATTCAACACCAAACCGTGGTTCAATTACTTTTGTTCCATTTTATTGAAGTCGCAACTAGTTTCCTGATAGTTATGCCCCATCATCACTTTAGTCCTTAGTGTTTCCTACCCAACTTATTACTTCAAATGAAACTCACCACATTACACATCCTCTGCTACAGTAATGACCCGTTCATTGTATTTTACATGTATCAAAGTCGCTATTAGTAGTAAATCAAGGTGTGGCCAGGTAAGAGAAGATTGAAGCCTAGAAGAATACAGGTTAAACAAGTAAATAAATGCCCAGCCAATTTAATCCCCAACTTCTGAAACTCACAACTGAGTGAATGCGCCTTAGACAAAGAAACAATCACTAGTTAAATGAACTCCATGATTCTAAAGCTCCAACCCATTATCTATCTTTTGCACCTGTAGATGTCTCCTTATGAGAAGAGATAATCTGCCATTCCAAGAATCTAAATATCAAGTCCCTCAAGGACAACTACCCACTTCTGAGCATGGACCACTTGTTATAGAAAGTGACAAGATCATAATTGATGTCTATGATGGATGGATTCTTCAATTATAAAAAAACGATGGTCAAGGAATCCGAATAACACAAGGCCACATTTACAACTCTTTGGAGCACCTATGTTTACACAAGAATGCCATTTGGATTAAAAATGTTGGTGCTACCTTGCAAAGAGCTATGGATGTTGCTTTCACAAGCCTCATTAGTGAAATCATGGTAATCTACCAAGATGACACCCGACGATGAATCCCGTGATTGCAAGCATTTCAGGTTGATTTTCAAAAGGTACCTCAAGTATGGAATTTCCTTAAATCCCAAAAAAGTGTGTTAAACATTGAAGAAGATAAATTGCTAGGGCACATTTCAAAGGATGAGATGAGGGTAGATCTATAAAGAGTAAAAGAAATTGACTTCATCCCTCAACCTAAAACTATGAAGATTGTGCAATCCTTTTTCAAGAAAATATTTTTTTTTAAGAGGTGCATTCCTAACTTTGCTAAGAAGACCAAGACAATATCTAAAATGTTGAAGAAAGGACAATCTATCATATGGAGTGAAGAACCTCGTAACTCATTCTTGGAAATCAAAGAGCCACTCAAGCAAGTACTAACCTTGGCAAGCATTGACTATTTGAAACCATTTTAGCTCTTCTCCTCTCCTTCACATCTTTTTATACTATAGCCATTATTTTGCAACAAAAGAACACTAACAGGTATGAACAATTTATAGCATTTTTCAGCAAGTCCTTACAAGGTGCATAATTGAAATATTAAATTATGGAAAAGCATGCTTACACCCTTGTTAAGACTATTAAGAATTTTCATCTTACCTAATAGGCACAAAGATTATTGCATGTCTCACACACTGTTGTAAAAGACATCTTCACTTACTAGGGAGCCTTTGGCAAGAGATGTGGATGAATCAACAAGATCCAAGAATGTGACATAGAGGTGTAGATTACAAAGTGTTGCAGGACAAGGCCTAGACAAGCTAATGGAAGATGCAAATCTAGATGTAGCAAAGATTAATGATGTAAGTTTTGACCTTGCACATACACCTTGTTCTTTGAAGGATAATCCATGTTATAGGGATGTTATATTTTATTTAGAAACCATGGATTGTCCTCTTGGGTTAAGTGAGAGTCAACAAAGAACCTTGAAATTACAATCCAGAAGTATGCACTAGTTCAAGGTGATTTGATGTGGAAAAGCCATGAAGAGCTACTATTCAAATGTCTAAATCAAGAATAGTCCTTTAAAGTAATGAACAAGTGTCACCAAGGAGCTTGTGGTGGACACTTCATGCCATATAACATTGCACATAGGATTCTCAAAGCAGGATATTGGTGGGCCCACTTTATTCAAGAATATAGCCAAGATAGTGAAGAAATGTGATGTTTGCCAAAGAATCTCATGCAAAGTCAAGTTTGTAGAGGTGCCTTTCCCCTCATTTCAATAACAATTGAAGCTCTATTTCAACAATGGGGTATAGATTTCGTAGGGGAAATCATGGAGAGATCAAGCAAAGGGTATAAGTGGATTCTTGCAGCCGTCAAGACAATCTCCACAAAAAATGTGGCATCTAAGGCAGTGGTTGATTTCTTGTTGAACAATGTGATAACTAGATTTGGTGTGCCCGCAAGGATAATTGCTAACAACGCTATGTGTTTTACATCACATGAAATTTCAAACTTATATTCCAAATATGGGATTAGTATGTCCTCGTTTCCCCATCGCCCCCAAGGTAATTGTTAAGCCAAATTCAACAACGAAAGTATCATGAAATGTCATGTCCCCTTTTCAAGATTAGATCCATTAAGAAGGCCTCTAGCCTATCCCATTTTCCTGCAAGCTAAATGATAAAGCGAGGGAAATAAAAATAATTTTTTTTTAGTGAGCCTGATCACTTTGTTTTCAAAAAGAGCGCTTAAATATTATTTTGAATCCTATGTAATGTTTAAAAAGTGTTTTTAAAACTTTATTCAAAATATAATTAGAAAAGGAGCCTTTGAATGTAATTTAAAAATATTTTTAAATACTTGGAGGGAAAAGCAAAATAAATAAAAATGAAATGAAATAGAGGGCCCAAAAGTAGATCACCTATAAAAGAGAAGCCAAGGTTCACATCAAATCATCCTTTATCCTTGTTGATGAATGGTAGCTTCGGTCAGATATAAATGATGATTGCTGAAAGCATCATCATCATTTATATGTGATCAAAGATCATTCTTCATATAAATATTTCTGGAAATAAGTAAACTCAAATTTATAAAGCATGTATAAGATTCGAAATAAATGATGTTTTAATTCTGCATTTATATAAATCGGAATTCATACTACTACCCACACATATGTTAATGTGTGTTAACCGAATTGCTTTCGGTTTTGTTTGAGACCCACGCGCACCCAAGGGACACGTCCTCTCATGAGACACGTCTCTTGTGAAGGCGTGTCTCCATGGTATATATGGTAGTTCATTTGGTGATATGCAAACATCGAAATTTATTAATGTTCTGCAATCAGTGCATTTAGCATAAGAGAAGAAATCTGGAAATTAGTATTTTGACTTACAATTCTCACACAGAATTTCAGACCTTAGTAATTCCTTTAGATTTCTTAGGATTCTATTTGATAAAGATTTGATTACATTTACAATCCTTTATGATCTTTTTGAGTTCAAATTTCAAATTAGCACTCTCAAGGACGAAAACCCTTGGTTGGCAATTTCTAGAGGAAGAAAACCCTCTCAAAATCACTTTGGATATGAGGATGAAAACCCACATCTCCATTGGTGATTCTACACAAGAATTGTGATTGTGCTTCAACTAGAGAAAAATTTAGGTTTGCAAACAAATTTTATATCAGCAACATTATTGAGATTTTGATTCACTACATGCATAAATTGTTGGTTTTCCATATTATGCCTATTGTGAAGATTTACTACTAGATCAATTATTTGTCTAAGATATTATTATCATTTTTCTGGAATAATATTATGATTATTATTTTGCTAACCATTGTTTAAAGAGGTTCATGCCAACTTGAAGCCATACCATAATATCCTAAGTGTTAGTTTTTGATGATCAGATAATCAAAACTGAAAGTAATCAGAAAATGCAGCATATAAGACAATAGACACAGCAAGATACCTTGGGAAAACCCTCCAACCAAAGGGAGAAAAACCCAGCCAATATATCTCTTATATATTGATTTGAATAAGATCAAAAATTTGCTTACAACTCAGGCATAACACAATGCCTATGAAATATAATGAATAGCACCTCTCCTAGATGCAAAGATACAAATGAATATGTTTCTCCTTATAGTCGATCTGCTACTACAGATGAAGGTCTGCTGCTAAGTGCGAACTTCTCCTCTTGCTTGGCACTAACTTCTTCTCCTCAAGAATACAAACTATTATGAATGAACTTGATCATTAAATGAATGCCTAGCATCCAGTATATATAGGCAAGTTGTGCCTTTTCATCAAGAGGTCGGCCCAAAGACGTGACCCTTAAAATCTCTAAGTCGGCCTTGAAATAGACGTCTTTCTTATTTAGAAAAACGTGTCCTTCTAGAAGTCGGCCTTAATATAATATTATTTATTGAATATTGATAAATCACTTTAATATACATATATATATAAGATGCGCCCCTTCAAAAGTTAATTCGATTAAATAAATTAAATAGCCTCAAGGCTATATTTAATTTATTCTCTATAATAATCAAAATTGAAAGTGTTCTTCTAGATGCTGAAAACAACAACACTCCCTCTTAGCTAGGGAGGAATACTTCCAGCTGTACAAGTCATATCACCTCATCGTGATGGCAAACATCATGGCTACACCCACGTGTGAAAAAGAGCTTATCACCTCATCGTGATATCAACCATCATGGCTACCTCCATAGATGGTATGTACAAGTGCTCATCACTTAATGTGATGTTGTCACCTCACCGTGACGTTCACCATGGCTCTCCCAGAGGGTGAAACACAAGTACAAGTGAATCATCACGGACTCCCTCACGTGATGTTGTCATGGAGTCACACACATGACATCCACCATAGCTCTCCCAGAGGGTGGAAACAAGGGCTTTCACCTCAAATCTCAAAGAGAAATGCATTATCAAGGGCTTGCACCTCAATTCTGTCTCAATAGAGAAATGCATTAAAAGAGGATCACTGATACTGAGACCCTTCTCAGCTGGGGCTTGATTCTCTACCATACCAAGCTTATCTCAAAAGTACACAAACTTTATCCTGGAGAGAGGCTTGGTGAGAATGTCTGTCATCTGCTCATCAGTGTTGATATACCTCAACTGAATTGCTTTCCTCAATACCATATCTCTGATATAATGGTATTTGATTTCCACATGCTTAGTTTTGTCATGAAACATAGGATTGACATAAAGCTTCACACAGCTCTGGTTATCACAATGAATAACAGTAGGCTCCATTGATTGTCCAAACAATCCTGCAAGGAGCTTTCGAAGCCACACTGCTTCACGAGCTACCACACAAGCTGTAATGTACTTGGCCTTTGTTGTACTCAATGCCACAAAAGACTGCTTCCTACTACATCAAGATATCATCGCAAACTTCAACTGAAACAACATCCAGAGATGCTCTTTGGATCAGCAACACAACCATCTTCTTTAGGTTCAGTAGGCTCCCTCTGAATCTTCAAGCACTTGCATCAACCTTCTAACCTCATTGTCCAAGATTGTCTGCAACTCTTGCCTTAGAGAAATGGTTTCCAGCACACACCTCTATAGAGATCCAGGGCTGTCCTCTTCGACCTCATCCCAGATCACTCTATTCTGAATAGGTTTGTGGAGCTACCAATGTTAAATCCAGGTTAACTGACTTGAGCAATTATGATTTCAACTGCTGAAGAGGTACTTCAAGGATTTAGCATCTGGCCTTGCAACATTGCAACCCTTACTTATACTCAACAAGTCATAGAACTCCCTCTGAAAATTAAGTCTTCCTCTTTGAAGAGATGTCTTAAATCATTCACTCAGACTCATGGCTGCAAGCAATGTCTCCATTCTTCAACCTACAGAATGCATCAAGCTCTTCTTGAAAGCAGTCTCTTATGCTTCTTGATCCGTCTTGAAAGCATTAAGAAGGGATTACTAATAGTTCATGGAACTAACCTATCTCGAACAGAAATACCATTGCTAGAAGCATACATGATTGACTATCTCAATGTTATAGCATGAATTAATAACTACATAACAATTCATGAACATTATTCAACCATGCAATACTTATCTCATTGAAATCAAGATCTCCTAAGTAATCCCAGATAATTAATTCATCATTCATCTTTGTTGATTCTGACATGTCTTTCTTCCATTTTCTCAGAAGAGCTAATCTCAGCATAACAAAAGACAATCTACACAAAATCATAGATCATGCATATAGAAAATCAATCATAATCGTAATTTTAGTTCTCCTTTTATTTCAAAGTCACTCAGAAATTAGCATGAAACAACTTGCAATGAATAATTCTTAATTCTAAGGAATCTTATCCCATCACTATTTACTGGTCACACGTAATCCAAGCAAATAATGTCAGATTTGCACAACTCAACAAACTAAATTTTAGCCTAGAAGGGTAATTACAATCAAAACAAAGAATACTTATCTCTTAAATATTTTGATGGGTGGACATAGTACGATACATTGCTCTTGCACTCAGATCAGTACACAACCTTCACGGCTTGAACACAGGTCCATGACTTAGAATAGAAATTCCCTAGAATCATTTTGAGGAGATGTCTTATCCACATTCGCAAATGAAGCATGTTGATTAGGCCTGGTCTGGCAATCCTTAGCATAGTGACCAAACTTGTCACATCGAAAACATTGGACTTTGGAAAGGTCCTATTGACATGTTTTTTATGACAACACCAACACAGAATAAAATGTCCAACGGTCACTCTATTCCCTCTTGATCAAAGTATTTCGCATGCTAAGATTGCGTGAAAGTTCATGCGTTCAACTCCAAGGTTCCTTTTATTGCGAATAGACTCAGTTGGTTGATGTGAATATGCTGGGTATTCCAAGGGGACTTACGTGATTTGCTCATTCGGAAGAAAATGATTCTCAAATTTCGGAAGATTTGTCAATGACGCTCAGGTTCTTAAACTAACCGAATAATGCTGAAAGTAAAAGGGATGTGAGGATGGAGATTCTAACATCTATTCTAAATGTGGAATGCGAAGATCAATTCTTACAAACTTCAAACCAAGCTCGGCTTTGCCTCACTTTGGACAGCTTTCGCAGAACCAATGCAATCTTCAAAGGGATGACAAGAGATATTCAAACTACAATTCACCATGCAGAGACCGTCACAATGACGCATATCAACACATAAACCGTAATCGAAGTTAAGTTCATAATGTTCCAGTTGACCACGCAAGGCGAACCCACCATCAGTGAACCCGCTAGTGGTATGGATAAGCGAAGCTTGCTCAAATTAAACACCACATTCCACAACTACCGACTACTTGCATGAAATGAAATCTACTTTACTTTAAGTCTACTCTAAGAATCTAAATGAATTAGAAGGGCGAAGAAGCCTCGCTAGCTACTCAAAACAAAAGATGGAACCACAAGCAATGATAACCCTTTTCATTATGAGAGTGTTCACAACAACTTCTTACAAAGAATTCAATGGGAAAACTTTCCTTCTTCTTCAATCTAAACTATGCAATCTATGCTATGCTACTTCTAAGTTCTACCTCCTAGCTATCTCTCTTATCTCTTGATCTAATCTAACTCCTTACAAATGAGGGGGGATGCCCCTTTTATAGTTGGCCCAGTCCAACGAACGGTTCAGATTGAATTACAATGAAGGGCTCAGATTGAGCCATTTACGCCCTAATTAAGGTTTTTGCCCTAAAAACTGCCACAAAGAGGAGTGGGGCAATGAATGCACAGAATATTTTCCACTCCTCTGCAGGAACCATTATCTGCCATTAATGCCCATTATCTTCTTCTAGAAGATTCTCGTCTGGAAACGCGCTCCCACTGTTCTGCCTGCCATTTCTGTTGCGCTAGGAGGAGGGTAAAAGAGTTTCTAAGATTGTCTCCAAAGTTCGTCTGCTCAGTCGTTCGCATTCATCCCTCTCGTCGTTTCAATTCCTGGATGTATTTGTAACTCTCATATTTCTTCAGCTCACTGCCTTGGGCGCACTTAGCTTCTTTTGCATCACGTTCTTAATGCCTTAGCCAAATCTTCACTGCCATTTCTTCTTTCCAAAGTTGCAACGTTGTCCAACTTCATCAAATCCTCCTGCCTTGGCTTCAGCGTTCATCCTGCAAAACGAAAGAAGAGCATTAGAACGCTTTATAGTCTAAATTCACTTTACTTACCTTATTCCCCCGCTTTGACTTCCAAGGTCTACTTGGTGTCTAATAAAATTCATCGTTTTCTAGCAAACTTCTATCATGGGCCCATTGTGCTAGGGCGTATGCCATCTTGTTGTTTTCATCCTCCTGCCTTAGCAATTTCATTCACTTGCCTTGCCCACCTTCTTTTAGGAGCTTGGTGACCTAGATAAAATTCCACTCGTCTTGAGCTTGAATGCATTTGACCTCCTCTGCTTTCCTTTTCCATGCCTTAGAAAATTTATCCATCTGTGCCTTAGGAACTTTGTTGAATGGGTGCCAGGCCAGAATTCTTATCGTAACAACACGAACAAGGCGTGGAAGAGTTTTAAACCATCTCCTAATTGGAAATGTCCAATACCCAGAAGAAAATTCCCCTCAGAAATCATAATTTCCATGTGTATCCAAACGAAGGGGTAAGTTTAATTTTTATTATTTTTGAAAAATAATAAAAATTACTAAGGTTTATTCCACTTTCATTCTGGAGGAATTCCACACCTGTAATCTCCATTTTTCCTGCCCTAGTATTTGTCCTTGATTTTCTTGAGAAACTTCCTTGTTGTCCCCAGCGCGTTTCATGTGTCATGAGGTAGTTTCCAACTTTATCTCTGCCTTAGGCGTATTTTCTTTTGCCTTGCAAAATGCCTTAGACAAATTTTAATTTCAAATCACCCATGAAGGGCATTTCACCCCATGCATTTATTTTCACTTTACCTTTCCATGTCTAGACTTCCTTGTCTTATATCTCCCTTGGACGCATATTTATGTGCCTACTTCAACTCTTCATGCCTTAGCATCTTTCTCTTCTTGGCATCATCTCTTCTAGGCTTGGGCGTATTTTACCTAGGGAACCTTTTACTTCCTACGCCTTAGGATATCTCCAGCCTAACCTCCTTATGACGGGCGCATTTGAGGGGTCCTCAAGAAATTTCAATGCCTTAGAAACATTTTTAACATCCTTTCATCTTGGGCGCATCTCCTAGGTGGAGGGGGAAAACATCTTGGACGCATATGGAGGTGTGAGGAGGAATTCCTCAAGCTTGGGCGCATTTCACCCTATGAGGGAGAAATCTTTATACTTAGCGTTTTTCCTCAACAACTTCTCATGCCTTGGCGCATTTCACCATGTAGACTTCCATTCTTGGGCGCATTTAGCCTAGTTGACTTCCACATGTGGGCGCATTTTGCATGTGGACAAGGAACTCATGGGCGCATTTCACCTAATGTGTAGGAACTTCCTTGCCTTAGGAAATTTCACCCTTGCCTTCTCACGTTTTTCCTTTCTCACTTTGTAGCCTTGGGCGCATTTAGCATAGGGAGGAGGAACTTCAAATATGAGGGCACATTTTCCTATGTCAACCTCCATCTTCAACCTTGGGCGCATATGGCACATGCTACTTCCACTTTGATGCCTTAGAAACTTTTCTCAAATGACCTCTTCATGCTGGGCGCATTTCACCTGCCAAGCTTCCATTTTATCTATCTTAGAAATTTTTTCAACACCTATCACAAGGTGGGCGCATTTAGGGGGGTGTGTAGGAATTTTCCGACACTTAGAACATTTTTAAACATCCTCCCTCTTGCTGGGCGCATTTCACCTAGTGTGGAGGAAATCTTATCAACTTGGCGCATATGGCATAGGGAGAAGGAAATTTCTACGCCCCTTATGACCTTTCACCTCCCTTGGGCGCATTTAAGGGGTGGAGGAGGAAAATTTCAACACTTATAAACATTTTCACAACTCCTCCAAGTTGGGCGCATTTCACCCATGCTCAAGGAACTTTTGGGCCCAAATAGCATAGGCCACTTCCATTTTCAACCCTTGAGGGCGCATTTGAGGGGTGGTGAAGGAAATCTTCAATGCCTTAGAAATTTTAGACAACCTCCTCATACCCTGGGCGCATTTCACTGTATGTGAGAGAAATTTCTCAATACTTAGAGAATTTCATCAAGCTTTCTTCATGAGGGCGCATTTTCCATATCCTCCTGCCAGTTTCCATTCTTAGTAATTTTTTTTTGGAGAAGTGTGCCTTCCCATGCCTTTTCACATGTTTTGAAACTGGAGCTGGCGCGATTATGCCTTCTGAGACCTCGCCACCTTGTCTATACTTGTTGCCCATGCTGACATGCTATTTTTAGCATTCTTGCTATTTTTAGCAAACCCTAGAATTGGTTGACTTCTGCAGCTCCGTTTGACCTGAAATTTGTTCAACCGGATCTTGATGACCTAAGTGTCCTGTTCACACCTGCCTCTTGTGCTGACCTGCTATTTATAACCATGTTTTGGAGACGACTTACTATAAATAGTAAGTGCTCGGATTGAGCCCAAATTTCACCAGTAGATTGCCTAAAGGACGCTGATCGCAATGGGATATCTTCGTTTTTCAAAATTCTGGCCTTTTACCCCTCTTTTTAGGCATCGAAGCTGGAAACCCTAATTTGAGTTGCATGTGCCTTAAACGGCCTCCGTTTGACTTGATTTATGTTGCATGTCGTTCTGTTCGCTGAATTGAAGTGTCGGGTGGCTGCCGGAGTGAAACTGCTATTTATAGTAAGTGTCCGAAAAGTGGTCAATCTGATGTCGGATGAGTTTGCATGTCATCGTGCCTGTGAGATCTCAAGAAACCCAGAAAAACCCAGAAAACTGGTCAACATGCGGGCACTGGCTAAAAATAGTAAGTCCCTGAAGACTGCTCCATTCTGCTTACATGTCATACCGTTACGAAGCTCTCGCAAAACCCACATGGAATATCCAGATATGCATTGAAGAACCCTGCATGTAAACCCTAAAAATAGCCTCTGAAGACTGAATTCTGAAAGTCACCATCTCGATTTGCATGTCACGTCACTGCAAAGGTCTTGAAAAACCCAGATCGATCCTCCAATTATATATTGGAAAATTATATGTTTGAACCCTGAAAATGGCCTCTGAAGGCTGAACTGCTAAAAATAGCCAGTTGTTTGAATTTGCCCAAATTTTGCGTGTAGGCACTCTGAACTTGCCTGGAAGCATTGATGTAGTTAGAATCCCGAAATCCTGAGGAGAAGACCTCATATTTGGTACTTACTAAAAATAGTAAGTTGTCGGATTTCAGTGGGATCCTGTCTTGAGCCTTCTGACTGCAATGTTAAGCTCAAATGTCAATTAACCAACTCGGTTCAGCTTCAAATTGTCTTGAAGAATGAAACCCTAATTTCACAAACAGCCAAAATTTCCATCAGATCAAACAATAGGACATCCCCGAAAGGACAAAAGATCGGAGAGAGAGAGAGAGAGAGAGAGAGAGAAAACAACCCAAAAACCAAAAGCCAAAAGACCAAAATGGAGCAAAAATTGGGGGTCCCCATTTGAATGGGGCGATGTGTGAAAAGGTCACAATAGGTCCCTCTTCTTCTTGAACGCAGGAACACCATCAGCATCTTTATCTCTATCCCTCTTAAAATATCCTTTCTTTCCACCTTTCCCTTTCTTCTTGAAGGATTGAGTGGAAAGTACATGAATGTCTTCATTTGTAGAGCTTCGACCAATACCTCTCACAGCCAACCTCGACTCCTCTTGAATACAGTCTGCCCTCAAACGATCAAACTTAGGGAATTTTGATCTTGCACTTATACCTTGAATGTAAGACTCCCAAGATGAAGGAAGACCATTAAGAGCCAACATGGTCAAATCCTTGTCATCAACAATATGACCAATGGTAGAGAGTTGATCTCTCAATTCGGAAATCTTCATGAAGTAGGTGATGACAAATTCTCCTTCCGCCATCTTAACATGATGAAGTTGTTGCTTCAAGGCTAGAGCACGACTCATGTTGTTGATCTCATACATCTCCACCAAAGTCTTAAGCATCTCTCTTGTTGTCTTCAACTTAGAGATGATTGGAACAATATGGTGCTTCACAGAATCAACTAACATCTTCTTTGCCTTACTGTCTTTCTTCTTCCATTGAATCTTTTCTTCCTCATCCGTAGGCTCGGTAGTTGTGCTCTCCACAAACTCTGCCAACTCACTTTCTTCCAAGGTAAGCATAATTTTGAATCTCCAAGATGTGAAATTTGTTGCTCCTTCAAGTCTGTCCTCAATCTTGAGTCCGTTCACCATCTTAATGAAGCGATAGATGTGAACAAAGATGAGAAAGAGAATAAAGAGTATCGCTGCAATACTGAATCTGATCAAGATCTTCTTCAAACCCGCTCTAATACCATGTTAGTTTTTCATGATCAAATAATCAAAACTAAAAGTAATCAGAAAATGCAGCATATAAGACAATAGACATAGCAAGATATCCTTGGAAAACCCTCCAACCTGAGGGAGAAAAACCCAGCCAATATATCTCTTATATATTGATTTGAATAAGAGCAGAAATCTGCTTACAACTCGGGCATAACACAATGCCTATGTAATATAATGAATAGCACCTCTCCTAGATGCAAAGATACAAATGAATATGTTTCTCCTTTTAGTCGATCTGCTGCTACAGATGAAGGTCTGCTGCTAAGTGCGCACTTCTCCTCTTGCTGGGTGCTAACTTCTCCTCTTGTTGGGCACTAACTTCTTCTCCTCAAGAATGAGAACTATTATGAATGAACTTGATCATTAAATGAATGCCTAACATCCAGTATATATAGGCAAGTCGTGCCTTTTCATCAAGAGGTCGGCCCAAAGACGTGACCCTTGAAATCTCTAAGTCGGCCTTGAAATAGACGTCTTTCTTATTTAGAAAAACGTGTCCTTCTAGAAGTCGGCCTTAATATAATATCATTTATTGAATATTGATAAATCACTTTAATATACATATATATATATATATATATGATGCACCCCTTCAGAAGTTGATTCGATTAAATAAATTAAATAGCCTCAAGGCTATATTTAATTTATTTAATCGAATTAACTTCTGAGTAATAATCAAAACTGGAAGTGTTCCTCCAGAGGCTGAAAACAACAACTAAGTGCAACTTGGTAAGCCTATTGTACATGGGTTGTTATTTGCATGCTGTCCAATCATAAGTGCAACTGTTTGAAAAATCTGTACACTTTAGATGTTATATGTTTGCAAGGGGCATCATACAAGTCAAAACATGTCATATTACTTGAAGGAAGATATATTAAGGGTGCCACATCATTCTTGGGAGTTTATGAAATAACTATTAGATATCGTACCTTGTTTTATGGGGATCGCAACATAATTCAAGGCTGAGCATTATTTAATCTTCCTCCAGCCAGACCATCATTTATCATAAAAGAAATAATCTTTGGGTTTGTAAGTGGATCTCTGCATTTTAATGATATTGTTGTCATTTAAATTTTATGAATATTACAAGGGTTATTACTAATTATATTCAGTGATTATCAAGATGTTTGTTATCAGCAATTTCTAAGTTTCAATGGGTTTTATAATGGTATATATCATTGTTTGTGTTATTTAGGATTTTTTAATCTCTCAATTATTGCGCATCAAAATCATAGAAAAAAAATAGAAAATTGTGTAAAAAATATAGAGAAGTTTTACTATTATTTTGATAAATGTATGATTCTAAATAGCTATTGCTGATCATAGCCAATGTAGGGTTTAATTCCATAGTCTAACATTTATTTTCAAGCTTCTTATGATCTTAAAAATTAAAATACAAAAAACACATATTTCTGAAAAATCCTAAACAAGGATATTACAATGTCATTAGAGCTTTGATCTTGCCAGCCTGCAAGGTTAGATCTAACTTTTAGTGCAACATTTTTAGTACCTTGGAACAATGGCAAAAGAATTTACAATAGAACATAGAAGCTTGAGAGAGAGCATTGATCACACTTTAAAGAAAAATTGATATAGACATATATCATGATGGATACAATGTATTAAGTCAAGCAACTTGTAGTGACCTAACTTTCTAAGATTTTTTGTGATCTAAAGATGAAGTATCATCCTAGTTAAAGAAGAAGAACTAAACACGAGCCAAAGAAAATGTTCTTGGATAAGGAAGAGAGAATAGAAACAGAGGCCGAACAGGTTACAGAGGAAACTACCATGCAAGATGAAGGTAAGGATCTTTTGATAGAAAAAGATGTTTTTTTAACTTCTAACAATTGTCTATGTCAACAAAATATTGATGAAGTCAAAAAGGAAAAGGCATCACTTTTTGAATGCAAAGAGCCCAAGATGAAAATAGATATGTGAATCCATGAACTACTCATTGATCTCCCAAGAGTGAGTTATTGCCATGTGTGGTTGATTTTCAAGATAGCCATGTCAATGAGCAAGCAATTGAGGCAAATGTTTCAATTGATCCTAAATTGGAAATCTCAAGTCATAACGATGGTGGTGTTGAAAAAATAATTCTATTTTGGGTAAAGAAGGTGAGAACTTTGATTACAGCCCCAAGATATGAAAAAAAAAGTTATATTTTAGATTTATTGCTCCATACTATGTCATTACAAGATTTTTGTCATCATGGGAAGCACTCTAAAAATGGTGAAAGGGTGAAAGATACAACTTGCAGTACAGTGCATATAGATTCTCTGACTCAAAATCAAAGTTGTTCATGCATATGGAATTCGAGTGACATTTTGAGGTACAAGAAAGATAAGGGTTTTGATGAGATCAATATCATCACTTCTAATGAGTTCCTCGTCCCATCAATTTGGTTTAAAGGTGAGCTCATGAATAATCATATAGAATATGTTGTCAATTCTAACAAAGTTATGAAGGTGCAATGCTTGCAATTCACGGGCCAATTTGTGGAGTTGAGTTCCACACTTGAAGACTGTAATGTCCCGTTTAATTCCTAAATGTCTGCAACCTATGCTTCAAAAGAAATCTGTAAAGATAATTAATATTACACCAAATTGGCATTAAATACAGATTAAGTTGTTAAGAATGGTCAACCAGCATATATAAAAGTTGTGTCCCTTAAGCAAGATAAGGTATATAAGGAAGGTAGATCTAGAAGGAAAGGGAAGGGTGAGGAATTATTAGGACTGATTACAAGTAATAGGCAGCGGCACTAACAAATTGACTTATTTAAAATTAAATCATTATTCTCCAAGAGAAGTGATGAAGAGTTGTAACTATTGAGGTGGAGAGGTGTGACTCCCTCAAACTTGAGATATAAAAGGGAGAGCTTTTCATTTGAGAAGAAATCATCAATGGGGAATAAATCTATCAATCAATTTGGAAATAAAGTATTATTCTCGAAAGGAAGACATGAAGGGTGGTGACTCATTTATTATGAAGGGAGGTGACTCATTTATTATGAAGAGTGGTGACTCCTTCAAGAAATGGATATAAAGGGTAAATCAGTTCATTAGCACTCAAGAAGCAATCATCACTCATCTATCAAGGAAGTGGATGATAAAGTTAATGAAATTGGATAAAAGTAAATAAGAAATTGAAACATAAGATATCTGTTGGAGATAAGTATTGTTTCAGTAAGAATATTATTGGAAGTAAGTTAAGAATGTAAATTAAGAATAACTATATATATATATATTGCATAATGATATTTTATTTCTAGTTAATATAGTAGATTGAAGATTCCTTTAGCAATCTAATTTGAATTTATAAAAGTGTTTTGCAAATAGGGAGGCCAATCAACCTTCTGAGTTCACGAGAGATGAAGTACCAACGTTTCCTTCATCAAGTACGCCACCCTCGAGATAGAGCACTCATGGGCTAGGAGGCATATGAGTGCTCCTAAGCTTGTTGAGGAAGACAATCTTCATGCATCTTATCAAGCTAGCCACCCTCGAGATGGAGCGCTTGTGGGTTGGGAGGCAAATGAGTGCTCTTGGGCTTGATCGAGGAGGATGGAGCACCTCCAATGTGTACTGAGGGATGGAGTGGACCTGAGATCCTACCATGTTCGTGGGTCAAGAAGCGAATGAGTTCTCTTGGGCTTGAGGGACTTCTCAAGTACGCCACCCCCGAGATGGAGCGCTCGTGGGCCAAGAGGTGTATAATTTCTCCTGGGCTTGAGGGTCTTCTTAAGTATACCACCCCTAGATGGATGGACAAGTATTTGTAATGTCCCCTTTTTGGGATTACCCTTGATTTTTTCCCTAGAGTCACAACTTCAATTGAAACAAGAGGTGTAATATAGTTAGACTTTAAATTTTACCCATAAACATGTCCTTAGCTAAAATTCTAGAATAGGTCTTACAATCATGTTATTAGAATGATATTATTTATTTAGTATTTAATGCTCAAATGTATTTTTAGTTGGATAAGATCTTCTGTGATCTTCTCTGAAGTTTCTTTTTAGAAACTTCTTGTTTCGTAAATCTTGTAAAGCCTATTTATTGAGCGTCTTGCTCATTGTTAATATATCGAACAATTTACCAATTACCTGTGTAATATGGTATCAGAGCAGGATTTTATTTTCGAAATAAAAATTCGTGTGAAATTTTTTTTGAATATTGAATTTTTTTGTATTTTTCGAAATTAGTTTTCCTCCTGGTCTAAAAATCGTGGTTCTTGTGAAGGTGAAAAATCTTTTTCCCTAACTTCAAAATAAATTTGTGAAGGGATTCTGAAGAACGATTTTTTGAAATTCGTGGGTCCGAAATTCTTGAGGGCGCGATTTCTAGTTCTCTGGCCGTGTTTCTTCCTAGGCGTCTACAAATCACAAGCTCTCAAAAGAGTATTTTCGTGTTCGCGCGTCTCTGTTGCCCGCGCGACCTTTTCCCACGCGTTTTGCTTCAAAACGATTTTGGCGGATTTTCCAAGCCGCATTTTGTATCTTCGTGGCTGCGTGTTTCCTTTATTTTTCCTGGCGCACGACTTTGTGAGGAAGCAAATAGTATTGGGACGACTTCTGGTGTATCTCGTCTCAGTCTTTAGGCCCGCGTTTTTGAAAACCGACGGCTTGAGAACGCGTTTGAAGCTGAGAATTTCTAGTTGCGTTTTAGACACATTTTTCTGCATCTTTGAGCACGATTTCTTTTATAGCTACGTCCCTCCTGCTCATGTTTTACCAAGCGCGATTTCTAGAATTTTTTGCACATTTTTTTGCATGTTTCTGGTCTTCAATGGCGGCCTAGGGTTCTGCAAACTCGTTTAGGGTTTTGACCAGCCAAAACACTTTGGAAATTTTTTCGATTCCAGATTCCTTCTAGGTTTTTTGAGTGCTCAACTGGGTTGTTGTCAAAATTTTCTGGGTCAGCCGAAAATTTTTCTCGATTTCTGTGCCATCTCATACACTGCACTTTCTATAGCCTGTACCAGCATCTGCCTCTGTTTTCTACATTGGGATTCGTGCTCTCAATTCCATGCTTGCATCTTCTCAGTTTTCTCATTTTCCATGCATTGGGAAACGTGCAAGATGGCATCATTGACCAACATTATGTTGGAAGGCAGTCAGCGCTTCAATGGCAGAAATTACAACACTTGGAAGTAGCGAATGATGACTATCTTTGAATATCGCTGCCTGCATCAGTTGATACTGGGTAAGGTTACCCGTGCTGCTACAATTGACAAAACACAGGAGAAGCTTGATGAGCAGAATCGTGAAGCTGTCATGCTCATTAAACTTTCAGTCACAGATGATCAGTTGCCTCAGATTCCGATTGGAAAATCAGCCACGGAAATCTGGGATCATCTCAAAGGTTTGTATGAAACCTCCGAAAAGAGCCATGCGTTTTTACTGAAGAACATGCTGTTTTCCATCGTTATGGATGAAAAGACAACCTTGCAGGCGCACCTGAACAAGATCCAGGAAATCCGAGATCAGTTAGAGGCTATTGGTCGGAAGATGGAGGAAGAAGACATGGTTGTCATCACTCTGAAAAGTCTACCAAAGTCGTATGAACATTTCATAGAGACTCTGAACATTACTTCTGTTAATGTTGATCTGAAGTTTTCAGCACTTTGTACCACCCTCTTACAGCAGGATCGTTGGAAACAGCAGTTTGGTAGTAGTGCCTTGTCTTCCTCTACAAAGCAAGCTTTCATAGCCAAACCTCCGTTCAAGAACAAAGGGCAAGGTCAGCCTTCGCAACAGAAAGGCTCAAGACAATCTCAAGACCACTCTAAGAAAAAGAATGTGCAGTGCAACTATTGTCACAAATTCGGCCACATGAAGAAGGACTGCCGTGCACGTTTGGCTTCTGAGCAAAAGAGACAGGGAGGGTCTCAACAGAGTGCACATGTTGCCGAGCACACTGAGCAGAAGGAATCTGCCTTTTACACTTTTATGGCTAAAAGACGTGCAGATCATGTCAAGTCCTCTGCTTGGTACATTGATTCTAGTGCTTCGCGACACTTCACACATCGGCGTGACTGGTTCACCGATTTCTCTCCTTTCAGTGATTCTGTTTTTTTTGGAGGTGGAGAGGAGTACACAATTGTCGGCAAGGGCACTGTTCAGTTACAATCTGGTGGGAGGAATCTTATATTTCTCAATGTGTACTATGTTCCTGGCATGGAACTAAACCTTCTTTCTGTCAGTCAGATCATGCGGCATTCTCCTCAGCTGGATGTAGTGTTCACTGTGAATAAGTGTTCGATTGTTGATCAGGAGACTCGTTCCTGTTTTGTAAATCTTGTAAAGCCTATTTATTGAGCGTCTTGCTCATTGTTAATATATCGAACAATTTACCAATTACCTATGTAATACATGTTAGATAACATATAATTCTACCAATGATTTAATAAGAGTTAGGGTACATATAATACTTATATATTATCAATTATTTCAATCCATTTGAATAAACCATTTAAGAAATCAAGAATCAATAGGGCTATTCCTATAGTCCACCGTGATGGGGTTGGAGAGGAAGCATGTTAGGGAGCCCTAACTTCACCACATCTAAGCCCAAGAGCGTGGAGTAACCATACTCAACCCCTTGGCCCCAAGGGGCAAGAACTCTTGTCCATCTCACATGAGGTGGTCTACTTAGAAGGGGAAGACGCACCTGCACCCCTAATCATTACTACTCAATAAGATGCCCTAACTTCACCACATCTAAGCCCAAAAGCGCGGAATAACCATACTCGACCTCTTGGCCCCAAGTGGCAAGAACTCTTGTTGCCCCAACATGAGGTGGTCTGCTTAGAAGGGGAAGACACACCTACTAACCTTATTGAGGTTCCTTCTTAACCCTTTCATGATCACTTATAAGAGATTCAAATAAATAAATGATTACAAAGATTAATACTATCATCATAGAGAATCGATAGACTATACATTCAATCATAAAATATAGACAAACTATGCATATATATATAAACTCAATCTTATTATTATCTTGCATACCACAATTGAATAACGCTGTTGTAGTTTACTGATATTTCTAATCTGATTGATATATCAGAGTTGCAAATTGCTTGGTCTTCTAATAGATGTCCTTAGAACTCTCTTCTCCTATTCGATCTGTATTTAGAAGATATAACTTAAAGAGAAACAAATAGATTAGATCAAATGAATAATTACTAATAAAGATTAATAATTGCTGCAAGCATCATTACTGCATGATCGTGTATGTATATGTATATGTATATATATGTATAAGTATATGTTTGTGTGTATATGTATATATGTATATATGTATATGTATATATACACACATATAATTATACTGTATACATATACACACACATATACTTATATAACATATACATACATATATACATATATATGTGTGTGTGTGTTATATACATATTTCTAATTGATATGAACTTATATCCATTTATATATATTTATACATATGTATATGTAATTATATTAATCTTACTTCCCTTATTATGGTCTTCATATATCTCTCAGTGAACTATCTTCTTCTTCACACATACTACTTGATATCTATTCAATATTCCAAACGATATTCCATTCCTTATCCCAATCTGCTTATACACTCTTCATGAATAAATCTGCTGATCTATCCAAACTCTTTTCATTCCTTGTTTCCAGTCTGCTGTATTTTCCAGCTTTCTAATTCCTTTCCATATATTGATTCATATCTGCAAATACATTCCTGAATATGATTCCCTTCTGTTCCTTTACTCAGAAATATATTCCAGATTTCCTTTATTTTTCATTCCATTTTACTATTCCTTTATATCTCTTTCAATCTGCATGTACCTCTGTTAGGTCTGCATATATCTCTTTAGATCTGCATATTTTATCTTTTAGATCTCCACATTATATCTTTGCTGATGTATATGATTTATCTTCCATACTCCACTACTGTTGCTATCTGAATGTAGATTTATTTATTATTCCTTAATAATTTGATGCCCCTGTCTTGGAATATGATCTCCCTTTATGTCCCCGCGGTGGGGAAAAGACATGACCATTCAAACCCAATCGATGCCATTATGCGTCTTAATTACCTTCAACAATCATTCTAAAGATAATTGCTGCGGTCAAGGGTAATCAATGCATTTAATACATGCATAGGCAAATTTAACTTGGGCATTTAAATCTTGACCGCTGCCTTTATTAGCTATTGTCCATTAATCTCTACACTTTATAATATCACAAAATTACTATCCTCTGATCTTTTACTAAATGAATCACTTGGCTGCTCATTTTTATAATTGTATTTCCTTTTAATATATATTTATTTTATGTTACATATTTTATACTAATATATTTATAAATTGCATTTATTGTAAATATATTTATTGATATAAGTTTTATATATGTTTTAATATTTATAGTATCATATTATAATGATTATAATTATAATAGTATTTAAATTGCTAATATTTATATTTATATTTTTAATATTTATATCGTTATTCATTTTATTTATTCATTTGCATTTCAACGTTTTGGGTTTTTAGTGCTGCTATTTCGAGGACATGACAATATCCACCCATGCTCTCGCAATACAAGGACAACCATCCTTGAGATTGCAGTTTGGAAACATTTCTAGAAAATTCCTAATATGATTGACTATAGGAATATGCTTTGGAATAACCATTAATGGTGTTAAGATATTTTGAATCCAAATGTTAATGATGCTAAGAACTAGAGATTTAACTATTATGATGTTTTAGCTATGATGTATTGCTCTCAATATTATAATATTTTATGTGTTAATTTGAATATAACAATAAAGTTTACACTTGTTATTATTAATATCAGTTTTTAGTGATTATTATTGTTTTTTTGTTGAACATTTTGACATTGATGTCAAAGGACTGTGTTGTGAGTTACTCTGGGCATGGGGCTGCAAGGTTGTATCACTGCTTTTTGAAGGATGCTTGTGTGTTGAGAGGGGCCGATAGGCAAGTAGGCACCTCATTTCAACATCTAAATGCCATCATTTATCATTCAATATGTTTGACTTCTCCACTGTGGCAGTTGTGCCATGTCATCATTGAAATGTCAAAATTCTATTTTGAGCATCGACCAATTTTTTGGTGGTCTATGTTTAAAGAGTTGGGTGTATTTAGAGGATGTTGGGCAGCTGGGTGCATTAGTTTCTCTGACATGATTCTAAGGCAAATCTCCTTGTACCGCCTTGCAATTTGGTGGTCGATGGCTCAATTATTGAAATGTGCTAGCCAAATTTATTCATTTTTTTAACACAATAATTTCACCCATTAATGTTAGTGAAATCACAATGCAACTGAAGGGAACCCTTTCCTCTGATCAACTCAGATCCCAATGCGGGCAAGGTGAGAGCATACTCGAAAGGGGGTCATTAGCACAAGCTAAAACTGCTGAAAGAGTAATGAAAGGAGATAACAATCAACTCTACCACTTATTCAGCGGGAGGACTGAAAATGAAAGTACATTATTGAAAGTAAATATGCAACTCGACCACTTATTCAACGGGAGCATGTTGACGGCTCAGCCGATCAGCAATATGATGATGTAATGCATTATAGTAAATAAATAGGCGGCAAGCCAGCCTCTTCCGCTTATTCAGCAGGTGATACAAGGAAATGAAACCTAAAACTAAAGACTGAAATGAGGCCAGTCTCTTCCACAATCGTGGGAATTGCAAGAACTAGAGAAGGAGAGGAATAGTGTTGAAAGTACTACTATTCAGCTTACAGTGAGATGTATAGCCTGCCAAGAACACATGATTAGAAGTCATTCATTGCTGCAATAATGTAAAGGGACTCTCCTATACTCAACTTGACTTCCTAAACTCAATCCCACTCATAAGACGAATTCTCACAATCTGATATGACTGAACAATGATTGAAATTGCACAGACCAGCAACCTGCAACTTCACTAAAATGCTCATATCTTGCTCAAAACACCATCAATCGACATGAAGTAAAAAGCATAAGTGTCTAACATGAATGGCGACCAAGATTAATCATTGAAATCACCCCAAACAACTCTCTTTTTTTTGCACGAAAACCAAGACAAAGCCAGAATGGTACGACCCTCAAGGAGGGGCGATTTTGCTCTATAAAATCATATACTAGATAATAAAATCTGAAAATTGGTGGAAAGGGTCGCCCCAATCTGCCAATCACATTTGTCAACTACCCATAACCAGAATAAAATCACTCAAAGACTTCTATGCAAAAACGCTATTTAGCTACAGTCAAACCAACAACTACAAAACTGACTGAAATGCTAGAAACCCAGCTACAAAATGCAAGATAACTTTACTGAAATCAATTCTCAACTAGTTGCTATCTCTCAAGCAAGAAGTTAAGCCCAGCTAGGAGGTATGCATCCCTCAAAGCAATTCTGACACCAATCCAGCAGCAAAACAATATTGAAGGCATAAGATAATCCATGAAGAGAAGTAGCTTCCTTTTATAACCTGTGAAGAGCATCTCTAGAAACATCTAGAAGGTACACCAAAACCAAGGATTCAACACAATTAAAATTTCCAAGTTGACTCATCCCTCTCACCAAGTTGGCGTCCCACTTCTTTAATAAAATATTTCATTTTTAAAACAAATATTACCTTCCTCAAGTTGGCATCCCTTTTTTCTCCATAGTCAACTTTATCAATTTGTAAATATTTCAATTAGCCCCCCTAATGAGGCGTCCACCCATGAAGACCACCTTTTAAAAACAACTTGAAAGTCATCAAGCTAGGCCAAGGGACTTAATATTAAAATATAACATTATTTTAATTAAAATAACTTATCTCTCTAGAAAAAGCACTCAAGGGCCAAATCAAACACTGCCAACTGAACTGCTCAAAGAGGAAAGCCAAAAGTGATGATGCTAACAAGACCATTGTCAGAAATAGAATTTACTAAAAATAGTAAATTCAAGAAGTTGCTCAAAACAACATGCCAACTATACTATTGCGAAGCTCTCAGAAAACCCAGAAGGAATCCACAAACAAAACTCCGGAATTCTAGGGGTAACCTTCTGAAAAAGCTTAAACAACCTCCACAAAGATAGGAAACCCCAATTTCCACTTTCGAGTAGCCTACGGGTCTCCGGAATAGGCTAACGATCATCTCCAAGATTACTGCTGAGAGGGGGATATTACAATTATCCCTAACGTCTCTAATGTTAGCAACGATACAATCTGTTGAATGCGATGTGGGGCAGCTTATGAATTTGTGGTTCTCTTTGTCTTATAGCAACAACTTTAGTCAAATAAATGGTTTTAAGTTTGTCGTGCGATTGTGTATGGAGCTATGGCTTTAGTATCTTCCACCAATTCCCTATAGTGGACAGCCCATGGACTTTATTCTTCATAAAGTCAAGAGTGCCTATGTTCACATGAATTAAATCTGTTGCCGTATTCATTATGTAACGATTGCTCCTATTCTTAGTCGCATCGTGTGAAGTCATGAGTATTGAAACGCCATCCCCATTATTCTTTTGGTGTGACTATGTATGGTGCTAGCTATGTGAACATATTCATGCCTTCTTTTATTGGTGGTTTCTATAAAATCTTCAGTGAATCATTTTTATGTGTGGAAGTCGTGGTAGTGCAATGTGAAGGCCTTCGTGGCATGGCGGGTATACAGAAAGCTCAAATTTAATATTAAAGTTCTACGAACCTGTATGATGCAAGTATGAGTTGGACACGAATTCTGGTAGCAGTGATTAAACAATTATTTAAGCATATATTTCAACCCTCTTCTTGTTAAGTCAGCCAGTTAATAATTTTGTCTCAATGTTTGAAGAATGCGACATATATTTTAGACAAAATAATGTGGATGAAATCAACGTTGTCTTCTAACAACGCAGCTTGAAAGAAACGTGGGTCAAACGGAATGTTATAGGGAGGTTGTCGCATGTTTTATAGCTTTCATTTACATTGCCATAATCAAAAAGTGAGGCAGAAAGGAATATAGTGAGAATTTTTTTAACCTAAAGCAGTCACACCCTTTAACCCAGGCAAATTGAAAATATTTTGGGTTGCTAAAGTCTGAAAATCGTGGTATGTATCATGTATGTTCAAGATTCAGGATAGATGCATTCTATATTAATATTCAATCTTATTTCTAAAGGTTGTGTATATTCAAAGGCTATTGGAAGGAGTTGGGTGTTTGGAAACTCAAAGATTTTTGTGCTATCTGATCACCAGAACTGTACAAAGCAGGTTACTGATCTTTCAAAAAAATCCTAGACCCTTGAGATGCTAGAGGAAAAAGAGTGTCTTGCAAAAGAAGATCTCTATGGAGGTTGAAAAAGGCAAAGAGATTAGGCAGTCAAATAGCAAAATAAATTATTATTCAGTGAATAAATCAGATAAGGAGGTCACTTTTTGCCCTTAGCAAGAAGGCGTCCCTTTTGGAAGGCAGTTCCAAGTTGCAAGTTCATTGATGTAGAGCTTAGATTGAGGTAATGATCAGATTGAGGGAATGATCAGATTGGGGTAGTGTTTAGATTATGATAGTGCTCAGTCTGAAGAGATATGTGTTTTGGAAGTATGCATTTTGTGTCAAGAATCAAAGTTGTAGTGTTGTGATAATCTTCAATGAGTTGGTGCTCACATTGGAGTTGGTGCTTCAATTGTTCGAAGTTGGTGCTTCCAATGAGTTGGTGCTCACTTTTGTAATCTGGAGATTGTAGTCTCCTGGGTTGGTGCCCATTTGAAGTTAATGAAAGCAATTGTTCTGCCGTGGGTTTTTACCCAAAAGGGTTTTCCACGTGAAATTGGTGTTCTCCTTGTTGATGTTTGCTCTTACTGTTTTCGTTGCTAATTCTTATGGTTATAATTTTTTAAGTTTTTAAAATACTGATATTTTATTACCAATTAATAAAGTAGATTCCTTTAGCAATCTATTTTAAATTTATAAAAGTGTTTTGCAAATAGGGAGGTCGATCAACCTTTTGAGTTCACAAGAGATGAAGTACTGACCTTTCCTTCATCAAGTATGACACCCCTGAGATGGAACGCTCGTGGGCCAAGAGGCGCATGAGTGCTACTAGGTTTGTTGAAGAAGACAATCTTCATGCATCTTATCAAGCATGCCACCCTCGACATGGAGCGTGCATGGGTTGGGAGGCGAATGAGTGCTCCTAGGCTTGATCAAGGAGGATGGAGCGCCTCCAAGGAGAACTGAGGAATGGAGTGGACCTGAGATCCTACCACGGTCGTGGGTCGGGAGGCAGATGAGTGCTCCTAGGCTTGAGGGACTTCTCAAGTACGCCACCCCTGAGATGGAGAGCTCATGTGCCAAGAGGCATATGAGTGCTCATAGGCTTGAGGGTATTCTCAAGTATGCCACCCCAAGATGGATGGACAAGTATCTACCCATGCTCTCGCAATACAAGGACAACCATCCTTGAGATTGCAGTTTGCAAACATTTCTAGAAAAATCCTACTATGATTGACTATAGGAATATGCTTAGGAATAACCATTAATGATGTTAAGATACTTTGAATCCAAATGTTAATGATGCTAACAACTAGAGATTTAAATATTCTGATGTTTTAGCTATGATGTACTGCTCTCAATATTATAATATTTTATGTGTTAATTTGAATATAACAATAAAGTTTACACTTGTTATTACTAATATCAGTTTTGAGTTTGTAGGCCTAAATTTAGGAATATCCCAAAAGGGGCATTACAAAGACAAGTTTATGAGGGCCAATTTAGAACAAGGTCTAATGGAGTCGATCACAATTGCAAGGACATCAAGATGTTCATTATTGGGTTGTGGTAAGCAAGACGAATTCGTAGAGAATGAAAGACTACAATACGGCTTCACCATTCATTATACCAAGAAGATACAAGATCTTGTCATTAATGGGTATACATAGGGTGTGTAACAAATTTAATGTCACGAGTCTAGGAGAGATCAACAAAGTATTGGGCATGCAATGGTAACATTCTATTGGAGAGTTCACTACAGAGTTAAACTTCAAGGGGTAAAAGGTACTACTTTGAGGAATTAAAGATAAAGCTAAAAGGATGGAACAAGTAGCTTGAACTGTACATCGAATAAAGACAATCATAGCTTCATCCATTAGTGAGACACTTCATCATAGTAATATTTGGTCTACTTTGGATAAACATAGTAGGGTGTTCAATGTTGTACCTCCAAGATTGCCACCGAGCAGAGGGTTTTATCAAGAGATAGGTAAGAAACATGTTGGAGATATCTTTCCTATTATAAGAAGTAAGAATTGGCAGCATGAAAATAATTCAAGAAGGCATTGTAATATTAGAGTAGCGCAGCAGATGCGTGGAGGAATAACTTCAAAATTAGATATTCTTGCAAACATTTACAAATAAGACATAATAGCAGAGAGTAAAGCTAACATATTATAGCTATGTTGTGAAGGAAACTTATCAGGGTTTCTGCCATCATAATTTCTAGCTTTAGGACTGTTGTTATCATCATTTCCAGTTACTACAATTCACCATTTGCAGCCATACAAGTCTTTTCAGTCATAAGGTTGGTGATTTTTAAGGGTTTCAAAAGTAAGTTGCTATTTGTTGAAGGATTTTGAGTCGTTGTTTGATAATTTCCATCCTCCATATTACTGATATTGCTGATTTTTGCAGAGGATTTTCAGAATTTTTCTGTACCATTTTCATCTTGCCGATTTTCAGGGTTTCAAGCTTTGGACTGATGTTATCAATAATCTATAGCCACGAGGTTGCAGATTTTAAGAGTATAGTTATACGGTTTATTGAAATTTAAGGAAATAATTATAATGCTAAATTGGAGGTTTCAGATTCTTCAATTCATAATGATAACACAGTGGCACAATGAAAACATGGTGAGAAGTTCATAATGCAGCCTTGGCCTTGCAAAAGATTGAGGATATCCTCAAGCCTCAGTGAGAATGCATCAGTTGTCGTCAAAACAAACAGGAAGCTATTGAGAGTTGGTTGCATTCCTTGCCTAATCCTGGTTAGATGAGGGAAGGTACAATCACGGAGCTCACATGGATCTCCCCAAAGTTTGCATTCTTATTGTTGTGAATAAACTAACTAATTATGTGCACTTCATTGTCACTTTCCTTCAAGTAGCCATATTGTTTTTCAAATAAGTCATTAAATTACATAGATCGCCTAACAACATTGTGAACATAAGAGAAAGTTCATTCCTTAGTGTTTGGTTGCAGGAAGTGTACCATTTCTAGAGAGGCGAATCAGTTTGGACAAGGGTGACCAGCAGTTGGCAACATTTGTGACAAGTTTTGAGGAAGGGAGCAATCAGCATTCTAGACATTATTTCAACATTTGTGGGCAGCAATCTGCTTTTTAACATCTATATCAGTGACTTTGTGGGACAGTTCAGCATTAAGGAACATCATTTTGGCTAAGTTGCCGGTTTGGGTACGGGTTCAGAGACATGTACGGGTACAATGGTACAGCAATTTATATATATATATATAAGAACGGTGATGCTCATAATTGCCAATAAATAGAATACAACATAATTTTGACATAGTAATTTATAACAGTTCAATTAATGATCACTTCACAAGTACAGTAATTGATTCTCCTTAAAAAATATAAAAAATATAATAGACAAAATAAAAACTCAAGAAACCTACATACCTTACTAGGTTTTTGGTCAATATTGATCATGACTCAATGAAAAGTAGAATATTGCACTCAATGCAACATAATCAACAAACAAAATAGTCAATGTAAGTGGTACAAAAGTTAATGTTGTCTATGTAGCAGAGATCTTTGGTCAACATAGTCAATATATCAGAGCTCTTTGGTCAACACTCTCAGATAACCACATTTATGAAGAGTCAATCAAACAAGGGTCAATGCAAGTGTAGAGGGTTACAATGTTGAAGATCTAGTGTGTTGATTCACAAATGATGTCAAATTTACAGTCTGGCCCAAACATTGCCTTTTGCCCCCTCCTACAATAGTGCTGGTCAAATGAGAGAGTAAATGATGGAACGATGTATTCATGAGGATCAATTAATGCTATCTACACATGTTCAATTGGAAACAATAGCCCTAAAAAAATTTTAAACGGCGGTTGTAAGTTCCTGGCTTGCCAAGACAATATCAAATTTGTATTGGAATTCATTAGAAAACAATATCATATTTAATAATTGATGGTGTCATACTCCTTTCATAGACCGATTTTGTAACTGTTGTTGTTTTTCTCTTCTTAGAATGTGGGGCTCCTATTGGGTATGCTTAGGGTACTGCCCGGGTGCCTGGGTTCTTTGTGGGTCCTTCACAGAGGAACCCACAGAGAACCCAAGTGCCCAAGCCGTACCCTAGCCGTACCCAAGGATGAACCCCAGCTGTACCCATACGCGTACCCAGGTCAAATATGAAGGACCCAGTAACTTAGCATTTTGGCAATCTAGGGAAGTGATCAGCATTTTTATATCATTTTTAGCCTCTTATTGTGAGCAATCTGCCCTTTGGACAACCTTTCCTACCTTGTCATAGTCATCTAGGTTGTTGTACCAGCATTTTGAAGGGTTATATCAGTCATATAAGGTGTTGTACCATATTAGAGCATTATATCAGACATTTATAGTGTTGTACATGACTTTGGGAGTATTGGAAAATCATTTGGAGTTCCCTACCAGCAGCCATATTGCATAAATCACATCACTTGATCACTTGTAAGTTGATTTGGAAAAGTAGTAATTCTTAAACTTGTTTCCAGCTTGTATATCAGCATTGTAATCATTTTTCCAGACTGAAATTAAATAAAAATCAGTGTTGTTGCTACTATCATAATGATTGCAAATCAGATCTGAGTGTAAGTTAGGGTTGTTTAAGGATTTCTGTGAAGTTTACAGCTTGGTAGTTGTAATCAACACTTATATTACAAGTTCAATTGTTGTTCCAATTGTGTTTGTTATCAAAAAAAATACAAAAAAATCATAGAATAGCAAAAAATTATAAAAATGGGACATTCCAAATTCTATGAAAAGCATATCAAGCCTATTATCACAAAAAGTTGGAACACAATGAAACCCATCTTCATATGGCTGCCTATGCTCTTAATCCCATGTGATATGCACCTAAACTTGGCCAAGTTCTTACTTTTGAGGATAAAGAGGTAATGGTGGGGTTTATGAAGGCCCTTAGTAAGATGTATAGTGCTAAGAAGGAAAACCATACTTCAAGAGCAATGGCTTCAACTTTTTGATCTTCAGGGTCCTACATTCAATAAATGAGAGGCTAGGAGAGATTGGACCACTATTGCACAAAACAACCCTATTGGATGGTGGAAATTTCATGAGAAGAACACACCACAATTGAAGCATCTTCCCATTCATCTACTCTCACAAATTGTTAGTTCGTCTATTGCAAAGAGGAATTGGTCCACCTATGGCCTCATCCACTCGATCAAGAGGAACAAGCTAATTGCAGTTCATAATGTCTCGAGACTTCAAGATCAGCAGACTGCTGAGTATCGACAAACTCCATAGCACATTGGAATGTTGATCCTAAAGATGTTAGGCAATTGATGAGGAGGAGGTGCTACCAGATTGATCAAGCTTCCATTGGATGAACCACAGTTTCAACTAGAGAGTGACACAAATAGCTCTTTTGTTTAAATTTATTGTTGTTGTTATAATGCTATCATGTTATATTGTTGCTACCATCCATTAACTTATAGAAATCTCTTTAACTTATTGAAATCTCTCTCTCTCTCTCTAGAAATCTCTTTAACTTATAGAAATCTCTCTCTCTCTCTCTCTCTCTCTCTCTCTCTCTCTCTCTCTCATATATATAGGCATCCCCTTGCCATCCCCAAATCAACTATCCCTATCCTTGAAACACTATGGAACATAGTTTATTCTAACTTTGTGCTAAGCTACAAAAATTCCAGCATACTTTTATGAGAATATGAGAACCATGCTAGGCTAGTTATGTATAGTCCAATAGTATTTTCCTCAAAATTCGTGACATACCAGCAATTGAGAATTTTGGGAGTGCTTTTGGAGATAGAGCCCAACCTAGGCAAGTTTACAGTCAATCCCAATAGATTATCATCTTCCAAACACAATGGTATAGTCCATTTTTCACTAGAAGGCTTCCTACAAAAGATCCCTGCACAAACCAGTGCAAGCCCTTGTTCACCATCAATAAGCTTCGTTGTCCAAATCAGAGGAAATAACAACTCAACCTAGTTAATCCAATTGTTCTAGAAATAGTGGTGTGCTCAAAATAATCTCCACCATTCACCAGATATGCCAAAAACTCAAATCCAAATGTTCTCAAAAATATAAATGGACTAATCCTAGGACATCACACCATCGTACCATTTTAAATTTTGTGATGAACAAAATAAACCTAGGACCTAATCTCTATGAATTAGCCACAAAACTAAAAAGAGAATAATGTTGTTTTCTAATGATTTGATTGAACAACAATTAATAAATAGTGTACATATATGTCATGTCCCCTATTTCGAATTAAAATAATTAATAATATTATTTAAGTTTGGCCCAATAATTTCTAATTTTAGGGGCAACTTAATAATAATATTATAATTAAAATAAAGGCATTTTAAACACTAGTACTAAAATAAAAATAAAAGTATTTTTGTAAAAAACTAATATTAAAAGAAAAAGCATTTTTAATTGCTAAATAAATGTAAAATGTATTTGCTAGCTCTTTTCTGTTACATGACGAAATTGATGATGCACTTCACCAAGCAGAGGCTCGCTTTGACTATTTTAATCAGTGTTCCACGAGGTTTTGGGGACAGGGATGAGGGGACGGCAAGGGGCGCGTTTCCGAGATGTGGGGACGGGGGGCCTAAGTTTGGGGACGGCGGGGAGACGGCGGCAAGGGGGCGGTAGGGTGCTGAAATACATATAGTACTTGAAAAAAAAGTTATATAAAGATGTATAAGTATAAGAATTATACATCTTGGAGACAACTAGGAGTCCCCTAGACGTCTTGAGGACACCCCAACGTCCTCAAAGTCCTAGCGGCGTCTTGGAGACAGTGACACTGGTGGTGGGAAGGTGGCACTGGTGGTGGCCTGGTGGGGGGACATCTCCCCCAAGTCCCCAAGTCTCTGAGACGTCCCCCTCTAGGAAACACGAGGTTTTTTGGGGGGACGCATCCCCGTGGAATAGGTCATTTGCATGCTATCAAGAAATGACAAATTTATTTGCAAAGGGTTGTCGAGGCAATTGCTAAGATTTTGAAAAAAATTACCGTTGGACACCATTCTGGATTCAGTTTGCTTTGATGATGACAAGAATCTGATCATGGAGGATTATAGCAAGGGTGCGGCTCAAGAGGTTTTGTTGAGTGGTGGTAAATCTTCCTTAAGGTTTAATAAATGTATGTCTATGTCTAGGGTAGATAGGAGGCCTGTGTATGGTTAGGTTTTGAGTTGTCTGCTGAACTTGACATAATATCGTATGGTAGTATGTTATAGAATAGTAAGACTAGTAAAAATGTTAATGGCTGTCTAGGTAGTGGGTTGTGGTTTGTATTCTGATCCTACAACTTGTTAGATCCTTTTTCAATTGAACAATATAAAATAAAAATTGTGGTTCCTAGTCCTAAACCACGTTTAATATCAAAATATATATATATATATATATATAAAGTATTTCTTTTTAAACTACTATTAAAATAAAAAAGCATTTTTAAATGGTAAATGAAATACATAAAAGTATTTTAAAATACTTTTGGAAATTTGGTCTCAAGGGCTCATTTTTAGCTCTATAAAAGGAGGTACCTATCTTCATTTGAAATTAATTCATCAAACTATCTTTTGTATCCAATCTTTAGATTTGAGCAGTTTGTTCAATCTAGGCCATCCACAAACAAAAACCCTTGGTGTGTTTGGGTGTGTGTTTGGAGTTTGAGAGAGCAAAAACTCGTGTTTCCCATCTTGGGAGATTCTATCTAGGAATCACAACCGTGCTGATTTGTGGAGGATTTGGAGTTTCCTACAGAGCAAATAAAGTGTTTTTTGCAACCAAATATCATCATTTCATCACATAAGTATATCTAAAGGTTTATATATTGAGTTTCAGGTTTTTGGTGGAATTTGGACATCACTTGGAGCTGGATCTGAATTACCCTAGCTGAGTACCACATTGAGGAAGTAAAATTCAGACTTCTAGGGCACTTTATCAGCCAAACCAGCTGCTGCATTCATCACTTATTGAAGGAGGAAATCATGAGCTTGTAAACTATCTGCAGCATCCATACCATGTTGATTACACTACATTCTGCCCAGATCACAGGGATATCAGCAAATATTGGAGTGGCTGCTTCATTTTTGACCTAGATCACAGGTTAACAGCTGCTATAGCAATTGTCTAAGGTGTTGCCTTGGATTCCAAGCATATCATTGTGATTTTTAGTAGATAGTAGTTTCTCAAATAAAATGTAAGTTTCCAGATTATGATCTATAGGAAATAAGAGGGTTGTCATCTCAGTTGCTGTCATATAACATAGTTTATCAATCTTCTGAAGATGTTACCATTGATATGAGGAGTTCCAGATCATTATATTTGCTGTAGCCATTTGCATTTCTTATTACTCCACATGCTGGCTTGGTGGAATTGAGTTTATATTGGTGTTCCTAACCATTGAAACAACTCAGATCTGAGATTTTATTGCAACCTAGGCTTTATACCAGACATACCAGCAATTCTAATTGTTAAAATTTCATTCAGATTCATCATATGAAATGGTATTTCAGCATTTGAGGGTTTGATCAAGTGTTCCAGCTATTGGTTTTCAAATTTAATTTTCTGTTACAATTTATTTTGGTTGTCAAAATTCGGAAAATAGTAATACAAAATAAATATAAAAAAATAAATACAATACAAAAAGGGAACATTACAATATATATATGCCTCTTGGATGAAAGAGTCAACTTGACAGATGTCAAAGAAGTCATGAGTTAACTTCCAATTAGGAGCTAAGATAACTTAGTCAAGTGCAACGGAAATGGCCCTTGATTAGACAGAGGTGGCACCTAACTTCCATCAATCAAGAATTGATGAGGGAGTGATAGCACTTGATGACCTCAAATCAAAGGTGACATGTCTTTATTTGCCATCTAGGTGAAGGAAAATAAAATATCCTATTATCCTAAATAAACTTAATAAATAGGTGTAATATTATATTTAGAATATAGTACATCATAGGTGAGGTATTACATTACTTCAAAAAGAAATAACTACAAAGCTGAAGACGGTGATCAGTATTGGCAGTGATGTTAGACCAAACTCCAGCTGCATACAAGATGATCAGTGAGGTGTTCAGCACCCATTAAGAAAGCATAGCAAGGACCCAGTCCTACTGTTGTTTTGTAACTATTCAGTGACGCCCAGTCCCACTTAAGGATAAGCATAGTGAGGACCACTCCCGCTACTACAAATTTGTTTATAGTTGATCCTGAGGTGTGGCCATCCACCCTATGGGAGAGTTAGTATGATCTGCTTCCACTTTTGTGTGTTGTAGACAGCTGGGTGTGTCCCTATTTATATGGGAATAAATGTATGAACCATTGAGTGTGTCGTAGTTCATACTCATTTGGTGTATCTCAATGAACGATGGCTTTGTCTTTGATATTTCGGAGGTGTAATGAGGCCTTACCCACTACAAGATTGCTCATCAGTGTAATGAATTGTAAAAGTGTTCCAGGTGACATATGTTGTTGATTCTCTCCCAGTGTTTGAACTATCTTGTATTACTAGGAGGAAGGAGGAATTAGAAATTTGGCTATTAAACCATAGTATTTTAATTCTTGGTGAGAAATAAATAATTAGATAGAATGAGTTGTTAGATTGTTGAGTGATTATAACACTCACGTAGTAGAGGTGGAGAGAATGGTAATAAGATGATAAGTGGTGGTTCACAAAAAATATTGATATTGTATAAATATTTGTGTAAGTTATAAATAAGATGTGCTGTGTGTGCAATTTCTAAACTCTGACCAAATTCTATCACCAACTACACAAAACAAGCTTGACTTCCAAAGAGCTATCTGCCCTGATGATGTGAAAATATGGTGCTTTGACAAAGCTCTTCTTGAATTGCGGTTTAGATGATTTTGCCCAAATCTTTTCTTTCTGATTTGAAAAGTTGGTAGTTATTAAAATGTATTATGTGTTCCAATGTGTGAAACCCTACTTCAATCAAAGTGGTTAGGATTGCCATTTTGGGACTATACTCGACGTTAAGACAAAAGATAATTTCAAGACTCAAATGCTTGCCTATGTGGTTCAAAGAATTCAAGGCACTACCCAAGCTGATGAAATTCATGTCATGCTCAGCAATGTGGAACATTCAAGCACTGTGATCAAGATTGTTCCAAAAAGGAAATCAGTATACAAGACTCGGAAATCCAAGTTGGGTGCACGTCAGAGATTAGACATTTATAGCCTTGAGGTGCTTATTGTATTCTCTTTTCCTGGACAGGCTAAACAGCATAGTTTTACTGTGGGGATATAGATAAACTGTGGGTTATTCCGTAAGGATATTCACTCAATGCAACCTAAGATTTTATATGGGAAAAACTATAGGGCTCAAGCATAAGTACGGTTTATGGTTTAGTCCCTTGAGGTTATCCACCCAATGCGCATTGCAAGCTAAGATGTTAAAGTGAGGAATGCATGAAAGTGGAAGACCTAATTTCGTTGGATAAACTATGAGTTTTCTCATCCTCAAACAAAACAAAGAGTAATACCTTGTCAGATAAAATTGCAGAAGCTTTTTCCTTTGCGTGTAACTGCGCTTCCAAAGAAGATACTCTGCCCAGTAGCTCAGCATTCTTCTGGCGTTCTCTTTCAAGTTCAGCCAAGACCTGACCCACATTCAATTCATGCCCATTCACCCCATTTCTATTCGGTTCTTGCTCGGCAGGAATATTGCTGCCGCCTCCTTGCTTGTATGATGAAGAAAAATGAATGCCACTATTATTGTTATTCCCAATGGTAATATAGGGCGGCTGACCAACAAGGCCATTGGCACATGAAGAAGAAGGTGGTATCACTGTAGACGAATAGTTTGGAATGGATACCAAGAACCCACCAAAGCTTGAACTCTGTGGAGCTAAATCTGCGCTTAGATTTACATTTGACTGTCTATAAAATGATGCTTTTGTTGTACTACTTTCTGGATGATGCTCTTCCCATCTGGGTTTCAACGCTGCCCCGCGAGATTGTAGCTCTGCCATTGAAATGTTTCATGGGTGTGGCGTGTGAAGGTGGCAAAGGTGAATAGTGAAGACCATGCTCGAGAGGTTTTGGAGGATGACTAAAGGATTTTCCTACTTCTAGAATGCTAGCATTGGAAAAAGGAATGAATGTTTTATAATAATGGGTTTGGAGCAGCATTGTTAAAGGGGATGATTTTGGAAAGAGCAAGGAGTGTCCCCCCTTGAGATGGGTGTAGGCGTGCACACTCAAGCTTTTGTAATGGACGTCATGTGAGGTGCTCGTTGGTAGTGGTGATTTCATTTTATTTCATGAGAGTCAATTCAAAGTGTAGAATCGTTACAAAGACAATATTAAGATGTTTTGCAAGCTAGATAGTGATAGAAGATGAAATGGACTCTAGGATGTTATTAAGGTCGGTCTTGATACTTAGTGGTGATTTGTAGATGCTTAATTGTGTATTTGTCTTCATTCTTGAAGTTAAATATAGAATAGAATAGAAGATTTTTAACGTCCACAAGATCAAAAGAAGGTCTATGGGACAGTGGCCCCAGCAATTTCAGCATTGTGAAATGTCGTTCTCCTATCGTTTATATGTTATGTATGGATTTATATGTTCTATTTGTCGATACAATTTTGTATTTAATTTTAAGGTACATTAAAGTTTTAATTTTATAATAGTTTTGTAATTTATTTTATAAGAAAATAGATTTCTATTTAATTAAGTTAAATAATTGAAATTATATGATAATTTAATATTATGAAAATTAAAATATAAATATATAAGTATTGTGATCACTAGTTAATGATAGGTAGACATAATTAGTACAATAAATAGATATAACTAGCATAGATATCTTAGATACATCTATTTAAAAGATGTCAAAAGATATGAGTCTTCAAGCACTTATATTTAAATTATTATTAAGAATAGATAGGCATTTTGAGACTGACATTTCTCAACATCTTTTAGATAGATGTATCTAAGATATCTATGCTAGTAGCATCTACAGTGTGGTATGTAAAATATCAATTTAGCTTATTTTTCTTATGTTTGAATAAAGTATTATTATCCCTTGTAAATAATGAATGAGACATTTCATATTAATCTCGTCTATTAATTTTTTTGTAAGAATTTCATATTTTTTTCAAATGCACAATCAACATATTAAATTTGTTATCAACTTTTCCTCAAATTGTGTTAAGTTTGCAAGTTCTAATGGTTGTGGACCAAGATCCATGTTGTTTAATGTTGAAAATTGATGTTAATGCTTCTCTTGTTGACATCTATTACAAATAGGGCCTTCAAATACCCATATAATCTTCATTGCAAGATAAATTTCTTGAAAAATATAGCACATACTTGGTGTAGCAATTTTACCTAGTCCATATCAAAATATTATTTGTAAAGTCTTTGAATCAATCTCAACATTTCTATGATTATTAACTCTTCCTTGATCCCTTCCATTTTGTGTTATTTGCAATTGTCTTTGTTTTCTTAGTTGAGATGTTAACTCCTCTTATGAACTATTACTTTCTACATGATTTTGAGTATCAACATTCATTGCATCTTGAAATATATTATTTGGTATTTGTAGAACACGGTTTATTGTGATAGAATTCATCCCTTCAAAACTAACCTCAGCATTCTCACTAGATTGATGATGTCTTCTTCTCAATATGTATTGTTCCTTTTGAGATGTTTGTGCACAATGTGTTATCAATTCATCAATAGATTGTCTCATTTATGCTTCAATCTCTTCCACTGTAATATTTTTCCTACATTTGACATGTCTTTCTCTATCATTTTGGTTACAATGATTTCTTACTTCCTATCTTTGTGCATGTCACTCATTTGTTCATGTCATTGTCTCATATATAATTGCAAGCATATTCTCTTTGTTGTTCTCTTTGTTGCTCTTCATTTTGAAGACTTCTTATTTCCTCTCTTTGTATATCAATAATTTGTTTATGTCATTGTCTCATATAATTTTGAGCATATTCTCTTCGATGTTCTCTTTGTTGCTCTTCATTTTTGAAATTTAACCTTGGACGAGGCATCCTACAAATTAAAACAAAATACATTCATCAAGTTATAATGCATTTTAATTATACATTATAAGCAACTAAACAATATAAATAAGTCAAATTTATTTTTACTTGATGTCAAAAAAACTCAAAGATAAAGTGAACATACTATTTTTAATTTTTAATAAACAATAACAAATATTTTTCTTATTTAGATTTTATTGATGTATTTTCACATATTCAACACCATTATTCAATTAAATTATGTTTTTTTGTACCTAAAAGCTTCATTTGCATTCTCCCTCTACTCTTCTTTTATTCCTTAAAATAATTTAAAGAAATAAAATCTCAATGCTATAATTATCTTTATTTAAAATATTAAATAATTTATTATTATCACTGTTATAACTTTCAAATGACAAAAACAATTACAATATAATTAAAAATAGATATAAAAAAAAAATATTTTGAACTATCATTCAAATTGCACTTTTTGTGTCCAAAAGCTTCAATTTTCATTCTCCCTCTACTCTTCTTTTATTCTTTAAAATAATTTAAACATATTAAATATCAATACTATAAATTTCTTTATTTAAAATATAAAATAAAATTATTAAATGATTTATTATTACTATTATTATTTTTAGATGAAAAAAAATTACAATTTAACTAAAAATAGATATAAAAAAACTTTATTTTGAATATCACTAACAAAAAATGAATCATTATATTAATAAAATAAATTAAATTTTTTTTCATTGTAACAAGATATTAATGCTAAAAAGAAAGATTTTAGATAAACAAACTACTCTTAATATGCATTATTTAGTGGGGAAGCTGATCAATTTTTACTTTTACCATGAATATAACACAATTGGCTACCAACACCATTGAGTGAAAGGATGAAAACATATTGATGGGGTTAAAAATTTGAAGGTAATAAAGAAAAGAAAACACATGAAGTAGGAGTCCATGTACTAAAGCAAGTTTTTCAACGTCCTATCATCATTAAACTAGAAAAAGTATTATTGAAAGAATTAAAATGCATAAAAAATATTTAATTAGGGGAAAGGACCCAGTAGTTGAGCATGTTTCAATAGTTGTGATAGTAGTAGTTAATATAATGCCCAATAGTTGTGATAGTAGTTGTTTATATAATGCCCAACAGTTGTGACATAAGTACCCTAACTTAAACAAAATGTATCCCTTTGGTCTAAAAAGCAACCAATCATGTGATGCCACATCAGCGCTCAACTAATCATGATGTGAATGCACAAGTATTGGTAGCACTTTTTTTTGGGGCCTTTTTGGACACCTTGACAAAAAGAATGTTGATGTGGCATCATATTTGATGATGTGGCCCTGAAACGAAAGTTATAAGCATGGGACTCGCCGTGTAAGCTTCTGTAAAAAAATTGGAGTGATTTGAAATTTCCACATAGGATTTTGAGAAGTGCAAAGTTAGGGTGCACAACTACTGGGTCCTCTCCCATAAGACGTACAAATGACTTTCTTGTGATTTTTGATCTTGATTATTTCTTATATCCTCCTTATGTAATTATTTTTTAGTATGTACCTTCTTGCTTCTGCTTTTAATCTGTAATTATTATTTACTGCACTTTCTTTCTTCTAGTCTTAATTTATTTACTTATTTTTTTATTTGAAAAGTTACGAATAGATTCATGTGATATATGTGTGTCTTTTAACTATATTAATACTATTTCGACTTATAGATCTTTACTTTGTTCTTTCATATATGTCAGTTGTTTAATTAGTATATTTAACACTTTTTTGTTAACACACTCACTTTATTTCACTCCACCTCGTGCTACCACTATAGGTTACGTCTCTCAACATAATAAAGATAGCTAGAACATCAAGTAAACAATACAAGACATAACTACAACAATAACTGAGCATAACAAAAATAAAACCTAAAACAATTTTCTTGTATATAATTATAATCAGATAGATGATCTTTGTAAAAGCATATTCCTTAATTATGGGAGTATTGTGGTGAACTCCTTTTTAGTTGACATGTTAGTGGCAATATTGTGAACATTGTGTGTATTAAATAACTTGTCATCCAAACATTGGCCACTTAAAAAGAGAATGTCCAAGCTCATTAAAGGCCTTAATTGAAGCATTAAATTATTTGATTTGCTTCTCAAGATCCTTCTTGTCATCAACAAGTTGGTAAATTTATGATTGGAGAGCTCTCATCGAACAAGAAAGCTTTACATTTGAATCCAAAAAACTCAACTCTTGTTATAGCATATTTTAGTAGCAAAAACTTCATGCCATAAGGGATGAGGTCAAGTTCAAGTCTTGGGAGAATTTGAAAAAATAGATAGCCCTCAAGCACTCAACACCATAAGGGATGATGTCGAGTTCAAATATTAGCATAATTTGGCATAACTAATAATCCTAAAGGGTTCCTTGTTGTAAGTGATAAGACTAGGCTTGAGTCTCAAGGGAATTTAACAAAATGGATGCCCTCCTAGTACTTGACACCATAAATGATGAGGTCATTTTTTTGTGTGAAGATTCTTATTGAGTGCAAAAGCCTAACACCATAAGGGATGAGGGTGGGTTCAAATCTTAGGATAATTTCACAAAATAGATGCCCTCCAAGCACTCAACATGTGAGCATAAGAGATGAAATCAAGTTTGAGTCCAAGAATAATTTGGTAGAATGGATAATTGTTATGTAATTAACACCATAATGATGAGGCTAGATTCGAGAGCCCAATATCAATCCTCACAAAGTGTAAAATATTGACACCATAGGGGATGAGGTCAAGTGAAAGTACTAGAAGGATTTGGTAGAATAGATACATTCCAACCAATCAACAACATAAGGAATGAGGTTGAGTTTGAGGCAAAGTGGATATCGCTTGAGTACTCAACACCATAAGAGATAATATCAAGTTCAAGTCCCAAGATAATTTATCATTGAAAACAAAGGCTTGTTCAACCATAAGGAATTCAAGGTAAAGTTTAAATTCTAGAATAATTTGGTGTAATTGATACCTCTTAGGAACTCAATGCCATAAGGGATGACTAGTTAGGCTAGAGTTCAAAATCGATTCTTATTGAATATAAAAGGCCTGACACCATAGCTGCCACTTGTAGGTGGGTTGGCCGGGTCTTGGGGTTTTCTCCCTCGAGGACACAGGTTCAACTCACCTTCGTAGTGGAAAATGTGGGGGGTTAGTATGCTACGACCAGGTCGGCTCCACTGACCCAGGGTAATAACGGTTGGGATCACCATACAACCTTTTTAGGGGTTGACCTCACAGTGTGACGGTAGATCACAAGCCCTGTTGAGAGGGTCGTCTCATGTTCGAGACTCATCGTCACTTGCAGGTACAAAAGGAATGTGGTTCGCGAGAGTACACGATGTCCGAGGGTTGTTCATGGATAGAGGAAACAAAGGTGTGAACATTGGAGGTGGCACCCGATGGTAATGGAAGGCTACGAGTGGAAAGGCAAGCTAGGTGTGTCCAGTGATAGAGGAGCAGTACAAGCACGGTGTCTGGTGACGCAGGGAGGTCTTAGCCAAGTGGAGGAAGGGTGTTCGCTGAGAGGGAACAAAGATGGAGTTTGGGAAAGCGGACGAGATGCATAGGAAGGAGCAAGGGAGTGGAGTGATAAGGAGAGGGTTGGAGTGATAAGGAGATAAGAAGGTATGGATTGATAAGGAGATAAGAAGGGATGGAGTGATAAGGAGATAAGAAGGTATGGAGTGATAAGGAGAGGGATGGAGTGATAAGGAAAAAAAGTGCGAGAGGATAAAAAAAAAGGAAGGAGGAAGGAGGTGGTTGGAAAGGTTTCGCTAGGAGGATGGGTGGGTGTTCTTTCAAGAGTTGGAGGCACAGTTGTATCACCCATTGATAGCTATTGATGACAGCTGCTGGAGAACAAATTGGTGAAATAGAGACGAGGAAGAAGGAGAATGGTCTAGTGTTAATACCAGACAAAAACATGGGGATGAGGTCTCCCCACAAATTGTGGCCTCACTGGTTCAAAGCTCCAGTCAAAAGCGATCACCGATCAAAAAAAAAAAAGGCCTAACACCATAAGGTGTCAAGTTTGGGTTTGAGTCTCAAGAGAGCTTGACAAAAGGGTTGCAATTCTTAAGAATTATTGTCAAGTGCAAAGGATCAACACCGTAAGATATGAGGTTGTGTTTTAGTATTGAGAAATTTTATAAAACAAATATCTTGAGTGAAGTCACATTCTAGTCGCAAGCTCAATTATTTTCAAGTGCAAAGACTTGATGCCATAAAAGATGAACTAAGGTTCAAGTCCCATAAATATTTAATTATTCACATCAAGCCAAAAAATGTCAATTATTCATACACTCAAAAAGTATACTATAAAAAATATTAAAATATTGATCCTCAATAAAGAGTATTATACATACATACATACATACATACATATAGATATATATAGTTTTAAGGGGACTCAACCCCCTATATATCTATCTAGAAGACAAGATTCCTGGGGGAACTAATTGATTGATTGAGAGAATTCAACATTTCTTAATGGCCAAATTGACTTATTATTAGAAGCATCCTTCGTAATACAATTTGGTGAAGAAGGATGTCATATATGGAATTCCTTTTCTTGATGTTGATGTGAGTAAAAATTAAAGAAGAATCAAACCCTTGAGATTGATGTCCTCTATGACAACCTCCCATCTCTAAAGTATCATATATCATTTCTTAGGGATGGATATTGCCTCTTCAAATTCAAATCTAGAGTTTTATTCTTGAATATATGGGAATCACTATGGATATTAATTCATGATTCCATGGATATTAATAGTTTATGATATTAGATTAGGGATTGACTATCATCAGTCATACACATAATAGATGGATGCTTGAACCCCCTCCCTAGATAGCTATAGAGGTGTAAGGTAGTCAATGATAACATCAAGTCAACTCTCCCCAATCTATTTATAGGGTAGGTTCCCCTATCTATATGTTAATTATAATGGAACTCCATGAAAAGTATCCAACTATAATATGAGATACCACTCCTTGATCACTTATACTACCCCAAAATCAAATTTCTATCTAAAATGGAATATTGCTACCAAAAATGCATTATACATCTAGAATAACCTTATGAAGACATGATCTTCCTCTATTAGACTCGTCGTAATGAAAATAAAAATCAAGATTCACTTTATCGAATATTAAATAAGAAATGCAAGAACATAAAATACCTTTAAATAATATTAATACAATCACATAAATACGATATGCTAAAAAATCCACAATTTCTAATAAAATAATTAACAAAACCGCTTTAGCACCTACTACTACAAAGCCACCAACTCCTCAAAATAAGTTAATGCTTATTATTACATAATACATTACACCATATCATAAAAAAAAGGGTGTTTTAAATTATTCAAAAAGCCCTCTGATGTAAGTTACCTCATAAGGATGGTGATATAACAATACCACTAAAAAAGTTAATAGTATGCTTTTTTACTTCCACATCTAAGCTTATGGAATGGTTTTTTTTAATCTAATTTTTATTATTTAATTATAAAATTTTATTTAAAAAATATTATTATATAATTTGAAGAATAAATATATTTGTAATTTAGTTGAAGAATGATTCACATTATTTTTGGTCTAAAATAAATAGATGAAAGAGGTTAAAAGAAGAATTGAAGGAGAGGTTACATATCTTTTACATAATTCTCTTCTTTGAGCTAAAGAAACAATTTATTTTAGAATATCAAATTCACAATGACATTCAAGTCAATTACATAAATATTATAGTAGCAATTTCCTTACAAAATTTACTCAAAGGAAAAAAAGATGAAAAAACAAAAATACATAAATAAATTATTATAAATAAATATATAACAAAAAATTAACAATAAAAAAATAAAAGAGGTTCATCTCATAGTGTGATAGTAAAATGGTGGTATTGTCGTTGTGGCCACTAGGTTCAAACCTTTGTTGGGTCATTGTGATCACAAACAGTATGCCTCTACTGATCCAATGTGCTTATAGACTTGATCCACAATATTGAGGTTGTTAATGGCGTTCATGCTATGGGACAAACGCTTAGGCCTATGTTGTTACAATCCCTAGCTGGGCTAGTGTGCACATAGACTTTGTGCCCCGACTAGGCTACCATGCTTACGAGCTTGGATTGTTCGCTTGTGTTCATGTTGTAGAGGAGGTCCCCCATTTGTGGCCTCCATATTGACTTGAACCAAACCAAAATTCCCGAGGTATCGATAAAAAAAAACAATAAAAAAACGAAAAGAATAAAATCACCAAAAAGTTCTAGGTCAATTGGTTAAGCAAATTGATGAGGGTGATGCTATGTTCTTCAATTATACCGTCCACCAAGATTCAAATGTTGAAAAGCATGATATAAGAGATGAGATTGGAATCATGTCCTACATATCTATGACAAAATAGATACCTCTCTATCCTTAATTATAAACTGAAAAGATATCAACATAAACTTGTAACCCCATATTAAATAATGAAAGAACTCATGAATAACCAAAAAAACAACAAATCAATTATCACTTAAATTATTTTTTTGACCTCATAACTCTACCCCTGTCTTGGGAGTAGAGGCGGTCGAGAAGCTCGATCGAGGATGGTTGTCAGTCACATATTCTGACTGGATTGCCGTGCTATTGATCTATTTCTGCCTACCCATCTTATCGATCGACCTCCCAAAGCTCTGTATTCAAAGTACCCGCCTGCCAAGATAATTCTGCAGATTGGGAACAAGAGCGGGACTGCCTTCCAGGCCAGAACTGAATAGCCCAAGATGGGTAGGGAAGGAAATCCACCGGGCAAGCATTATTTTCAATGGGTTTGATGCTAAAATTCCCTCCCAGGTGTACTGATCCAATTATTCAATTTACTGTTCTTACTCCATTAAAGAGAATATAGAACCAGAACCAGACATGCCACGTGCATGTCTCCATGCATCAAAGATACTCTGCTATAGTATGAACGTAAAGACTCCATGTGTGAAATGACATTCAATGTGTTTTAAACACTCCAATATAAGTCAGTCAAATCTTCTTTTTTGGGTTTTTTTTATACTGCCCTTTTCTGCTACTAAAATCTTTGCAGGGAGAAGACTGACTGACTTCTAGCAATCTCTGTTTTCTGGTACTCTCTGAGCTTGACTCTCTCATTTTGACGTGCACACGTGCATGGCTAAAAAATATTACTTCACACGTGCAAATGTGTGTTTGTTGGCATGAAAGGAGTGAGATTCAAGCATTTCTACTGTATTTTAATGGTTGGGTTTTGTGAGTTAAATGGAGATACCAATTGAGTACATTAGGAATGGTTCTTTTATCCAAGTTTGTCCTACTTTAATAGCTTCTTTGTCTCACTGAATATTATTAATATATGGTATTTTCAATGAGAGAATATATATATTATAAGCCCATATGTTGAAATCATAATTAGTGTCATGAGTAAAATATTAAAGTGGTATTGTTAATGGTGTGATTTCTACGAGATCAACAAGTTGTATATGTTATATCATTCCTTGAAATGTTCTTTTGGATTTAATAAAGCAGGCACATGCAAAGGAAGAAATTCGAGAAATAGAATTAAGATAAGGTATAACTTATTCATGTATGGGTAAATGGGGATCAAATGAAAGGCTCAAATCAACATAACAAAACACCTAAAGGAGATGAAGGAGATGCACCCTTTTCAATTGTACCTACAAATTGTATATATAGCATCAGGGCAAGTGGGGTTATGGTACCACATTTTGGGATCCCCTCACATTGGGGAGGTACATAGTTCACATTTGTGAACAGCTGTTCTATTTGGATGTAAAATAAAATGGAGGATGTGGATTGAAGTCTAGAATAATAATAAGACCATTAAGTAATTGGTAGTATTGATGTTGCATACATGAATGGTACAATGAGATGTAGGGAGCATAGGGATTGAAGTGTAAATAAGGATCTTTATGAATTGATAGTAATAATAATTTATAAATATATAATTGTAATGGAAATAAATGTCTTTTTAAATGATAAATAAGTTTAGGAGTTGATATTTGAAATAGTGAAATTTGTATAATTGTGTAATTTTTTATATAGTTTTGGGTGTATTTTGATGGAATGTCTTAACAAAATTGCATAGTCAAAAGTGAGACATTTGTGTATTAAGTTCAGTTTCTTCTTTTTATTTATCTTTAATTACTCTTACTTTCACATATTTTTATACATTTGATATTATCTTAGCTCTATTTGCATGCATTCCCATGTACTCACCATTATTAGTCATTTATTGCACTTATCATAACACACGTACCCATAGATTTGATACCCACCTCAACATCTATAGTTGTTTATCTCAAGTCAATCCATCAACACTCGGGATCTATACCTCAAAATATGTAGTTGTACATCCTAGTTCAATCTAGTGGCACATGGGATCTTTTGAGTTGTTTAGGATTGACCCTACATTCAAAATTTTAAAAAATAAATTGCTAACTCATGCTATTTCTTACAACTTGGTACATATTTATGTAACTATTGGTCATATCTTAGTACACATTTAGATTTTCCAAAGTATACTATTAAGGTTGAAAATGCCATCCCTTAGGATTGACTGGGGCAATCTTAAAATAGAGAAATCCTTTTTTTCCCTTTCTCATCCAACTATAGACATAAGTACAAGGAGATTAGTGACACTTGTAGAGTTTCTACAAAGAGAATATGAAACATGGGACTAAGGCAAGCGATCCCTCAAAGTTTTAGGACCCTTGAATTAATGAGACCAAGACCTCGATTATACAAGTGTTTAAAAGGTACATTTCCAATGTTAGTCTCCAAGACTATCACATAAAGCTACAAATTGTGAGGGTCATTCTTCCAATTATTTACTCTACACTTCTTCCATCAAATCGAATATATCTTCACTTCTAAGGATGCATTTTCTAATCTTTGTTATTTACACATTCATATCCTAGCTCTTATACTTGTTTAGAATAATTCAAAAAGGATAATGTATTTGTGTTTACTACATTACATTGCTAGAGTATACTTTAAATTGTTGCTAAGTTAAAACTAATACATTGAATGAATAACTTTTTGAATAATTTGCACTCATAACCAACCCAAATTTTTAAAACTCATTTCAAAAAAATAAACCTGATTTTAAATAAAATATACTACATTCTAAATAAAGTAAAAATATTATAATACCAATATTTTCATATGAACTAGGCTTAATTAAGATATTAAAAAAATCTAGATTATTCTTAATAAATTGCACCAACATAATTTAATAATAAATTCAAACCACAAATACATTCCATTTAATATTTATTGATGTCATTTAGTAATAGAATTAAACTACAAATAAATTATATTTCATAATAATGATTTCTACTTATAGTAAGTTTCATATACATGTATTCCTTAACAACTTATTCTAAATTAAATGTTAATATTAAATTGATATTATGAAATAGTAGTAAACTTAATATCTATTAGGTAATATCTCAATATAATTCTTATTTTATTCCAAATTTACAAGATGCAATTGAAATAAATTGAATAGATATAAAAACTATATAGATTTAAAGAAAAAATAGTAGAATAAATTTGACTCATTGAGAATAGATTAATTTTGGTTTATATATTACTATTTTATTTAAAATTTCATCATCTTATGGGATTCAATACATTTCAAATAAAATAGTTTAAACTCATAAATTCATACTATTTGAAACAATTTTAATCTTTAAAATAAATATGTAATAAGTTTAAGACTTAATTAATCATTTTATTCAAAATAAACATTAACATTATTTTTAATTAGAGATATAAAACCCTTAATAAAATAAATAACACTCAATATGTAAAAATAAGTAGTACTCTTTTTTAATTAATAAATATATGATTTTAGACTAGGAGGATAGTATTGACCTTCCTATTTTTCATGGCCATGGATGCTTGAGTATCCTAAAAAATTCCCTACTAGTTTTTGGTTGTGGTAGAGAGCATCATGTGTTTTTGGTGTTGTGGTGGGCTATAGAAAATAAGGTTGTTGATTTCAAAGGTATTTTCTCTTATGAACCCCCATCTTCAAGACATGATAATGTTGTATACTTCCTACAACAAGCAAGCTCAAAGTTGTTCAGAAAAAAGATAAATTCCCAAGATCAAATGGTTGTTTGGAGAAAAGTGTGAATATGCCTATTCTAGTCATCAATACTAATTTGATTGTATATGACATGTATGATCTCTCTAAAAAAAATTTGATTTATAAGTTTATGTGCATTAAAATATCTTTTCCCTTATTGGAGGTCTAGGACTATAAAACATAGCAACCTAAAGGAGATATAAAGATTATCCTTACAATGAATGACTACTTTTTTTATCATTTTATCATGAATGGTTGATCAAAGTGTGGCCATCGAGGGAGGACCTTATTTTCATAATCAAGTATTATTCATCAAACCCTAACATATGGGTTTGAATCTTAAGGAAGAGATCCCTTATAAAATTTCAATTCGGATCCATCTCCTTCAACTTCTCATTGAGTTCTAGAGACCTAATATTTTACATTCCATTATTGTAGTCCTTTGGAAACCCATTGGTTCCACCCATCTCATGATCAAAAGGAGGGTAATTAATTATTTTTGAATCGTGTTAAAAATGATCTCAATAAATATTTCCCAACTCTTTAGAGATTAGATTGAGGAACATGTGTAGACACCTAAAATCCGACCTTACCCAACCACACCTAATGCTAGCATATCTTAAGCCATTAATTAAATAAATAATATTTATTTATTTAATTAATTTATCCCATCACCTTTTTCCCCCATTTTACTAAAATAAACTTTACATTTAGTTAATTGAATATTGCCTTATCCCCAAATCCTCCAACTATATTAATTAATTAAATCTAAACTTGTCATCATGTGACAAGTGTCCCTCTCACATGTCTAGTTAAGACCTTGTCTAGATTCATTGAACCTAGACACTCATCAAAAGTCAAACTAAATTTACATTTCATCCATTCATTTTATATCAAATCTCTTAATCCTATCCATTCACATAAGGATGTTTTCCTAATGCACTTCATAAACCTAGACCTTATCCCTCATGTGAAACTTGTCACATGACTACAAAAAGAATTGATTCCAACCATAACCCTCAATCAATCTTATCCATCCATCAACTAATGCATCTTGGCCCTTGATTCATCTCATGGAAATTCTTTAAATGAAATGCCTTCCATCCCATTTGCATAATCCACTCTTATGCTCCTATTATACTGCCCAAATTTATTTTGAATCATCTTGATCATACTATCATGCTATTGGAATCATGATCAACCACATCCAAGCTATCAATCTATCAACATGTCATACTTGATCTTTCTGAGGTTTGCATGTATTTGGTTTAATCTAGGCTAGATTTGATTCATATTTTATTTATCTCATTTGCATGCATAGATTTTGGTGAACCTGATGTGAATCTTTACATATAACACTTGTCCAAGTTGTGAGTTTTATCTTGAAGGTGAAGGCCTTTCGAAAGGAGGTTTGAAAATAAATTTTTTATTGGAGTATCAAATTACAAAAATAACCTCACGGTTGTGCTCATGAGGGTCGAGAGATAAATTTTGATATAATTTTTTCTATATTTTTCTTACCGTCAATTTTTCTTATGACCCCTTAGGGCTACCATATGGAAATCCATACAATTGTATAGTCATATGGCCTAGGGTTTTCCAAGCACTGGTTTGACTTTGTTTGCAGATTTAGCATATATACATTATATATCAAAGACTAAAATTTGCAGAAGTATACACATAGGTCATATGTATATGTGTATCAATTCATACCACCAATGAGGTATATATAGCTTTCCTTGAAGTATACACGGTGAATATTTATCATAGGGCTTTCATCGAGTGTATAAAAATTATATATACATCATTCAAGTTTTATTTTGCTATATATACCCCTCAGGTATTGTCTTATATGTTGTGTATATTGTTGTGGTTATATATATACATTCTATATATTTTTGGTGTGCTTTTGTGTATATCTACTTCACAATCTATATTTCATGAGGGCATATATTTTTTTTTTCATTTTTTTTTCTATGTTTATATCATAATATATACTACGATTATATATTGCAGGCCTTTCAACCCACGGTATTACCTACAATACCTTTTGGTATAGCATAAGTATATATCATGGGCCTTTCATCCCACAATATTACTCATTGTAGCCCACAGTATTAAATTTCCAGTTTTAATATTTTTTATTTATTAAATTTTCAAATTAATAATTTTATTTTTATTTTTTATTGTTTTCAAGTCATGACCCTTGGTCATATGGGTGACTAGGGGTGCCACTGAAGCTTGGCATCCATCACCAAATCTTTAGTCTTTGGTCGCAGGTCGAGGTCATGTGGAGCTGAGATCTTAGCCCCTAGTGCTAACTCATGCCCCAACTCCCTATCACTAGCCCCTGGTCACTTGGGTGACTAAGTGCTAAGCACCTAGTGGCTTAAACCTAGCTCCCCTACCTTTGCAACCCCTTTAAGAATCTTTTTCACAAAAATGTGCATAACTTTTGCATAATAGGTCAGATTTTTGAAATTCAAAATGTGTTGGAAAGTTGGCTTGGATCTCTTTGTTGTGGTGCAAGTGGATTTTCTATATTATTCTTAAAAATCAAGTGCACTCAATCAAAGTCAATCCTTCTTTTGGAACTTCAAATTCTCATAACTTCATACGAAATCATTTTTCAACAATTTTTTTTTTAATTTATCAGAAAATCATAAGGAATCCATTTTTTATTTAGAAAATTATGTTTGGAATTTTTTCATTACACTTGAAATTGCGCTTAAAATTAACCATTCACATTTGGATTTGGGATTTAAAATAAATCAGTGTCTTTTGATCCCCAAGAATAACTTGTGTATGCTCTCCTCTTGCACCCTAGTGTGATCTTGAGGATCAAAACTAAGTGATCTTGTTTTCTAATTTTTAGGGGGCTTGCCTAGGGATTTCATCACCCTAGGGATGAACTCAACTCTCATGTTTTGATGGAGTATAAAGAGTGAGGGTTGAATCGAAAGACATGCCTCTTGGAAGTAGAATATTATCAATATGGGCTAAGCCTCTAAGAACTTTATACTTTAGAGAAGTGAAGGTGGAGAGTGGGTTACCCTCTCATCTTGGTTGTTTGGAAATATTCTCTTTTATATACATACTAAGCTTCACGTACCCTTGTGGTATATAGAGGATACCCCTAGTTGAGCTTGTACAACCTAGTTGAGACCTTTTTGGTCATCTTTTCTTCTAGTTCCTTGTGTCTACAAGGATTGATAATCCTACTTGAGTTAGGTTTGTTCATGTGTCTTATATTGTTCTTGAATGTTTAGAATACCTTCCCCACTTGAAACCAAAAGGGCACACTTATCCAAATTGAGCCATGGGATTTTGTATTTCTACATTAATTCCTTATGAATTTTCATTCTTAATCATAATATATATATATAAACTCAAAAAGCCAAATAAATCGAAGAAATTAAAAAACCCCCCAAAATCAAAATATTCCAAAAACCAAATAAATATTTTATCTTTACTCGCTTAAGTCTAGGTGTCCTACAAGTCAAGCTTTCCACATCATCTCCAAGTCATCCATTTTCATCCCAATCACCTCATTCTAATCATCCCTTTGCATCCCTTTTCATCCTTACCATCCATTTCCATTCTAATAATCCCTTATTATCCTAATCATCATTTCCCACCCTAATCATCCTAATAATCATTAACCATCATAATCATCTCATCCCTAATCATCCCAATTGTCTCACCCTAATCATCCCTAATATTCCTTATCATCTTAATCACTTTCTCCTAATCATCCATAATAATTTTAATCATCCCCCTTCTCATCTAATCATCTCTTTCCATCCTAATCATTCCTCCTCATCCTAATAATTCATTTTCATATTAATCACACCATCCTTAATCATCCATCATATCATCCTAATCATCCCTAATCATCTCATTCACCTCATTATAATCACCCATAATCATTATAATTATTCTCTTTCTCATCCTAATCATCCCTTTCCATCTTAATCATAACTCTTCATCACAATTCTTCATATTCATCCTAACCATCCATAATCATTCTAATTATCCCCCTTAGTCACCCTACTCATCCATATTTCCTTAATAATCCATAATTATCTAATCCACCTCATCCTAAATATCCTAATCACCCCCAATCTGTCTCCAAGCCATCCCTAATCCATCATTTAGGACCCTAATCTTGATTAATTTTCCTAATATAATCAAGGTCCTAGTCCTTATCCTAATAATTATCCATTCATTTATTCTTCCTAATCCACATCAAAATCCCCCTCTCTTAATCTAATTTCATCATTCATCTTTGTCATAGTTATCCTCTATCCATTATCATCCTTAAACTCCATCCTTCATCATCATATTAACCCAATCCCCTTGTCAAAATATTCCCATTCCAACCAAATCCTAATATAATCCACCTACCCCTCATCCAAATCCAATCATTCATTATCCATCTATCTATCTCGAGTAAGAATCCAATCCCCAATCCTTAATCAAAAATCATCCTTTGAACATCAAAATTTGGTTAGGACTTAATCTCCCTCATACCCCATATATCTTCATAATCATCAAAATCCTTCACCCAAGGATCGTATCATTAATCCAATATCATCCATTTCAAATAAAATCTTTCAATAAAAAATCAAGACCTTAAGTTTGTTCCCTCCTTAATCCAAACTTTCTTAAGAACGTTAGTCTATCTTAAGTATAAAGAATAGTCCCTCATCAAATGAAATCATTTTAAGGTCTTGAAATTTGATCCCTAAATCTAATCTCATCCTCCACCCTCATCCTTAATTCCTATTCTTCTCATCCCCAATCCATTTCTAGTTCATAGTCCTAATTTCCACCCTCATCCAAAATCAATCCCAAAACTTTCCTCTTCCAATTAATTTCCACCATGTCTAACCATATAATCTACCCTCCACCAACCTAATCTATTATAATCAACCATCATCCATTCCAACCCAATCAAACATCATGAACTCATATCCTAACTCAACAAGACAAAAAATCACAAATCAAGGTCAACCCCAATTATATTGACAATGGTGATGAGGATAACCTTGTTGACCAACCTGAATATGATCCCTATGGTGATAATGAGAGTCTTGTGGACCAATATGATCTCTCCCCATCAACCACCTCTTCATATATCCAATAATTTACCCATTCCCTTTCCAATCTCCATGCCTTCACCAATTTTCCCCCCACCTATCACTTCAATAATGATAAATAGACCATGCTTAGATACCTCCTTAGCATTGGTGCTGAAATTCCATCATCCCCACCTCCAACAAATTCCAATTCATCTCTTATTTCTCATCCTCCACCTTCATTTTAAAAGGGAAACCAAGCCCCTATCCAAATTTCCCCTCAAGTACCACCCAAATCCTTAGCATCCATATCATCCCCATCCACCACTATTGATTCAATCCTCACTCACCACTTTAACAATGACAAAGATGCCATTCTTGGTTACTTCCTTAGTATTGGTGTAAAAATTCCATCATCCCAAATTCCACCAAATTCTAATCCATCTCCTATTTCTCATCATCAACCTTTCTTTGCCAAGAGAAACCAAAACCCCCATCCAAAGTTCCCTCAAATCCCACCCACATCTTTACAATCCATATCACCCCAATCCTACAAATTTACTCTATCCCATGGATTTTATGATTTCCTTCAAGGACTATTAGTAAAGGATCGTAACCCCCCAACCATAAATAAATTTATGAAATCTTATCATGTCATGCATCCACATCCATCTCCCATCCCTCCATCGACCCAAGTTGAAGAATCTATGCAACCTTCCTCCCCTATCACACCATCCAAAAAAATCCAAACATGCAAGAACCTGGTCCAAAGCATGCCCCTATGCACCCTAGATTAAATCAATATCATTTCCATGACTGCAAAACCATATATCAAACACCACCATCCACTCCATCTAAAATTTTTGATGTTCATGACAATCCTATGTTTTATTATGATATATATGATAATCCAATATTTGATCATGATTTTATTTTTGTTGAGGACATCCAAAATTAAACCCTTCCATCTCATGATCTCCTCCCTTCCACTCCACCTCATGGTCCTCTTCCTAATCAAGGTATAAGTACAACTTACACCTCATCCAATGATCCTATCCCCTTTCATGATCTAGATACCCCTCCCACTTCATGTCATGATCCCCTTACGTATCATAATCAAGAGAAATGTATACCATCTACTCCATGACATTATCCCTCCCCAATTCAAGATCAAAGCATCCCTTCATCTCCAAGTCATGATCCTAATCCTTCACAAGATCCCATCACCCATATCCAAGCTACTCATAAACCCCACACCTATCAAATGGGTTCTTCCACCTTCATCCAATCTGGTTTCCTCCAAGAGCCTATCATCCCTTCCATGTCATATCCCCTCAAAATGGACTTGTATCTTGTTTCAAATATAACAAGTATCCCATTAGGAAAAAGGATTTGTAAAAACAATTATTATCAAGGCAAAGGGTTAGGAATTCATGAGATAGGCATATCAGAACCCATACAAATCTAATCAAATCCTAATTATCATGGCGTTGGCTACCAATCTAGGGATGTTGGTGCATCTTCCATCCCTATCAAACCCCACATCCCTCCAATTAAATCTAAACATTGATATCCTCCATCATCTAAATCTATATCTTGGGTCCTTATATTCTAAATCCCAAGCCTTCATCTCTTCCATCTGTTTTGGGTCCCTATGTACCAGAACCAAGTAATTCATCTCTTCCATCCATCTTGGGCCCTTACATTCTACCGCCTATCACTCTTATTCCAAAACCCCTTCATCCTAGTTATCCATAACCTCCAATCCCCAATCAAGATCAACCAAAACACAAATCCTTGACATATTTCCAACATCATACCTACACCAACCCATATTACCTCCACATAATTCATCTTAATGCACCCATACCATTTCTCTTGGAATCAATTTGGATGTTGTTATGCCTTGCATAACCACCCCATCTTTTTCCTTGGTCAAAATGGGTCCCCCTTTATGTTTTTTTTTCTCACTTATTTTTCATACAAAGTTTGGAGTCTTTCTTTTCCAATACTTTGTTTTTCTTTGGTTTGTTCTGTCGGAATCGAAACCGGAACCGAATCGGGTTTTGAATCTTGTTTCAAAGATTGATTCTGATCCCTGTCCCGATGGTCTTCTTTTGCCTATTTTTTTGTTTTGTCTCTATTGGAGCCCGAGCTGGAGTGGACATTAAGTCTGGATTTATTCAAAGTTTCAAAATCAAATCCCGTTTCGCCTCCGCCTCCGCTTTTTGGTCTTTCGTTTTTTAACTTAGGTTTTTTTTTGTTGTTGTTGTTGTTTTCTCATTTTGGTCTTTTTGTTTTATTTTGTTGTTTTGTTTCTCTTTCTTCTTTGTTGGCGGAACCGAAACCGGAATGAGAACCGAGTTGGAAAATTGGACAATTTTTTAAATCATTTCTCATTCTGATTCCACTCCCGCCATTTTTGGGTCGTTGACTTTACTAAAGTCGCACAACAGTAATGTGCCAGATCTTTCTGCAGTTCCGACTCCACTCTACCACATTTATGGAATTAATTACAGGTGCCATGCACACGTGAAACTCTGAGTTTTTACCTTAATTAGGGATTAACTCAAAGTTATCATCATTAGTGGAAAGATCAAAGAGCGAAGTAGAGTTGTAGTGGAGCTTTTGTGCGAGTGAATCGATCGAAAGAGAGACAGTTGTGCGCAGATTGCTTCAGGGAATTAACCTATTTATTTGTGTTCGAGGTAGGGTTTTCTATTCTCCTCTTTCGTTGTATTTCGCGTTTTCCATTTCCGTTCATTTCAGATTGTTTGGTTTCGTGCGAATTCATGATTCTCTATGATTTCATGTGATTCATTTTCTTTCTCTTTTTGTTTGGTTTTCTTATTCTTATTTTTCTTTTATGGTTTTTTTTCTTGTCTGTTTGTTTTTAACACGGTCGTTTTCACGTTTTAATCGTGACCGCATCGTGGTGCCCTAGTTTTTAAAATGCATAGGTTAATTACTGTTTTATAGTGAGTAGGGTTTGGTAAATTGTCGTTTTTACTTAGGATCCTATTGTGCATCAATCTGGTTAATTTAAATGGGGTTAAATTTGTGCCCTAGTTATTTGAAATCAGGGGTTTTAGTTTAGGGTTTTGATGTGTTCATGTTTTTGACGCATTCCTATTTTAAATATGATGCCCTAAATAGTACAGTCGCCTCTCGGTCATATGGGCATGGTCTTTTTTAGGTTATTTTTAAGCCCCTTTCATTTTGGTATGACCTAGTCCTTAAATCATGAAGTTATTTATCGAACTATTAAAATCACTTATGATGTCATGGTTATTTTAGGTGGAAGCGGGATTGGAATCGATTTAGGCTTTGAACCATGTTTTTGTAGTAAGTTTCGATTCCATTTCCATCCCATCTCTGACTCTACTTATAGTTAGAAGTAGGCTCCCAAAATAACAGTGACCTAGCCAGAACCGGAACTGGAACTGAATGTGAAATTAGAAAATCTTCATGAAACCAAAATAGTTTCCATTCCGATCCCGATTCCGGTTACCATTTCAATTCTGACTCTGGTCCCGCTTGTTATTACTATAATATCAATAATGGTTTTGGTTCCGATCCTGGCAGTTTGTTAAAAAAGAGACTGTTTAGAATGTTTTCTGCTTGGTTCCACCTCCGGTATATATATGAAGGGTAAGATTTTAAATCATATTTTGTGATATTTATTCAAGGGTCTAATTTGAGGTTTTGTTGCAGGAAGTTGAAAAATGTCAGGAGTATCAGGAGAAGCTTCCCAGAGGAACCGACCTACAGAAACTTCAAAGGCAGCAACTAAGCCTAAGAAGATTAAACCGAAGAAATTACCCTATACCTTGAGGTATAACAATAGGATTCCTATTGTCACTGCAAGCAAGGTGGAATCAGATTGGGCGGATGTAACTGATACTAATTTAGGCCCATTCAATTTTGAGGAGCTATACTCAGAAACATTCACTGAGGATGTAACTGGGAGGACTGAAAGAATAGTTGAGTCTGGCTTGGCTCACATTACTGTATTTCCTTTGTCCATCCAATGCCTAGAATTAATCATGATAGCAGTAGGAGCTTATAATCCAGCCACTAAGAAATGTATGGATTCACAGGACAATGTGATTATAGATCTAACTCCTCAAATGTTTCAACACATGTTTAGTATCCCTTATCCAAAGAACCTAGTACAGTTGAATGAGGCAGATGCTTTAGAGATATATAGCTAACACAAGGAAGCCAACAAGGCTCATTTGAACAATAAGTGGTTGAGAGCGTAGAAGAAGTCCCTGAGCAAGCTCTCAGATCAACCAAAGAGGGAAAATTTTTACAAAGAGGTATCGAACCTGATAATGATGTTGTCTAGGGTCTTTGGGAAGAGGGATGCATTTCATTTCAAGGAATGGATGTTTCCCTTCATTCAGACAATCTTCAATGGCAAGCAACAGTTTGATTGGCCCATGATTTTCTCAGATACCATTCATGATCAGCTAACCAGAATAAGGGAAACCAAGAGCTTTTTCATGACTTCTTATGTTGTTTATGCAGCAACTAGAGGAGGTATCTTTCCAGGTTTGAACAAAGTGGGAATATTGGGAGAAGCTGATGGACAAAAGAGATTATGGAATCATTATGATCAGCTATCCCTATAGGTTTCTGAAACACCATTTAGGAGAGTTAATGATGCATTCTTATATGTAATCATTAACCAGCTTAATGTAGATGCAGGTACAGATTGACCCAGGAAGCCATGGCCTTTATCACAGAATGGGGATGTTGGTATATCCAATACCCCAAGTTCACTTATTTCAGGCTGGCTAGTTTTGAAGGTCATCCCCACTTACTTCCAAGGTGTTGCAACAATATGATGGTACTAATGGAATTTTTCTATCAAGCTCTGGGGGTTAATGCCCAATTTGGGATGAAGCACAAAACAGGCTGTCATAATTTTCCCATTCAATTAGGTGAATAGAACTACCCACACCTTGTGGGAGCTAAGGTGGTTTGTAGTGAATTGATACATTTGAAGTTGGGCTTGTATACTACCAAAAAGCACTTTGACCCAAAGAAGAAAATGAATTCTTTGTTGGCTTCGGTCTTTGACAAGCATTTCAACCTACTAGAGGAATTTTGGAGTGATCTTCAGGATGAATATGACCTTAGGAAAAGGAATTATGAGAGGTTGCATGTTTCACTCATGGTAGAGTTCATGATCAAAGATGATATTCCTGATGCATTGGTAGATGATGGAGTTGTGTTGGATCCATCATATGAAGCATTGAACATTGGTACCAAAAGTTTGGATCCGGTAGATTGGGATAGTGAGGAGACCATAAACATCAAGCAAATAGGGAGACCAGTCTTGGATAGGAGTATCCACTGGGCTATTCTAAGAGCCAAAACTCCTGGGGGTCCGACTCCTAAGAAAGGGAAGGGATATAAGAGAATTAAGAGGAAGTTGCCCCCAAGGAGCCTTTGGAGTTCTTCCCGCCTGATATTGAAGAGATTGAGCTTGAAGCATCGACTCAAGATGAACCAAAGGCACAGGAGGAGGATGCCCAAACGGGACCTATTGCTTCAACACCAATGATAGGGGAGTCATTTGCTCAAGTCCCTCCTACAAAGAAGAAAAGTAAAGAGATGCCTAAGGGGACTCTTCATGATATTGTTGAGTCATTAAAGGGAAAAGGAGTAGAGGTGGTGATCCATGATGTTGGAACAAACTTTGATGAGACTTTGTTAGAGAAGGATGCACAAGAAAATATGCCTCTAGAGGAGGAAACTGACCATGTGCTAACAGAGGAGGATCAATGGGCACTGCTTGAGGAAGCAAAGAGGGCTTCAGATTCTCAAGCACATGCAAAGGAAATGGAGAAGCAAAAGGCAATTGATGCTAAGGAACAAGTAGATGCCTTACTTCAACAACAACAAGTAGAAGCCAAGTGAAGAGTTGATGAAGTGCAAAAACAACAAATGCATAAGGAACAGTAGCTCCGGACCAAGGAAGAAAATGACAAGCTCGAGCTGGTGCAGAAGATTCATGAGCTTGCAGAGGAAAAGGAAAGCAATGAAGGGAAAGAGAAGTCCTTATAGCCAAATTAAAGCTTGTTGAAGAGGCCTATAAAAAGAAAGAGGAAGTAGAATGTATGCAAAAAGAGAAAGATGTGGAGGAGCTGACCAAGCAGCTGCGAAAGGAAAAGGAAGATGCAGATAAACTTAAGGCATTGGAGGAAGAGAGAAACCGGGAACTTGAGGAGAAAAGATTAGAAGAAGAAAAATTAAAGAAGGAAGAAGAAGACAAGAGGATACAGGAACAAAAGGACAGGGAGGAAGATGAAAAGCTTGCAGAGACAAGTGTATAGCAAGAACAACAAAAGGTACAAGAGGTTGATTCTCAACCTAAAGTGAATGTGCAACAACCCTCTACTACTGCTGCTTCTTCTTCAACTATAATGACCACTACTCCAAGTGCTCCCACTTGGTTGAAATTGGATCTTCAAAAGAGATCAGTGACACCTTCATAGCCTCTCAATTGGGATGATATTATGAAGGAGATTGAAAAGAAAGGCCCAAAAAGAAGGCTAAAATCCTGTATTGCACTAGAATTACTAAAGCAGGGGAGATTGTTGCTAAATGTGCAATACCGATGGTGGACAAGGATGTGAGGGACATGCAGCTAACTAATTACCAGTTGGGCACGGTTAACTTGGGGAGACCTACAAGAGATCAAAAAATGAACTTGATAGATGTGGTAGCTTCATCCACTAAATCAAGAATGATGAAGGATAAGCAGAAAAAGGATGAGCTTAAGGCTCAATTGGATCAATTGCATACTTTCTTGAAGAGTGTTTCTGCTCTGAGGTCACAACAAATTGCCACCATTGAAACACCACTTTTGCTTAGCAAGAAAGAGGTGGATGATTTGGTGCAGGTAAGGAGTAAGGCAGAGATGTCAGATAGATGGACTGATAAACTAAATCAGGAAATAGGTGAGGTGTTGGACAACAGTTTTGAGGTTCACAAGATGACAAAGGAGTTAATAGAAGAGATGAATCAGTATGTTAAAGTATTGTGAGAACAGGAGGAGGAGTACAGAGGATATAGCCAGAAGCTGAAATAGGTTAATAAATTTCCAAAGTCCACTCTTCTAGAATAGTCAATACTTGAAGAGGACAACAAATATTTCTTGGAAAAGACCTCCAGCATACTCCGGTTTAGATCTGACTTTTTATACAAGCATAAAAATGAAGTTCAAGATTCTGTCAAGGATCTGAATGAACAGTTAGAGGAGTTAGAAATAGTTATTACTGTTATAGTAAATATTGATATACCGATAAAGGAGGGCCTACCTTTGAGCGAAATAAAAGAGAAATGGGACGATAGGCTTAAGGAGGTTATGCAAAAGGGAGATGATGGAGAGGATTTGCTGTTAGATCGGTTAATGGATATTAAAGAAGAGGTTAGGGCAGATAAAAGGGAGTTGACAAAGCTAAAGGACATGAGAGGATTTTCTGTTACGGAATTAGAAAGGATCAAGTTTGAAGACAGTTGGGTTGATGGGCCAGATTTGGATATGCTTCAACAAGTCTTCTCCAATTATGACGAGTATACTACAGAGCAAACTTCACATGCATAAACAATAATCTCATGCATGCATGGCTTTCTTCTCTTCTCCGCATGCAGGACTGGCAGTCTTAGAGGCACATGGATTTCTTTTCTCTTCTATCTTTTTCTCTCCAATTTAACTAGATGATCAAGATGGGAACTAGAGATCAAATTGATCTGAGTTTCCAAGAAGAGTTAAATTCCTAAAAAGGTGGATCGACTTAAGATAGAAAGGACTTCAGATTTTTGTACATCTATAAATACCTTTGGTGTATCATATTGTAAGGGTCGGTTGATGAGAATAAGATTAGACACCTAATAGTAGGAGATATAATTTTTCGTAGTTTTTACAGAGATACTTTGTCATTTTATTTATAGTTGAATATAAATACAAGTTTTTTTACGCAATATGGTGTTGGAGTTGAATTTATTGGATAAGGTTGATTAATTATAGTCTATCTGTATGCCAGTGATTGTGTTGAAGCATAAGTGTTTCTTTTGTGGTGAAAATTCTTAGAAGAAACCAGATTTAAGGATTATTTCATTAGATTATCTATGAATTGAATTTATTGAGAGTCTGTTGATCTATGATCTTGCCAACGAATGAGAGTGTGTTCTTTTGAAGACTTTAAAATATTTATGATGTGTGATTGTGATGTTAAATTAAGCACCTTAGATGCATGCAATAGTATGGACTATTCTGTAAATTGTATCATGCTATGGTTTTCTTGATCTGTTGGAAAAAAATTCATTGTTGAAGATATATGTCCAGATACTAGATAAGTTTTATTCATGTTTTATTGATGTATGCCCTGATCTATCTTTTACTTTTATTTAAAACCCCCTTTTTATTAAGAATAGTTCAATGAATAAGTAATTTCTTGCATTCCTTATTACCAACAAAGGCCCCTTGAATATTACAGTTGCATGGACTGATTGAGTGACACCAGACAGTTGAGAACCAACTACCAGGACCTTGGGAGTTATGCTACTATATGTTGTCTTTCTTTTTCGAGAGAAATAGAGTAGAGATATTTTGTTTAATGTTGTTTGTGTCATTTTCACCATCAATAGATGGCAAACATAGAATGCATAAAACCAAAAATTCCACATAAATCTAAGGATCAACATGTCCCCTAAAAAATACAGGCAAAAAAAAAAAAAATTTCATCCAAAATAAAAAATATATATCCAAAAGGCCATAAAGGCGCATGAAGTCAAAACCATGTGAATCCCAAAAAAATAATAGAAGCAATGCATATCAAAGTCTAATCCAAATTGGCATCCAATTTGCTAATCCAAAAGCTTCATCCAATCCTTAGTCCTCCACTGCATCTAAAAATCTCTCATCCTGATGTAGAGCAGGGGTGGATAAGCTTGTCCTATCTCTTCTTAACACAATTCAATCACAACTTAAGACTCTAGACCTCTGCAATGGTGATTTTCACTAACATGCTAGTCTTTCCAACTAGGTCTCCAAATTGGTGTTTTTTGGCATATCTTTTAGGAGAGGTCATCTCACCTTGAAACCTAGACCTTTCTAGATACCCATTAGGCTCTATTATAACATATCTTCCTAGGGACATGGGTTGTTTTGGAACAAAACACACTAATATGATCTACTATGCCTGAAACTAGGCTAATTAGGCCACTTTTACAAAGCAAGTGCTAAGAATACTTCTCCCAATCACCTAAACTCTTCAAAAATTTCTTTAACCAGTCACATAGGGTCACAATCACAAGATTTTTGCAACAAAAAACTCTCCCAATTTGATGTCCCACTATGTGACTAACCTACCTAGCCTAACACATGAGGATGTTAGGCTAGGGCTTTGAAAAAAACACCTCTAAGCTCCATCTTCTACTCCAAGAAAAAATAAAAAATGGAGAACACATCTAAATCCACCATTCCACCAAGTTTGGCTAATCTACAATGGTGGAATGGTCTAAAATTTACATTTTGCTCTCAAAACCCTTGAAATGGAGGGTTTCTAGGCGATCTGAAGTAAAAGGCTTCAAACTAGCTTATTTCCTGATGAAATTACACCACACCAAGCTCAAAATAAATATAAACCTCATTAGAAACCTTCCACATAAGTCTCAACTCATGATAGTACAGTACGAGGCCGTACATAATGAACAAACACAAAAAAATGGCACAAAATTACAGAAAAATAGAGCTTCTTCACTTTTTCCCTTCACCAAAAATTACAAATCCCTATGCCTCAAAGTTTGTGAGGCTAAAAAAAGCACATGCAACTATCATCCATCAGTTACAAAACAAGAATACTCAAGTGACTGTTCAACTTCTTCAAACATGCAATATTGCCAAGTTGCAAAAGAAACTTTTACATTCTTGCAACAACTTTCAACCAAAGCCTAGAAAAGACCCTACATGACAACACATATGAAAGAATGGTCTTATGTCAACCTTATTACATCCATAAAATGAAAAAAACACTCAAAATTCTAACTTAGACTCCTAAATGCATCATTAGAACTAACATGACCATGGTGCCTCTACACCATACACCCGAGGTGAAAATGATCTCATTCTCTTGATGAAATGAGATCATGAACAAAGAATTCATGCTTCTTAATATCCTCCTCTTACATCCAAGTAGCATCTTCATTTGTTAGGCCATGCCACTTAACCAAGTATTCATTATACACTTTGTGTCTAGTCCTCTTGGCCTCCCTTGTATCCAACATGGCTTCAAGCTTCATTGGTTGGATGGGTGGTAGGTATTTAACCCACTCATCATCTTCAATTTCTATTATATCTGATCCTTCACCTACAACCACAGTACTCTTAAAAGGATACAAGTCAGCAACATTAAATATGGGTGAGATAGCCACTCCAGGAGGGAGTTCTATCTCATAGGAATTATGTCCAAACTTATGGACCACCTTGCAAGGTCCAATAATTTTCATCATTAGTTTGGTGTATTTACCCTTGGGAAACCTCTCTTTCCTCAGATGTGCAAGCACCATGTACCCTACTTTGAGCTGAACATCCTTCTTCTTCAAATTTGCCTTCTCCTTGTACTTCTCCACACTCTTTTTCAGACTCTCCTTGACCTGCTCATGTATGTCCTTCATAGCTATACCAAACTCCTCTCCTTCTGCACTCCTTTTCTCCATTCCCCTCAGATCTCTCAACTCACATACACCTCTTGGGCCCATGCCATATATAACCTCAAAAGGACTTCTCCTTGTGCTCCGGTTGACTAAATCATTATAAGAATACTCTGCTTGAGGAAGTATGAGATCTCATGACTGATTATGCTCTTTGGTGAGGCACCTCAAAAAATTTTCTAGTGACCTATTGACCACTTTAGTTTGACCATCCATTTGTGGATGATAGGTAGAACTGAATGTCAAGTTTGTACCTAATTTCCTCCATAAGGTCCTCCAAAAGTGACCTATAAACTTAGTATCTCTATCAGACACAATGGTTAAAGGTATTCCATGAATTCTTACAATCTCTTTGAAGAAAAAACTAGCTATATGAGGTGCATCATTTGTGCTCCTACAAGCAATGAAGTGAGCCATCTTACTAAATCTATCAACAACAACATAAATGTTGTCATACCCTCTTTGTGTCTTAGGCAGTCCCAAAACAAAGTCCATGTTGATTGAATCCCATGGACGGTTAGTGTTATGCCTTGCATAACCACCCCATCTTTTTGCCTTGGTCAAAATGGGTCCCCCTTTTTGTTAATTTTTATATCTTGTTATTTTTCAAACAAAGTCTGGAGTCTTTTTGCTTTCAACACTTTGTTTATTTATTTTTAGTCTGTCGGAACCAGGGCCAGAACCAAATCGGGTTCTGAAACTTCAATCAAAACTCGTTTTGGGCCCCATCCCGACAGTCTATCTTTTTTATCTTTTCTTTTGTCTTCATCGGACCCGGAGCCAGAGTGGGCATTAAAGTTGGCATTTATTGAAAAATTGCAAAATTATAATCCATTCTGCCTCCGCCTCGGCTTTTCAACTTTTGGTTTTAGTCTAAGTCCTTATGTTAAGTTTTATTATGTCGGTCTTTTGTTTACTTTTTGTGTTTTGTTTTGTTTTATGCTTTGTCGGCGGACCCAGAACCGAAACATGAATGAAGTTAGGAAATTTCTTAAGTTTCTGAATCAGTTTCCATTTTGATTCAGCCCCCGCCATTTTCTTGGTCGTTGACTTTTTGACTGAAGTCGCATTGTAGTGAACTGTCAGTTTCCATTCTAGTTCCGACTCCGCCTAATTGCATTTAATGCATTAATGACAATTGCTCATGTAGGTAGAAATCCTCATTTTTACCTTCATTAAGGATTAAACAAATCATTATTATCATTGTTAAGAGATTAAAGAGCAAGGAAGAGCAACAACGGAGTTCATTTGAGTGAATCGATTGAAGAAGGAGAAGATTATTGCTTGCGAATCAGTTCAGAAGGTTAGCTGGGTTCTTTTTTGTTCGAGGTAGGGTTTCTTATCATCATTGTTCTTCATTTATTTATTGTTGCATTTTTTGTGTTTGCTTGTGCTTTGAATCATTTCATTTTAAATGAATTTGTGGTTCTTCATATGTTTGTTTGAGTAGGTTCTTGCTTTGTTTTCCTGGTTAATTATTCGTTTCTTTTGCTTTTTCTTTTGTTTATTTCTTTGTGTTTTAGGGCACAGTCGCTTTCATGTTTTAATTGTTATCACGTCATGCTATTTTGATTTGTAGTAAGTTAGATTTAAGTGGAATTAGTTAAAATTAGGAATTTACAGTGAGGTAGATTAAATTCATGTTTTTGCAGTGAGTTAGGGTTAATTGAATCTCGTTTTTACTTAGGGTTTTGTCACGCATTCAATCTGGTAAAATGGCAAGGGTTAAAATTTGTGCCCTAGTTTTATTGTGTTTTTTTTAGATTAGGGTTTCATGTGTTTTTGTGATCACATTTAAAAGATTAAAATATGATGCCCTAAAATACAATCGCCCCTGATCATATGGGGATGGTTCTATTGAGTTCCAGGTTAGCCCCATGTTGTTTTGAAAATTGCCTAGTTTGAAATCATGAAGTTCTGCGTTAAATTGTGAAAAATATTTGATGACGTCATGGCCAATATAGCCGGAGCCGGGATCGGAATTGATTTGGACTTTTGGATGTGTTGTTATGTTTAGTGTCAATTCCATCTTTCATCCTGACTCCGACTCCGCTTATAGTAAGGAGCTTTATTTTATAAAAATGTTTACTTGGCGGGAGCGGAACCGAACCCGAATATGTGAACAGAAAATCTAAAGGAAACCAAATCAGTTTCCATTCCAATTTCGACTCCGATTCCGACAGTGTGTTAAAAGAGGCTGTTTAGAATATGTTTCTGCCTGGTTCCGCCTCTGATGTATACATGAAAGGTATGGTTTTAAAGCATGTTTTATGATGATATTCAAAGATCTAATTAGAGGTTTTTGTGGTAGGAAAGCTAGAAAATGTCAGGAACAGCGGGAGAAGCTTCTCAAAGAAACCAGCCTACAGGGACATCAAAGGCAGTGCCTAAACCAAAGAAAATCAAGCCTGAACAATTGCCTTATACCTTGAGGTATAATCATAGGAGTCCTATTATCAAAGCCAGCAAAGTGGAATCTGACTGGTCAGACATCACTGATACAAACTTGGGCCAGTACAACTTTGAGGAGGCATATGCTGAAACGTTCAATGAGGATGCAACGCCTAGAATGAAGAGGATTGTTGAGTCTGGTTTGGCTCATATCACTTTGTTTCCTTTGACAATTCAATGCCCATAATTGATCTTAACATCAGCCAGTGCCTATAATCCTGCTACCAGATAGTGCATGGATTCCCAGAACAATGTGATAATTGATCTTACTCGTCAAGCATTGCAAAGTATATTCAATGTCCCGGATCCTAAGAAATTGGTGCAATTGGATGAGGCAGAAGCCTTAGAGAAGTACAGCCAGTACAAGGAATCCAATAAATCTCATTTGAATAAAAAGTGGTTGAAGACAGAGAAGAAATCTCTAAGCAAGCTTGTAGACCAACCAAAGAGGGTAGATTTCTACAACGAGGTATCAGATATAATTATGATACTATCTAGAGTTTTTGGGAAGAGAGATACATTTCGGTTCAAGGAATGGATGTTTCCTTTCATCCAGACAATCTTAAATAGAGCCCAGTAGTTTGATTGGCCAATGATCATATCCAATGCTATCCATGATCAGCTGACTAACATCAGAAACACTAAGTGTTTCTTTATGACTTCTTATATTGTATATGCAGCATCAAGGTTGGGTATCTTCCCAGGTTTAAACAGAGTGGGAATAATGGGAGCATTGGATGGACATAAGAAAGTGTGGGAGCACTATGACCAGTTGTCTCCACAAGTTTCTGAGACTCAATTCAGGAGAGTCAATGATGCATTCATATATGTAGTAATTAACCAATTGAATGGAGATGCAGGGTACAGGTTGAGTCAAGAAGCCATGGCATTCATTGCTGAATGGGGATGTTGGTACATTCAATACCCCAAATTCACATATTTTAGGTTAGCTAGTTTTGAAGGCCATCCACATCTACTTCCAAGGTGCTACAATAACAGGATAGTACTAATGGAGTTTGTATATCAGGCTCTTGGAGTTAATGCTCGGTTTGGAATAAAGCATAAAATAGGATGTCACAAGTTCCCCATGAAGTTGGGTGAGTATGGCTGTCAGCACTTGGTAGGAGCAAAGGTGGTTTGTAGTGAATTGATACAATTGAAGTTAGGTTTATATATAGCTCGTAGGCACTTTGATCCAAAGGGTAAGATGTATGCTTTGTTACCTTCGGTGTTTGACAAACATTTTAATCTATTAGAAGACTTATGGAGTGACCGACAAGATGAATATGATCTAAGAAAGAAGAATTATGAAATATTGTCTATCTCACTCATGTCAGAGCTTGGTGTTAAAGACAACATTCCTGACACATTGGTGGATGATGGAATTGTATTGGATCCATCCTATGAAGCTTTGAACATTGGCACCAAGAGCTTGGATCCAATTGACTGGGATGCTGAAGAAACCATTGAGATAAAGCAAATAGGAAGGACAGTCTTGGATCAAAGTGTTAACTGGTTGGTGTTAAGAACCAAAGCGCCTCAAGGAACCACTCCTAAAAAGGGTAAGGGATACAAAAGGATCAAAAGGAAGACACCTCCCAAAGAGCCATTGGATTTCTTTCCCCCAGACATCGAAGAGATAGAACTTGAGGTGATAGATGATGAAAAGGAAACACAAGAAGGGGATGTTCAAAAGGGATCGACTATTTCAACACCTACATTAGGTGAATCATCCGCACAAGTCCCACTTGTAAAGAAGTAGAGTAAATAAATTCAAAGGGGAGCTCTTCATAGTATGGCTAAGGTTGGAAAGGGCAAAGAAGTGAAAAAGGAAATTCATGATGTTGGGATAGATTCAGATAAGACTGAGTTAGAAAAAGATATGCAAGAAAATATGCCTCTAGAGGAGGATACTGAACAAGTTTTGATACCAGAGGATCAATGGAAGTTGTTTGAAGAGGCAAAGAAGGATTCTGATGCAAGAGTTGCAACCTTAGAGAAACAAAAGGAAATTGATGCCAAGGTACAAGCTGATGCTATACTGCACCAGCAACAATTAAAAGCTAAACAAATTGAAGCTAAGGCAACAACTGATGAAGTAGAGAGATAGAAAAGGCAACAAGAATATGAACTCAAGGTTAAAGAAGAGAATGACAAGTTGGAACTAATACAAAAGATTCATGACCTTGAAGAAGAGAAGGCAAGAAACCGAAGGGAAAAAGAAATCTTGATTGCTAAGTTAAAACTTGTAGAGGAAGCTCGCCAAAAAGAAGAACCAGAAAGTTTAAGAAAGGAAAAGGATGCCGAAGAGCTGGTGAAGAAGCAGAAAGAAGAAAAAGCAAAGGCAGAAAAACTTAAGGCTTTAGAGGCGAAAAGATTAGAGAAATAAAGACTAGAGGGTTTAGAAAAAGAGAAACTAGAAAAAGAAGCTCTAGAGAAGGACAGATTGGAAAGGGAAAAAGTGGAGAGAAATCGATTGGAGGAAGAGAGGTTGAAGAAAGAAGAAGAAGATAAAAAGATACAAGAACAAAAAGATAGGGAAGAGGCTAAAAGGCTTGTGCAGATGCATATAATGCAAGAACAACAAGAGAAATCAAGGGTTGACTCTCAACCCCAAGTGAATATGCAACCACCTTCTACTACTATTGCTTCCTCTTCCTCTATGATGACTACTGCTCCATGTGCTCCCACTTGGTTAAAACTGGACCTGCAGAAAAGGGCAGTAACACCTTCACAACCTCTCAATTGGGAGGATATGATGAAGGAGATTGAACAAGAGAGGCCTAAGAAGAAAGCTAAGATCCTACACTCTACCAGACTCATGGACAAAGGAGAGATTGTTGCTGAGTGTGCCATGCCAATGACAGAAAAGGAGGTAGGGGACATGCAGCTAACAGATTATCAGTTGAGTATTGTCAACTTGGGAAGGCCCACTAGGAATCAGCAGATGAACCTAATTGATGTAGTGGCTTCAACAACCAAGTCAAGAATGATAAAAGATAAACAAAAGAAGGATGAGCTTAAGGCTCAGTTGGATCAATTACATTAATTTTTGAAAAGTGTTTCCTCTTCGAGATCACAATAGGTAACGGCCATTGAGACTCCTATTTTGTTAAGCAAAAAGGAGGTAGATGATTTGGTGCAGGTCAGAGGCAAAGCGGAGATGGTAGATAGATGGGTAGATAAGTTGAATCAGGAAGTTGGTGAATTTTTTGCTGAAGGTTTTGAGGTTATTAAAGGGACATAAGAGTTAATAGGAGAAATGCAGCAATATATTGAAGCATTGGAGAAACAAGAAGAGGAGTATAAAGAGTATAGTCAGAAATTGGAGAAGGTTAGTACATTGCCTTTGACTACTCTTCTGGAACAATCAATACTTGAGGAGGATAATGAGGATTTTGTGGAGAAGACCTCTCGTATACTCTGATTTAGGACAAATTTCTTGTGTAAACATAGGAATGAGGTACAAGAGGCTGTTAATAATTTGACTGAATAGTTTGAGGAGCTGGAAGCAGTCATTGCTATTATTGTGGATGTAAATGTATTAACAAAAGAAGGCATGCCTTTGAGTCAGATCAAAGAGAAATGGGATGAAAGATTTAGAGAACTCATGCAGAAAGGAGATGATGGTGAAGATTTGATGATAGATCGGCTAATGGATGTCAAGGAAGAAATAAAAGATGCTAGAAGAGAGTTGGTAAAGATAAAAGATATGAGAGGGTTTGCTGCAGCAGAGTTGGAGTGAATCAAATTTGAAGATAGATGGGTTGATGGGCCAGAAATAGATGTATTACAGCAAGTCTTCGCCAGTTATGATGAGTTCATTGCAGATCCAGCTTCACATACATAAATCTCCTACATGCATGATTTTCTTCTTCTTTGCATGTTGCATGCAACACTGATAGTTTTGAGGTGCATGGCATTTTTCTCTTCTATTTTCTATTCTCTAGTTTAACTGAATGTCTAATGTAAGAACTCAAGATCAAATTGATCTGAGTTTCCAAGAGAATTTTAGTTCCTAAAAAGGTGGATGACCTAAAATAGAAGTGGAGTTCAATTTTTTGTATATCTATAAATACCCTTTGGGTATCATATTGTAAGGGTCGGCTAATTGAGAATAGAATTGGCTTACCTGAGATTAGGAGATAGAATTTTGTAGTGATTACTGAGATACATTGTTACTAGATATTTTACAGTTAATAAAATTACAAGTTTACGCAGTATGGTGTTAGAATGGAGTTCTACTTGATAAGGCTAATAAGTTATAATCTATCTAAATGCCAGTGATTGTGCTAAAGCATGCTAGTTTCTTATGTGATGAAAGTCATTAGAAGAAACCAGATTTAAGGATTATCTTGTTAGATTATCATTGAATTAAATTTATTGAAGTCTGTTGATCTATAATCTTGATGATGAATGAATGTGTGGTGTTTTGAAATCCTTGAAGTATTTGTGATATGTATTTGTGAAGTTAATTAAGCACCTAAAATGTATGCAATGGTATAGATTATTCTATGGATTGTGTCATCTTATGGTTTTCTTGATCTGATTGGAAAAACATTCATTGTTGAAGATATATGTCCGGATGCTAGATAATTTTTGTTCATTTTTATTGGTTTACCCTATGATCCATCTTTTTCTTTTGTTTGAAACCCCATTGATTTACTAAAATAGTTCGGTAAAATGAGTCATTGCTTGAATCTTTTGTTACTAGCACAGGCCCCTTGAATATTACAGTTGCATGAACCAATTGAGTGACACCAGATAGTTGAGAACCAACTACTAGGACCTTGGGAGTTAGGCTACTATATGTTGTCTTTCTTTTTCAGGAGAAATAGAGTAGAAATATTCTGTTTTAACGTTGTTTGTGTCATTTTCACCATCAACAGCTAGGAATTGGCAAAGGCTGGTAAAGACCTGCATTAGAACTTGTTCCTTTAGCTCTTTGACACACCACACAACTCTCTACAAACCTTTTTACATCCACGTGCATTCTTGGCCAATGATAGAACCTTTTGACCTGCTCCAAGGTCTTATCATACCTAAAGTGTCCACCCAAACTACCACAATGATTTTCTCTGATCATATTTTCCCTCATAGAACACTTTGGCACACACAACTGAGCACCCTTGAACAAAAAACCATCTTGCAGTACAAAATAAAAATAATCACTATGGAAAGCACCTTGTGACTGATTGCAAATAGTAAAAACATTCTTAAAATCATCATCATCTTGATACAAACCTATCAATGCATCCACTCCTGCACTTTGTAGTTGAATCTCTTAGACCAACATGGCTCTCCTACTTAGAGCATCAGTAACCTTGTTTTCTTGCCCATTCTTATGCTTGATGGTGAATGTATAGGCCTACAGATACTCCATCCACTTCATGTGCCTTTGACTCAACTTGTCTTGGCTATTCAAGAAGCTTAATGCATGATTATCTGTGAAGACAATGAGCTCCTTTGGAAATAGATAATGCCTCCACTTCTTGATGGATTGCACCATTTCATAGAGCTTTAGGTCATATGAGGAATACTTCCTTTTGGCCTCATTGAGTTTCTCACTGAAAAATTCCACCGGTCTCCCTTCTTGACTGAAAATTGCACCTATGGCATACCCGCTTGCATCACATTCAATTGTGAACAACCTGTTAAAGTCAGGGAGAGTAAGAATAGGTTGTTGAGCCATGCTTGTCTTCAAGTATTCAAAACTCCCCTCAGCCTCATCAGTCCATTGAAACTTACTCTTCTTGTCCCCTTTGATGGTATCAATGATAGGTGAACAAATGTGACTAAAGTTCTTAATGAAATCCCTATAGAAACTAGGTAAGCCATGAAATCTCCTTACCTCTACTGCTGTTTTAGGAGTTGGCCAACTGACTATGGATTCTACCTTTGTGGGATCCATATTCAATGTCCCCTCTAAAATCACAAAACCAAGGTAAACAAGCTCCTTCTTTAGAAATTCACACTTCTTGAGATTGACCATCAATTTATCTTTATTTAGTTTATTCAATACCTTATCTAGGTGTTGTAGATGGTCCTCCTTTGTCTTGATGTATACAAGGATATCATCCAAGTATACCACCACAAATTTTACTATGAAGTGTTTTAGGACCTCATTCATTAGCCTCATGAATGTGCTTGGGGCATTAGATAACCCAAATGGCATCACTAGCCATTCATATAAACCCTCATTGGTCTTGAAGGTGGTCTTCCACTCATCTCCTTCCCTTATTTTGATCTAATGGTATCCACTTTTTAAATCAATTTTTGAAAAGTAACATGCACTTGCTAAACTATCCATTAAGTCCTCCATTCAGGATATAGGGAATCTATATTTGATTGTGATCTTATTTATTGCCCTTGAGTCATTACAAAGCCTCCAATCTGCATAATTTTTAGGTACCAAAATAGTAGGCACAACACAAGGGTTCAAGGTCTCCCTTATTATCCATTTGTCCAAAAAGTCTTGAACCTGATTTCTTATCTCTTCATTTTGCTTAGGTGTCATCTTGTATGCTGGTTTATTTGGAAAACTTGCACCCGATATAAGGTCAATGTGATGACTCACATTCCTGATGAGTGGCAAAGAATTTGGTAGTTCTTTCACCACTATATCTTCATACTTTTCCAATAGGACCTATACGTCCTTTGGTATCTCTTTTCCATTTGTTGCTACTACATCTAATATGGGCTTACAAACAATGGAATAACCAATTTCTTCCTCCTCTAGATCCTTCAAAAAATCCTTTTCTTTAACCACCATCACACTTGGTCCCTCGTGGATAGCACCATCATCTTCTTGCAGAGGTGTGAGAGTGTATGACACTCCATCTTTATCATTGACATAGATATTCTTCTGCCCATCATGCTTGGCCTTTCTAGATCAAATTGCCAAGGTCTTCCATGGAGTAAGTGGCATACATCCATGGGGATGATGTCACACAATATTTTATCTTTGTAGGCACCTATGTTAAACTCCAACAAGTCTGCTCATTAACAAGCACTTGCTGACCCTTATTGAGCCATGAAACTTTGTAGGGTGTTGGATGAGGATTCCTTTCATTTTAAGTTTCTCTACCATCTCCAAAGACACAAGATTATCACTAGAACTAAAATGTACCACTACCTTACATACCTTTCCTTGTGACTTGCAAGTTGTCCCAAACAATGATTTTCTTTGTGGGGGATCCTTGGTGGTTGGCACCTTGATTAGTGTCCTCCTTAACATCAAAGATTCACCTACCTCTGGAGTAACATGTAGTGAAGGTGAATTCACACTTTCATTGTCCTTCTCATGTACTATTTGAGTCCTCCTCTCACCTCCATGAGAACTTGCACCTTGTTTGTCCGGGCACTTCCAAGTTGGGTGTCCAAATTGGTTGCAATTGTAGCACCTTCCATAGAAAGTATTATATCCTCTCCCTTGTCCATTGAACCTTCCTCTACCACCAAATATCGTTCCTCTAAAATTACCTCTACCATTTGACTCTCCACTTTGTTCTTGTTGGTTGCTTCATTCACCTTGTGGATTTTGTGACTGCCTTCTTGCACCAAAGTTGCCTCTACCGCTGAATTTTTTTCCTCTTCCTCTTCCTCTTCCTTGCTGCTCTTGCTTTCTTTTGATTCTTTCCTTTTCTCTAGTTGCCAATTGGAAACAATCCTCAACTGTCCTAGGAGTTGTGAGACCAATCTCATCTTGTATGTTGAATCTAGGGCCATTCAAGTACCTTGCCACTTTCTCTACCTCATCTTTAGTATTTCCTTACCTTATGCTCAATTTATGAAATTCCTCAGTATATGCCATTACATCTAACTCCTTTTTCTTTAAATTTTACAGCTTCCTAAAGGTTTGTATTGCATAGTCTGCAGGTAAGAGTTGTGTCTTCACTTTGGCTACCATCCGATCCCATGAGCTTATCTTTGACTTTCCCTTATTAATTATTTCATCTTGAATGTAGTTCCACCATGTTAGGATAGGGCCCTTCAACTTAGTCTTTGCAAATTTCACCTTATTGTTGTCTTCTATCTCCTCAAATTCAAAGAAGTTGTCCAAAGCATCTACTTCACTATCTAATTTTCCACCATACATTGGTACTTCCACCACCTTAGGAATGTTTTCACCCTTTACAACCTTTAACATCCTAACCATTCTCTTTTCTTTAGGGTCCAATTCTTCATCCTCTTCTTGGACTCCTGCTAGAGGGTTCTCACTCTCACCCTCTTCTTCCTTATCACTTTGGTCACCACTGACCTTTCCTCTCCTCTGATTCTTTTCCAAGGATTCTATTCTTGCAAGGGTTCTTCTTTTGACTCCTTGTAGAGCTTTTCCTTTTGAAGTAACCACTCTTTCAATTATTTTACCTCTTTGGCCATTGGATTACCCTTTGGAGGCATTTTTCTTATGCCCACTCTCACTTACTTCCCACTCCAAATCAGAACCTTCGCTCTAATACCACCTGATGTAGATCAAGGGTGGATTAGCTTTTTCTATCTCTTCTTAACACAATTTAATCACAACTTAAGAATCTAGACCTCTACAATGGTGATTTTCACTAACATGCTAGTCTTTCCAACTAGGTCTCCAAAATGGTGTTTTTTGGCATATCTTCTAGAGAAGGTCATCTCAACTTGAAACCCAAACCTTTTCAGATACTCATTAGGCTCTATTCTAACATATATTCCTAGGGATGTGGGTTGTTTTGGAACAAAACACACTAATATGATTTGCTACACTTGAAACTAGGCCAATTAAGCCACTTTTACAAAGCAAGTGCTAATAATCCTTCTCCCAATCACCTAAAATCTTCACCAATTTATTTAACAAGTCACATAGGGTCACAATCATAATATTTTTGCAACAAAACACTCTCCCAATTTGTTTTCCCACTATTTCACTAACCTACCTAGCCTAACACATGAGGATGCTAGGCTAGGGCTTTGACAAAAACACCTCTAAGATCCATCCCTTGCTCCAAGAACAAATAAAAAATGGAAAACACATCTAAATCCACCATTCCACTGAGTTTGGCTAATCTACAATGGTGGAATAGTTTGAAATTTACATTTTGCTCTCAAAACCCTTGAAATGGAGGGTTTCTAGGTGGTCTAAAGTAAAAGGCTTCAAACTAGCTTATTTCCTGATGAAATTACACCACACTGAGTTAAAAAGAAAGCTAAACCTTATTAGAGACCTTCCACATAAGTCTCAGCTCATGAAAGTATAGTATGGGGCCATACAGAATGAACAAACACATAAAATGACACAACATTATAGAAAAATAGAGCTTCTTCACTTTTTCCCTTCACCAAAAATTACAAATCCCTGTGCCTCAAAGTTTGTGAGGCTAAAACCATCACATGCAACTGTCATCCATCAGTTACAAAACAAGAATACTCAAGTGACCATTCAACTTCTTCAAACATGCAATATTGCCAAGTTGCAAAAGCAACTTTTACATTCTTGCAACAACTTTTAACCAATGCCTAGAAATGACCCTGCATGACAACACATATGCAAGAATAGTTTGATTTCAACCTTATTACATTCATAAAATTACAAACACTCAAGACTCCTAAATGCATCATTAGAACTAACATGACCATGGTGCCTCTGCACCACATCCTTCAATCCATTTTGGGTCCCTATGTCCCAAAATCCATATACACTCCTCCATCTCAATCTAAAAATCCAAAATCCACTTCACTTTCACAACTACACCTTTCAATGTGTGTGCCAATTGTGGCATTGACAACATTCTCATCCACTCAGCCACAAGTCTTTCATCAACCCATCCATTATCCAACACCTATTTTCCATCCTTCTCTCCATATTATTAAATAGGCCCTTATCCATCTTAATCTCCCTCACCATTATTCTACCAATGTCTACGAGCATATTTCGAATTGGCATGGTCTATTATAACACTTATCCAAGGGATACCATTCATGGAACTAGAGTCTTGAGTCCTTCCTCCATCTCCCGATCATGCATCCACTATCTTCCAATCCCATTATCCACATCATTATATTCATCCCCTTCCTTCCATATCATTTCAAAAATCTAAAAAAAAGAGAAATTAAAAAAAAATTAAAGAGAAAGCATTCATCCATAATACACCTTATCCATATAATCTATGATCCCTCATCCCTTATCCATCATCTTATTTAATCCAATCCTCCTTTTCTACCTTTGACCTTGACAAGGCTAAGGATCTTAATCATGTATCCTTCCTTCCACATCTTATCCCATCCTACAATATCCTCCATCTCATATCCCTCATTGTATTTCCTTCCTCCATTATTCCATCCTATCCAATTCATCCCCCCTTTTAACCCTTGATCTTGATAAAAAAACTAGGGGAAAATATACATGCATGCTTTGGAAAATGCAATCCTTACTTCATCTATCATCCATATCCTTTATGCACTGTCATTCCATTGCATGCATCCTTTATTATCTTACATCCATGATTGCACTACCTCTAATGTGGGGCATCTTGTTCCTTTGCAACATAGTCCTTGGAGATCCATCCTCCTATTCTCCACCCACCATCCTCTTATCTCTCATCTATATCCATCTACTAAATTCATCTATCTCCTATCTAAATAATCTCTTTATCCTTCCATCCTTTTACCAAGGCTTAGTTCTGCCTTGTCTTTGGTTCCCATCCATTCCTCTATCCTAATCATCCTATCCTCTATCCAATACAAAAAATTTGAATCCAATCCATCCAATGAAATCCATCCTAATCCATGCAATCCAATCTTGCAGTCTATCTCATCATCCATAAAAAATCCATGATCTTAATCCAGATAAGTTGAAATCTATTGATCCACTATCCAATTATCATCATAGAGAATGTATCCTTTCTAATACACATGTTGTTCTTATCATTAACAACACAATACTTGGGGTATGCATTGTTCTTATCATTGACTTTATTATCCTCATCATCATAAATCAACCATTCCATTAATCATTTTTTTAACTTGATTGGAGCAATATCTTGGTTTTCTTTTGGCTTGTTGTGTATGTTTTCTTGTTACTTGTATGTTTTATCATGGCGTTTAAAATCTATTGCCACAAGGGCATCATGGTCTTCCATATCATGGTGTTATAAGGCATATGTTTGCATTTGACCTTTTTGATCATGTACTTGGCACATTATCATCATGGTTCCTTATACCTTAGTGCATAATTCCAAGTACAATATCAAATATATGTTGCTTATATCATTGCAACATGATGATCATCCATCATCCCTCTTCATCCACCATCTTTTTCATCCTTAGCTATTTTTGTCTTTTTCCATCCATCTTTTCCTCTATCCTTTTATCCTTCATCCTATAGTCCTCTCATCCATTTCAAGAGAACACTCATGTTCTTTGAAACTACATGTGTTCTCAATGGGGAATACCTAACTCCCATCCTAACCAGTGAATAGGGCATCATGCCATTATTCCTTATCCCTTCCTACCCACTATATTTTATTCTTCTTTGAAATGATGTTACTTATTTTAGTCGCAACATCATCTCAAAGAGGGGAATAATGTAGACACTTAAAATATAACCTTACACAACCACACCTTAGCCTATCCTAAGCCATTAATTAATTAAATAATATTGATTTAATTAATTAATTTATACCATCACCTTTATCCACCATTTTAATTAAATAAATTTTACATTCATTTAATTAAATATATCCTTATCCCCAAATCCTCCAACTAAATTAATTAATCCTCAATTAATTAATTAAATTTAAACTTGTCATCATGTGACAAGTGTCCCTCTCACATGTCTAGCTAAGACCTCATCTAGATTCATTGAACTTAGACACTCCCCAAAATTCAAACTAACTTTCCATCTCATCTATTCATTTCATATCAAACCTCTTAATCGTAGCCATTCACATAAGGATGTTTCCTTAATGAACTTCTTAGACCTAGACCTTATACTTGTCACATGACTACAACATTTGATCCCAACCCTAATCCTCAATTAATTCTAGTCATCGATCAACTAATGCATCTTGTCCCTTGATTTATCTCATGAAATTTCTATAAATGAGAGGTCTTCCATCCCATTTGCATAATCCACTCTTATGCTACAATTATGATGGCCAAATTTCTATTGAATCATATTGATCATAATATCATGTTTTTGGAATCATGAGCAACCACATCCAATCTATCAATCTGTCAACATATCATAATTGATATTTTTGAGGTTTCCATCTATTTGGTTTAATCTAAGATAGATTTGATGCATATTTTATTTATCTCATTTGCATGCATATAACATGTAATGTATCCAACAAATAGATTATGAATCTCTTTATTTTTTTCATGCTTATATACACAAGTACTGAGAAACTATCCAATAAGAGCTATATCTACTTCTCAATCCCTTCCTAATAATTCTATAGTCAACTCTCATAAAAAGGAAAATACTTGGCTCATGTTTATGATCTCAACCCAGATAGCTTCATACCTATGAAATCTCATTATAGAGGGAAGCCTTTGAATCAAAATAAAATAGATCTACCAAGAGAAAAATTAATAATAGATTTAATGTCCTTGAAAATTTTGAATATCTTAGATCTGCCCTAGTTTAGAGGCCCTTATTTGATCGAGTTGGATCTCCTTGATTATGGTGTTCCTTTTGACCTAATAGAAACTATGATCTTATTAGCTTGTAAGTTTACCCGAATGAGAGGGTTTCTCTCTCTCTAAGATAAAATGAGGACTTAGGCATGAGGAAGTTGATGATGTTGACACTAATATGATGTAGCCTCTCCCTTTAATACAAATACTTATTTTGAATGCTATATATATTGTGTCTTGTCAAACGCTTCTCTAGCTCAAGATGAAAATGATTATTATAAGAAGAAATCTCCTCTTCTTTTAGGACTATAATAAAAATATTTTCTCAAACAAGCTCTTCAAAGTTGTGAGGAGAAAAGATCAAGAGAAAGTAAAGATGAATAAGGAATCCTTGGTGGAATTCGGTGTTACTTAGAAATTAGATGCCCCCTTCTTTGTTCCCCATAAATGATAGTGATATCATGAAATACTAAAGGTTTGGATTGCACCCCTAATCAAAAGGTTGTTAATGACCTTATTTAGGACTCTACTATCATCTTTCTTTAGGAAATATTTTGTTGTTGTTGAGGAAATGGTTTCTCTTTCCTCTAAGATCTAAAAAGGAAACTAGTATCAATGTATTAGAGCTCAAGGACATGTTGGAGATCTAGATTGTTTATGGGATCTTCATAAACTTACTCCCTTTGTATGTATATCCTATAAATATTCTTCATACTTGGTCTGTTCTTGTTTTGATTTAGGTGGCTCCATTTTCATATCCAATATTTATGCTCCTACAAATTTAAATCCTCCTATAACATCATATTAGATATATTTGCTCTATATTTCCTTGTATTCCTTCACTCATGGTGGGATATTTTAATGTTATTATAAGTATAGATGAAAATATTAGTGGCTCTACTCACTTAGATCCTTCTTCCCCATTATTCAGAGAATTTTTCTTTTCTAAACCTTTTGGATTTTGAATTGAGAAATGATCTCTTTAATTGAAAAAAATGTGGTTTAGACTCTATCTTTGAGTGTCTTGACAAATTTTTAGTCTTTAACTATTGGACCAGTGTCAGTTTGGTCTCATCCTATGATATTTCATATTTTAAGGTATCAAATCATTGGCCTATTAAGTTTTCATCTTTTATTTTTCCTCTTTTGAAAAAAGTGCCCTTTTAGGTTTCAACAATTGTGGCTCAGAGATCATGTTATTCATGAAGACATGGTTACATAGTGGTTGAAGGGAAAGAACCCTTTTTCTACTATTATGTATTCCTTCTTCAAAATACTTCTATTTGTCAAGCTCAAGCATAAATAATGGAACATATTTATTTTGGAAAAAAGGAAATAGGTGTAGGAAAATTTGGATGACATCATCTTTTAGATTAGGGACTTTGGTATGTGAAACAAAATTTATATAAATAAAAAACATTTCTAAATAACCCCAAGAGAGAAAAATATGTAAACAAGTATTCAAAATCCATAATGCAAAAAAATAGACAAATGTACCATTAAGATGGTAGTAAATGTACCCTAGGAAAACCCTCAAAAGGGAAAAACTCAAACTCCAAAATCACTCACAAACTGAATGCATTACCTCATGAATAAATATTTCAATACATCATGGAAGGCTTCTAAAATAACAAGCTCCCTAATTACACTCCATATGAACACGAAAATAAGAATCATGTAACTACACATCCTAATCCATACTTCTTCTCCTCACATATGTAACTTATAAGAGATGCTCAATCAACCTTAGCAAATGAGCCAAAGACTATACAAGTCAACCTCAAAACTTACTCCTTATGCTCTCTGATTTCTTGATGATGGATCATGGAGTGTGATTAGAAACGTTGATGCAAAAAATACAAACACAATCTAATCCAAAAGCCTCAACAACAATTTTAATGGATTGTTGAAATTTATTATCTCTAAATACTCATGTACTTGATTTTATATAAAAAATATTGCATAGAATGGCCAAGTGATATTTTATAACACACGTGCCTCTAAACCATAAGCTTTAAAAACCATGAATCCCACATTAAATTTTTGGTGCTAAGTTTTTCCAATATTAAGTATTTTTAAATGTGATATCGACATTAAATATTTTTACCAATGTAACACAACATATTCTAGGACTTGCGAGAAATTTACTTTCAATATACAAGGTAAATGATTCTGGAATGCATGCGACATTTGATAATTTTGGTTGTAGGTTGGTAAGAGGGAGTTTGGTGATAGCTAAAGGATCTCAGATAGGGACTTTGTTTAGGCTAAATTCCTCTACTTTTCACTCTTCCAATGTAAATAGCACTGAAAAATGCATGTATGTTGTGGCACCATAGATTGGGTCATATTGGTGGAAAAGGTCTTAAGACCATTCTTAATAGAAAGTTGGTTGACAGTATTTCTAATTATTCTCTTGGAAAAATGATTTTTGTGAGCATTGTGTGTTTGGTAAAAAAGAAAGATCTTTATTTCCTAATGGAACTAATAAGGAAAAGAGATTATTATAGATCATTCATTTGAATGTATGTGGACCAATGGATGTTGACTCTTTGGGTAAATCTTGGTACTATGTCTCTTTCATTGATGATGTCTCAAGATACACATGGATTTATTTTATGCGTTCTAAATCTAAAGTTTTCACTAAGTTTAAGGAACTTAAGGCCTTAGTTGAGAAGCAATCAGATTATAAGATAAAAGTGTTGAGATTTGACAATGGGGGTTAATATTGTTCCAAGGAATTTGATAAGTTCTATAAGCATGCATGTATTGTTTGGCAGAAGACTACTCCTTATACTCCCCAACAAAATGGGGTAGAAGAAAGAATGAACCAAACCTTGATGGAGAGATCTAGGAGCATGTTGAGTGGTGCTAAGCTTGATAGATGCTTTTGGGTAGAAGCGGTTGATATTGCTTGTTATTTGATTAATATATCTCCTTATTCAACTCTTGTTGATAAAACTCCTTATGAAGTGTGTATAGGTAGAAATCCTTCCGTTTCACACTCAAGGGTCTTTGGTTGTGATGATTTTGTTCATGTGCCTTAGGAGAAGTGATCTAAATTGGATCCAAAAGATCATAAATGCATCTTCGTTGGTTATAGTGACAATATAAAATTTTATAAGCTTTGGAATCCTCTAACCCACAAAATGATATTTTATAGAGATGTGATTTTTAGGGAGTTTAGAGCTTACTTAGGAGAAGAAGAACTGAGGGAGAAATATAAGACAAAGAAAGTACACTGTGAGACAAAGATTAAGAAGCGGGAAGATACACATGTGGAAGAACAATCAAATGGATCTGAGGATGGAGAAGAAGAAGAGGGTTCAAATAGTTCAAAGGATGTGTAGGATGAGCACAAAAAAGAAGAGGGATAGGTAGAGCCCATTACTCCTACCTTGAGGAGATACACAAGGAAACATAATCTAGTTGATAGGTATAACCCATCCAATTTCCATTGTTTATTTTCTTTGTTGAGTATTGACGATGAACCTAGATCCTACATAAAGACTCTCTCTTTAAAGGAAATCGAGTCTTGGTTGCAATCCATGTAGGAGGAGATGATGGCTTTGGATAGTTGTGACACCTGAGATCTTGTTAGTTTTCCCAAAGGAAGGAAACCCATTGGATGCAAGTGGGTATTTAAATTTTTTTTTTGAGAAGATGGTCGGTTAGAGTGGTACAAGGCCAAATTAGTGGCTAAGGGCTACTCCCAGAGATAGGGAGTTGATTTTGGTGAGATTTTCTCTCCTATCATTAAATTAACTTCTATTAGATTCCTATTATCTATTATTGTTTCTTATGATTTTGAGATATAGAAAATGGATATTAAAACTACTTTCTTGCATGGGGATCTTGAGGGGGAAATTTATATGTGATAGCCTAACAGTTTTGTTGTGAAAGAAAAATAATAATTGGTTTGCAGGTTGAAGAGATCTTTGTATGGTTTGAAACAGTTGCCAGGATGTGGTATTATAAGTTTGATGCTTTTGCATTGAATTTGGGTTTTCTTAGGAGCTAGGAGGATCATTGTGTGTACATTAAGGTTATTGATGATCATTTTCTAATTATTACTTTGTATGTTGATGATATATTGTTTTTTGGTAATTGCAAGGTGATGATTAGTGAGCTCAAGACATAACTTTTTGGCACATTTAATTTGAAGGACTCAGGGCTAAAAAATATATTCTTGGGATGGAAATCAGAAGAGATCGGGTTCATAGAAAGCTTTGGTTAAGTTAGAGTAAGTATCTTGATACCATTTTGCAGAGGTTTAATATGCATGATTGTAAGCCAGTTAGTATTCCATTTTCAGTTGGTACTAAGTTGAGCTTAGATATGTGTCCTAATTATAATGATGATGTTGAGGATATATCTATGGTTCCTTATGCTAGTGTCATTAGTATTTTTATGTAAGAAATGGTTTGCACTAGACCAAATATAGCCCAAGCAGTGGGAGTTCTAAGTAGGTTTATGTCTAACCCTAGTAGAGAGCATTGGAGTTTTGTTAAGAGGGTGTTTAGATATTTGCAAGGTACTGATTACTATTTGGTTTATCATGGTATTGATGATGTGGAAAAATCATCAGACATACAAGGATTTTTTGATGTAGATTGAGCAGGTGACTTGGATAGTCGAAGATCCACCAATGGCTATGTATTTACTTTGTTTGGAAGAGCAGTGGTTTGGATGAATAAGAGACAGATCATAGTTTCTTTTTCCACCTCTGAAGTAGAGTATATGGCTGCTACACATGCCTCTAAGGAGGTGGTATGGTTACAAATACTTGGTAATGATAATGGTTTTGGTTGCAGGATAGTTAGGATTGGATCTGACATTTAAAAAGCTATTTGTTTGACCAAAAATCATATGTATCATGCTCGTACTAAGCATGTTGATGTTTATTATCACTTTGTGTGAGATATGGTTGAGAATGGTAAGGTCTTGATAGAAAATTTTGACACTTTGGACAATTTTGCAGATTCTCTTACGAAGCCAGTGACCACAGTTAAGTTCTCTTGGTACAGGAAGGCCATGGGCCTTGATCATTGTACTTGATTTTATGTTTTGTATCTCTTCAATGTAATTAAAATGTATAATGTCAAGTGGGAGAATTTTAGGATAAGGTGACATCAACCTTGTAATCCTATGTCATATGTATGTCTCCACATTCCTTGGAATGTGTTCTAGGGGACATGAGAGAAAAATATTAAATTTTGGGTTGTAATTATATTTTAAAGAGGATTTGTTTTTGGTGGAGGTTACACATCAAATACAGATAAAGCATCTTTCCTAGGCATCCAAAATTTTATATTAAAGGTTTTGAATGAGTCTTTCAATATTGGAGAAGAAAAGGTGTCCGTTGTTGTTCCATCGGGAAGTGGAAAGGTCACTCGAGCATCCATAAAGGAAGGAGTTGGATAGGCTATGGGTTTGGTGCCCATGTTGAAGTATTGAATATTCGATTAATATTTTATTATATCTTTTGGTTCTCCATGAAGATGGGGCATAGTTTTTTGTAGGTGATTTTTCACCTCTTGTTTTGGTTTACCATTCGTGGTTTTACCTCCCACAATTTCTATAAATTGGAGCCATGGGATGGTAGTTTCATATTGAGTTCTTGCAAGTAACAGGGTGCTACTAGGTTGATTAGAGATCAGTAGTGAAGTGTATTATTGTGTACTCCCATTTGAAGATTAATAATATACTTTTCCTCTTTTCTTGGTTGGATTTTTTTCCCAAAAGGGTTTCTCCACGTAAAACTAGTATCTCATTTCGGTTGCTGATTTTTATATTGTGATGTTTTCTACAATCACACATTTATTTCTGATTTGGTACTCTAATTTTCAGATCTGAATTCACTCGCATAAGTTCATATTGTTTCTTTCCTTCACCTTGTTTTTTGATAGGAACATCCATATTGATATATAAAATATGCAAACTAAATAGTTGTAACATAACTCTCACAAATAGTCTCTATAGCTCTCCAAAGTTCATTACATAATAGAAGAAAAATATTAAAGAGTCCACATATTATCTCCCAAAAAAGTAAATAATGAAATATAAGATCAACAAATGATGACAATAGATCTATGAAAACCTCAAACCAAATGTATGTGAACATAAACCTCTAAGAAGAAACACAAGACCATCAAGAGAGAACAACTTAGAAAATATATGTAGCATGTCCTACTAACACCTCTAAGCATTGAAGTTATGACAAGTAATATCTTCAAAAAACCACAAATAGAAATCCTTATAAAATCCAACCATTCAACTCAAAAATCAAGCATATAATATGTATCAATGTAATAGTATATAAGCCAAAAAACAAATATCCATCCCCAAAACCAAGAAAGAATCCCAAAAAATTCTCTACACTCCTAACAATTATCTTCATAAGAAACTTGTATACATAAGGTGACAAATAAAATGAATCCATACCAAGTAATCCTCAATAAGCCCTCCAAACCTAACATCCATAGCTTAATACTCATTCCCATGAGAAAATAAAGAAGAAATCAAAATGCATCTATAAATAAGGTGGCCAATACTTATTTGATGACTCACCATTGAGATGAACAAGAGTGAGGAATGATATTGATCCTCTAGGGCACACCAAGCCACAATGATTCTATATAAGAATTATATCCTCAATAGGTCCATGTTGAACTCATTTCCAACCCAAGTGTAGGCTCCTTGGTATTCCTATTAAAACCTCATCAAATAATAACTATCTCAACATGCAATCTCTAATAAATAAATATCTCTAGCCTAACCCAAATATAAAATAGGTTTATAATCAATCATCTCATTCCAATTGAACTACAATATAAAAAAACAATAATTAGAAGCTCTCACAAGAAAAAAAACCACACCACTCATCAATCAGATTATCACAAATCACCACCAAATCTCCATGATTATCTTTATGATGTTAGTGAATGATACAAAAATTAATAGACTAACTACCTTGTTGGTTGAATGAGGTTGATGTAGGAAATTAGTTTCTTCATCCTAGACAAGAAGGGAGAGCATCACCAAAGAGAGGGAAGCAGATATGGAAGAATGACATGATCACCATGACCCCAATAACTCTCTCTCTCTCTCTCTCTCTCTCTCTCTCTCACTAAGTGATGTCTCATTACATATTTTGTGTTAGATGTTCACCTTGATTCATTGGTGAAATGGTACCTTTTGTTGTAAAATCATTTTGGTTTTAGTTGTTCTTGTCTCTTTGGTCATTTTACCATGATAAGTCATTTTGACTTCATGTCTTGCATATTTTATGGTCAGTATATTCTAAACTTGACATGATTTTATCTCAATAAGATTGCATGATCATTCATTTATGAAAAATGTTAATATATATGTATACACACACATATGTATAAATATATGAATGAATGCATATGAGAAAATTGTCTATTAGATGAATACATACATATATATAATATGCATGTATATATACATACATACATATTCATATATATCCACACACACACACACACACACGCACACACACACACATATATGTATGTATATGTGTGTGTGTGTGGGTTAGTGTAGGATAATGATGGGCCAAAAAATGACAATAGGAAAAAAAAAGTGTTTTTAGTTAGCCAAAAGAAAAAAATGGATATCCATTTTGAAAAACAAGACATATTCATTTCCTACAAGAATTTTTTGAAGGGCACACAATTTTTCAAGGGGGGGGGGGGGGTGAATCAATAGATCTAATGAATTCAAATCTCTTAACTTCAACTTAAAATATCAGATCATGCAACTTGAATCTTCACTATTACTAATCAAGCAATGAGCACACATTCACATAATTGAACACCAGATATACATGGAAACCTAAGATGATAAAAACAACTGTGAGAATAGCTACTTGGATCTACTGTCCAAATCTAGCCTCACAAAGCAGAAATATAATGAAGAAATTTACAACATAAAGTAGGCACCAACCTACCAGAGACATTAATTCCCAATTGTATTTGTAGGCACCAACCTATTGGAGACATTAATCCCCAACATAACAATACAAGAGGTAGAACACCAGTCCTATCATATTACAAAGATAAATCTTGTATATGGCTAAATACATCTCATACACATGCCAAAGTTACAATTGACACTCTTCCACACTACATATGGTATTATGATACTAGTGCACACACTGAAATGAACTTCTCTTCAATTTACACCTACGCACAAATTTTCTTCACACTGATGTAATTATACTTCACATTATGCATTTGTGCAATATAGAAATATATACATGACATTTTATCAACACTCTTCTATTTCAGTTAGGGATCTGCAAATAGCTAGGATGACATAAAGTGGACCTAAATTCAAATTACATGAAACTTGTAACAAGTCGGTCCAAAATTAAATTTTGTTGTCGCTAAAATAACATGATGTCATGCGCTACCACAGGAACCTTGACCAAGTCCTATCATGCCACCACATAATATTTGAATTTTTCATGCTACCAGTCGTTATCGTACAAGCCTCAAACACCAATCGGTTGACAAAAAAACACAAAAAAAACCTTCTATTACTTTAATCTTTCTGTATGCTGAACATATCCTTTAAAAAATCTAGAATATGATAGAAAATGTGTAGATATACTCTCCTCTCAAACCAAAGAGGAAAAAATGCCTCCAGAAGGGAGACCTGAGAAACACTGAACTTGATAAATACTGAGATGAAACATTCCAGTACAATATTTCAAACCACCATTGTCATAGTGAATAGATACATGCATGATATTGCAAGCATACACCAATTACACCAGCTTTCGAAACACCTACACTCCTCAATATAGCTAATAATGCATATTTCTTCATTTAGTGATATGATTGATATGACAATACAATTACCAACATAAATAGGTATGCAACAACACTAAACTTCTGACATACAACATACTTAGATAGTAACATATATTTCTAAAAATCTCTATAACTCAAAATGATATGACAAGGGAATATAATGATAATTCATGCACTAATTATCCTTACACCCTTGACACAATGAACTCATTTGAAATCAATCCTCTTACTACATCTATGCCAATCTATAGTGTCGTAAAATTACACCCCGTGGCAATTTCACACTTACTTATTTAGCTCATTGCATTTATGGAAAAATCATTACATGAGTTAGAATTTCATGATTTGAACTCCATAAGGGACAGTGATGAATTGTTATCAGTCTGCCACCTCATTTCTTGCAAAGTTATGAATTGGACACCTACGCAATGCACAAATGTTCACACAATGCACTAAGGTTCCCAAAATTTTTGAGTTTAAATGAGGGAAACTTGATAAATTTTCCCATGACATGTGTTGTCATGGAAGAATTTTGAGTGTAACGATTCTTCTTGCCTGTGCAACTTCACAAAAAATCTCTTTCACCTTCATTCTTACTATTTTTCTCTCTAGCTTGCTCTCTCACTTTCTTCTCTTCAACATCTCTTCTCTATGACAAAGCTTTGTTGGATTCACATATCGTCAAAAACTAAGGTTATCTTGCAAGAATTCAACATCTCATCTATCAAGCCAAGAGTGAGCCATGAACTATTGGTAACACTCTCTTGTTGCACTACCTTGTATTGTCTATTTTCCAAAATACTTGTCTTGTCTATATATTTTGTGATACACGTTCTCCTCCATAGTGGGGATTGTCTTTATCACACATATCTTCTACTTTATTACATATCTTGTCTATTTTTCTATCTATCTAGTTTTCTATTGAGGTAGAAAAACCAAAATGGGGGTTTGATTGAGGCAAGCCCCAAAATAACCCCAATATTTTTTGTCATCTTGGCTGTGTGTAGGTTTCTAGATTCGAAGAGGTGGGTACTTGCTAGTTTTTTGGTTTTTAGCCCTTGATCTAACAAGGAGGACAGTGCAACATGCAAATGTTCGCATGACATGCTAGCATCCATTGGCCGTGGATCTATCCTTACCAGGGAAGATTTTGTAATTCATCCTCTTTCTGTTCCTGTAGTGATTTTTTTTGTAATCTACTATCAGTTTCTGTTATATTGCAATTTACCCTTTTTAGCTTAGCATTTCCTTTCATTACATTTTTGCAATCTCTTTCATCTTGTACCTGAGTCACTTGAGATTTTCACATTGAGGTGGCCAAGGGATATTCTCTCCCTTTAGACCCTATTTATCTTGGGACTTGGGAGTAGCGAATCCCCTCCTTCACATTTTGGTGAACCTGCCATGAAGCAATCATGTTAGATATTTTTCTTCAAAACTTTAATTCTTTCAATAATTATTTTTAAGTAAGATTTTGACATGTTGGTGATGCCCTAGATAATTTATTATAGGCATCTCCTACTATATGTAGATCTCTTGAGAAAAATCCATCACAAGTGTCTTCTTCATCTTCATAGGTCAAAGAGTTCGTAAATGTAGTTGTAGTATCTGTAGCTCCTCAAAGGCCTAAGGGATCCATCATTTACTTGACTCCGACTAGACCGTCTCCTAAAAAAATTCATTCTATTCTTGGTGTCCTGGTCACTATTGGTTTGTCGGACCTTTACATGAGATTATTTCAATCTGCAACTTCCTCTTACAAAGTTTTAGCTCATAATTACAACACTAGGATGAATAAAAAAAAAATGAATCAACCTACTTATTTACCACCCTCTCAACCAATTCTTCTTGCAACACCTAAACCTACAGCTAAAGCACCTAGTGATTATGATCTTGTTGAGCAACTTCACATTTCTCCTTCCAAGATCTTACTATGGGATTTGCTTTAATCTACTTAGATTTATAAAGGTATGCTTCAAGAAGCTTTGCAAAAGATCCTCTTTCCTTCTTCCTCTAGGTTGATGGATGTTAATACACTGATGATTCATATTCATGTGGATTCATTGAATATTATATTTTATCTGTAGGAACTCCCACCTCCAAAAGTATAGAAGCAAGAAGATCCTCTAATGATTATAGTTAACACTAACATTTGTATTAGGTGTGCTCTCTTTGACACTAGTTTGGCTCTCAATGTATGTAGCATTGAATTATTACCTAAGATTAAAATTTATTCTTCTTCTCTTGTTTCTTCTTCCTTGTACATTCATGGATTCGATAATGTTGGTTGAAAAGCCCTAAGAACGATAATATTTCCTTTGAGGTTGGAACTTGTTACTGTAACCACCTCAGTCTATGTTATGTTAGGTCATTTACTTTATAAAATTCTCTTGGGAAGACCCTATATTCATGCTTTGGGGGCTATAACTTTTACTTTGCATCGTTGTATAAAATTTGTTTCTAATAATGAAGTAATTACAAACAAGCCTAACCCTAATGCTATACAACTTTGTGAAATGGCAGTTGTCAGTCAAGCCTCAATTTCTTCTACTCTTAACAATTACATTCCTTCATTATCTTATAATGCATTGAAATCCTCTTCGGTAGTGCCTACCTAAAAGGTTGCTCCTAAGATGGATGTCCCTAGAGAAGATCATCTTGAAGCAAAGAATCCTAAGTCTCCCCCTTTTTCTTCTTCTTTTGGATTGAATGCATGTCTTGGTGATGATTGTGGATCCTTGGACTTTATCGAATATTTCATCAGAGAGTACAAAATTGATCCTACCCATCTCAGCATTCCTATTGTCTGTTACACCTCTATCAAGAAAATTGATTGTCCTCCCGTCAAGGAAAACAATCACACTTCTGTGAAAGAGGCCAATGTTTTTATTCCTATCAAGAAGGATGATTGTGACCTCGTAGAGGAGTATAATCCTCATTTATGGAATGATTTTCTCTACATAGATCCTCCTCCTTCTCAGGAGTTACAAACACATTATGGTCATAGTTTCAACCTTTTATCTAAATATGGTTATGGATGGAAAGGTTCTGATCATAATGAGAAAGGTATTCAAGTCCCTATAGAATGTAACCCTTGTAAACGTAACATGGGGCTTAGATACTCTCACACACAATCTAAGTAGAAACCATGGTTGAATGTTAACATGATTTATGTTGAATCTTGTACTCTTGAACTAATTCATCCTAAGTTGATTGAAAGTAAAGTAGACTCTAATGAAATTAGTAGATGTTTTCTCTTTAGAGGAAGCTTTGGAAGAATTCTTAGGTGTCTACTCTCATTTTCTTTCTTATCATCATAAATGATGATTCTCATATCACTTGAACAAATGGGAATACTTTGGAGAGCTTGTTATGAGCATTGATAAGAAGGATGCTTTGTCTAATGTAGATGATGACATTCATATTTCCCATCCTGAAGATCATATTACTCTCCTCAAAGGGGATACTGTTGATGTTTTCGTGGATCCCAAGTCTTCTAAAAAGTGCTTAAAATTCAAAAGCGCCTTTCTTTAGAAGAGTCTAAATACTACTTTGATTTGTTACATTCTCATCTTGATATTTTTTCTTGGTCATATAAGGACATGCCTGGTATTGATGAGTTCATGGTGGTTCACAATATCGTTCTATATCTTGATGCTAAGCCCATTAAACAAAATATTCGAAAGATGAATCCCAAGGTTTCCTTATTAGTTGAGACCAAGATAGAGAAGCTTTTAAAAGCTAGCTTTATCTGTCTTATCAAATATTCACCTTGGATATCGAATATCATTATTGTCAATAAGCTTGATGGCCATATTCACATTTTCATTAACTTTTGTGATCTCAATAAGGCTTCTCTTAAGGATGATTTTTCATTTCCTAATATTGATATGATTGTAGACTCGACCGTAGGCTGTCTTATTATCTTTCATGGGTGGATTCTCAGGCTATAATTAGATTCGTATTAACCCAAAAGATTAGTATAAGATAGCCTTTACTACCCCTTGGGGTACTTTTTTCTATGTAGTCATGGCGTTTGGGTTAAATAATGTGGGAGAAACTTACCAATGGGTGATGAACCTTATCTTTCATGATTTCATTCACAAAATTTTAGAAAATTACATTGATGACATCTTGGATAATTCTATGAATCGTCAAGATCATGCTAAAAATCTGTCTTATCTTTAAAAGGCTTCAACTATATAAGATGAGACTGAATCCTCTTAAGTTCGTCTTCGGTGTTGATGCTGATAAGATTTTGGGATTTATCATCTCACCATGGAATAAAAGTCAATAAAAATAATATTGATGCGATTGTTAACATGCCTAATCCTAGGGACATCTCTCAACTATGTATTTTGTAGGGGAAGATTCAAGAAATTCATAGATTCGTGTCTTAGTTGGCTAATCATACCTTTCCCTTCACCCATTTCTTAAAGAAAAATGTCCAATTCTAATGGGATGATGAGTGCAAAAAATATTTTGAGTCAATCAAGAGTTGTTTAGCCAATCCTCCTATCTTAATGTTGATTGTGCGAGATAGACCCTTTTTTCTTGATATCTCTATATCACCTCATGCCTTAGCAACTTTATTACCTCAACATGATGATGATGGTAAATAAATAGCTGTCTATTACATTAGTCATATTTTAGTTGTGTAAGAGAGAGGGACCAACCACATCAAGGATCCAAATCACAGAGAGCTGAGAGTGGAAGGCTACCCTAACTTACCTCACTCTAAATGATGTTTTGGGATGAGGATTGAGAATGCACAACACTATAAAGTACTTTTTTCACTCTACAGACCCAAAAATCTAGTTGGGGCTAAGCAAGCTAGTTTTTGGAGTCAATAGTGTACCTCAAACAAGTCTTTGTTCAAGGATGGTAGCGTGGGTCTAGGACGACAACGCGAAACGCTAGCGTCTCTCTAGCACGCTGGCATTCATATGGATAGAAAATGTAAAATATAGTAAAAAAGACCAGAAACTGACTAAACAACCAAGCTAACCGGTTTTTACAAAAATAACAAAATGATGAAATACGAAAATAAAATATGTAAATGATAGAATAAGCAGATAAAAGCTAGGGTGACGAATATTAACTTACTGAAGTGCCAATTCACCAGCTAGTTCCACACACAAGTTCACCTACACATAAGAAAGAATGGGAAAATTGTTGGGGCTATATAAGGGTTTGCCTCAGTCAAACCCCCACTTTGGTGTTTCCACCTCCATGAATAGCCAAGCAAAGCAACAAAGTAGAAAATATGATAAAGAAGATAGAAAGAACTGCAATGAACACTACAAAATATGAAGCTACTCTATCAAATCACAAAAGGGAGAGAGAAGTGTTACCACCTCCACCCAAAGGCTCTCAAGTCCAATGAACGGAGAATGCAAGCAAAAAATTTGGAAAAGTCACCACAATCACAATGGTGATGAAGGGAGGTCTCGCAAGACTCCAAGCTCGCAACTTCTATGGCAACCTCAAACATACAAGAGTGAAGTTGATGGAGTGTCAAACTGCTGCAATGCTCAAGTGGAGTTGTGAAAATGGAGTGCTAGAATGATGAATAGATTGAGTGAAAATTGCTTGAGAGATCGAATGAGAATGAAAGAGTTGAAGTCATAGTGAATAAAATGGATTTGAAGGCCAAAATGGAAGAGAGGAGCCATTTTTTGGGTCAGTTGGTCACATAGAGACGTTACAATTCAACCTCAATGAGGTGTGTAACATCCCTATGGACTCTGGACATAGGAATTTATCAAGGATGATAGCACACCGCATAGACATTGGTGCACCATGCTCACATCCCAAATGAAAATTCTCCCATCGACACACAAAACATGCGCTAAGTGGATGCATCTTAGATGGGTGATGTGGAATTTCACCTTTGGATTTTATTTTCTAAGGTGAGGGTATGTGAAATGGGAATTTACACAAGGGGTGCAAATTATCTCCTATACATTTTTCCCCCATTTTAGCGAACACAAATATTGGTGAGTGTTTGGTAAAGTAGATCAAAGAGTTAGAGATATATACCTTAACCATCGAGGAAGAAGACTGCAATCTAGAAAACTTGAAAGTGCGGGGAAGGAAAATGACTCCATAGGTACTCTCTCCTGAGGAGTTTTGAACAAAAGTACTTCGTAGCTCTGTAGAACTATTAAGTTACAAAAAGTACATTGAAGGCCCTCAGACCAACAATGAACAAATTTCGCAAGATGTAAGCACTTCACAGGCCCATAGACCTACAAAGAAGGCATTCCCCCAAGTACTCTCTCATGAAGGAAGCCCAGTGGAGGGGGGAATCCATAGATTCAGACTGGAAAGCGACTTCACAAGCACACCTGTAAAGCAACATGTTAATTTATAGGTAAAACATATCAGAAAGCAAAAAGCAACCACACAGGAAAACAAGCAGATAGTCAAAAATTCAAAAAGATTTCAAAGGGATCCCTCGGGAACCCTTCCAAAGAAGAGGGGTCCACTCAAGGGACGCGTTGTTTGAAAGTGTAAGAATGTTTTTTTTTTTCACAAATCAATTCAACACCAAGGGATCCTTTCGAAATATGTTCACTTCATCAAGGAATTCGAAAGGAAGAAAATTCCCCCTTGCGAGGGGAAAGTTGAGGCTTCTCCCGCAGGAAAAGTTGCTCCCTCCTCAGAGGAAAGTTTTCAAGTTCTTTCTTTGAGAAACCATGATGAAGCAAATGTGTTCCATTAGAGGTCCAAGTTGAGAATACGATTTTTGAAAAAGGTTTGCAAAGATTTTTGAGAAAAGATTTGTTGGCAATGAATGCAATTTTTGAAAATTAAAGTTTTCATAATAGCTTCCTCCTTAGGGTGGTGTTAGCTAAACGCAAAAGCACACAACGTCCTAATGAGAGAGAAAAAAATAATGTAAAAGTGATGTTGTGGTCCATGATACATAGCAATATGTCACCGAGGTGATGTTGTTGCACACACAAGGGACAAGACATGATCACCACAATATCACAACTCAAGCAAAGAAGAGAGAAAGATAACAAAACTATAAAAGGAGATAATAACATCACAAATAAAGGGAACATGGGTAATTTTATAGTTCAAGGTCAGAGCTACTGATAAATATATGTAAGTATAATAATAGTATATATATGAATTGGACCATCAACCCCCTACTATATCATACCATGTGAAAAATGCACGAGAAGAAAAAGTAAAAATAAAAAATTGGTTGAAGATGGAAGGGAGGCCTAAATGCCCCCAACATTTTGTATCATCCCTAATTTGTTAAAAATCAAGACACATAACAGAGGAAGAATGATGATACAAATAGAGGAATTTTATGACACATAATCACTCCTGTATCCAAGCACCTACAAGGTGACTAGGATCATCCAAGAACGCATAATGCAAGAATAGGGGAACACATCACAAAAAAAACAAACCTAATCTAAAGGTAAAGAAGATGCCCCCTAACACTCGTCGACCAAGAGGTCGTTCACTTCCCAATCTAGATCATTATATGGGGAATGAGCATGCAGTGGTGGAATATTAAGGGGAGGCACTTTTGACCCTCTTGCAACAAGAGCCAAAGAAGAAATCCTTGCAAGGTCTTCTCCGCTCGAATCTTGTGGAGAAATGGTCAACAATTTTGTGAAGATAGTCGACAAGGCTGGGACCTCATCCAAAGAGTTAAACATGCAGTTTATAGGAGTTCCATGTGTTATCTCAATGGGTGAGGTAGGCGGTGCCTGAGATTCACTGCTAGGCTCACAAAGTGACTTGGGAGTAGTGACAAACTCAGGGGAAGCCGAAACTTGCTCCATCACTAGGGTGACACAAGTTAGTGTAGGACCACCCTTTGAAGAAGGTGGACTCCTCTTATGCCCTCCTTTACTAGAAGGGCCAACCTACATTTTCTACTTCATCAGAGGGTGTGAATTCCCTATAGATGAGGTGAGAAGAATTGAGGAGGAGGAGAAAATCATGGTGGATACCACCGAAGTGTTTGTCATGTCCATGGGTTTTGGGAACGATGAGACTTTTGGGAGGGACATCAAAAGTGGTGAATCAACCGAAGGAGCGATAAACACCTACACCCTTTCAAGGTCAAGGGTGCTCACACTCACAATAAGAGTTGGAAGAAGGAATGAATTTGATTGAATGGAAGGAGAGGGGATGAGAGAGGAGGACACAATAAGAGGCCTTGAAGGAGGGGTAGTCGAATCTCCTTTTTTCCTCTGCAAAGCAGCCTTCTTAGCCACTAGATCCTTTCACCGATGCTTGCGCTCACGTGCAAGACAATTTCTATGACTCTTAGAGCAAGAGGCCAGGAGCTGAGATAGGAAAAAAGGATCCTACTCAACCATAGGAGTGTCCATCACAACCATCTCCAATGAAGAGATATACTCCTAAATGGGAGTAGGAGGAAGAGGTTGAGAAACAACGGGGGAAGTCAGATCTAATTCCTTAATGGCCGTCCTCTTCCCATTCACTGCTTTAGGAGCAGGATCGATAGGAGGCCACAGAGGTTGAGACATAGAGGATTCCCTGTGGGGACCCTTCCCTCTACTATACAGGTAGGGCCAAGGTCCATGAGGCACAGTATGAAGGTCTGATATCTTGATCTTGGCTTTGTGCCAAGTGGGCACCATCAAAATTCTTATGCGGAATCCAGGAGTAGACATCCAAAATTATTTTTCACAAAGGGGAGCATAAGAGGCACCCCGAGGAACGAAAGAACTCTCCTTTCCCTTTTGAGAAGGGGAGGTAGCTTGCTGTTGCACTACAAGAGGGGTCACTTTTAACTATCCTTTACCCCTAGTATTATCCTTCACATAGTTTTAGTAAAGTAGGTATGTTCTTGGGGGAAGCATACTGATTGGGGTGGGCCAAAATGATCCAATGAATAGCCCCAATGGGATACCAACGACTGATATCCAGTGTCATGCACAATGTGCATGACACCTTCGTGGAAGAATTTTAGATATTTATGAATGACGAGAGTGATTTTGTTCATGGAAGCTAGCCATAAGATGCCTAACTTCACCTTGAACAAATCAGACTCTGGAATATCAAAGGTACTATCCACGACCCTTGGTCCAACTAGGACAAAAAGAGTTATTGAGCCATATGACTTGAGAGAGAGACCATTGTATGTAAAAATGGTAGATTTCGTTTCCTCATACTCCTTATGCAATGAATTTAACCATAGTGTCTCCTCTCTAATAACATTCATTCGAATCGCGAGATCAACTAGGACTGCCATCACAATGTTTCCATTGAGGTGAGCGGGAATGTAGAGGGGAGAGGGCTTGCTATTCAAGGGCATGTCTTGCAAGGTGAATGCCACATCTAGGAAACCAGTCGTAGGCTATAGGGAAGGAGTAACCATGAACATATTGACATATGTTGAGATCTGAGTGGAAGAATCAGAGGGGTCAGTAATCAAGTTAGCAGAATGAGACCAAAATGGGTCCATGTATTTATGAAATTCACTATTGGGCTTCACCAATGATTTATTTACATTTTGTTTCATCCCATCAATACGAATGGTACCATCATCGATGTGATCCTATATCTCGTGACACAAGCGCATACAACATTCGATATCATGGCTGTTAACCTGATGGTACTGAAAAAAAGAATTCACATCGTATTGATCAGGGTAAGTTTCCTTGAGAAGTCGAGGATTTTCCAAAGTTATGATCTTGTCCTTCAACAAATTTTGCAAGATGGAAGAATAAGATTTTTCTAACTTTGTAAACTTTCTATTGCATCTGAGGCCATTATCATTTGTCATGGCGACTACATTTGAAACAACTTTACCCTTTCTTGAGATAGATACAATAAATCTTTCTTCTAAATGGGAGCGCGAGGAGGATCCCCCGAATTGAACTACGGTTTACTGATATTCTAGTAATATGGAAAAAAATGTGCAAAGGAAGGGTTTTTCATTAAGAAAAAAATTTCCTACCAAGGTATCTGGAGGTTACCTATGAACACCTTCTGCACATCAGAGTTAGGAAACGGGTACAAGATATGTGAGAAGAATGTTTTGTATCATGTTATGAAATCAATTATCTTCTCGTTATCCCCCTGATTACATTGAATGAGATCCGAAAAGGTCAACTTTGGACCAATGCTAGCTTGGAATTGATGGAGGAACTGATTTACAAGTTGATCAAATGAAAATATAGAATTGTTAGGCAACAAACAATACCACTCGAGTGTTGTATCCTTGAGAGATCGGGGAAATAATTTTTCCATCACAACGTCATGATGGAATAATTATGTACACATGACATTAAAGATAGACACATATGTTTGTGGGTCCCCTTTGCCATCATACTTCTCAAATTTGGGAATCTCCATTCCTTGTGGGAAGGGAGCACTCAAGATTCCTACCGACAATGGGCTACATCAAAAGAAAGTTTGAAAGATGGGCTTGATAAACACCTGGGAAAGGCTCACCAACCGGTTTTTCATTCAACCCATGTTCTAGAGAAGGGCATTCAGAATCAGGTTAGAAGATGACAATGGACCAGTGGAACCTCCAAAACCATCGTTGCTAGAACCACCTCTAGAACCATCTCCTGAGCCATTGTGACCGCTGTTGGAGCCACCACCATCAGTAGGACCTCCACTGGATCCACCTCCACTATCGAAACCACCACCATGGACTTCAACAAAGCCACCTCCACCAATACCACCCCCACTACCAAAACCGCCACCGCTCATTCCACCAGAGCCCCCATCGCTAGAGGTAGTAGGAGGAGTGAAACTGAACCCAAGGGGTATTCTTCTCACCTTAAGAGTATGGAGCTTCAGAGAAGTAGAGGAAACACTAATTGAAGGGCCTATCTCATCCATGCATATAGACGTGGTGGGTGTTGAAACACCTATTTGTCTTTCATAGGTATCAAGCACTTCTCCTCGGGTAGTGCCTGACCTAGGCTTATACGAGGGGATATAAGCTTCGATTAGATTGAAAAGGCCATGTAAAAATTCTACAGCTGTCTGATCTTTCCCTAGAAAATGTCTCAACTCACTAGTAATCCTAGCGACTCTTTCCATGCTCGGTTCTTTTTCTCAATGGTTCACAAGGTCTAGCAATCTATTATCTAATGCCAAAAGGTTCTCCATAGGAATAGGCATAGCATCATCCTCGTTTATGGATGAAGCCATAGGGGATGTTGGAGGGGTAGGAAAATGAGTGGTCTCTTCTATGAAACCCATCTTGTCAGCACAATTTGTAGGAAAACCGTTAGTACGGTTAGTAGCTAGACCAGTGGAGAAACTAGAGGTGAAACTAGAATCGACCTTCATCTTTTCCATCTCTAGGTGTCACAAACTTCTCCTAACAACGTACCCAAAAGTCTTGGATTGGGTTGTGATGCTCATAAACCTTCACAACACTCAGGGTTACAACAACCATTGGGTGCAGGGAAAAGTCTCAACACAGGCGAATGGATAGACATTGTTCACGTTGGGTTCACCAAAAATGTAAGAGAGGGGGACCAACCATGTCAAGGCTCCAGGTCAGGGAGAGCTGAGAGAGGAAGGATGCCATAACTTACCTCACTCTAAAGGATGTTTTGGGATGAGGATAGAGAATGAAGAGCACTATGAAGTACTTATATCACTCTACAGACCCAAAAATCTTGTTGGGGATAGGTGAGCTAGTTTTTGGAGTCAATATTGCACCTTAGACAACTCTCTGTTTGAGAATGGCAGTGCGGGTCTGGGATGATAGCGCGGTGCACTGGCATCTCTCTGGCGTGCTGGCGTCTGTACGACTAGAAAATGTAAAATGCAATAAAAAAGACCAGAAACCGACTAAACAACCTCGCTAATTGGTTTTTATAAAAATAACAAAATGATGAAATAAAAAAAGTAAATGATAGAATAAGAAGATAAAAGCTAGGGTGATGAATATTAATTTACTGAAGTGCCAGTTCGCCAGCTAGCTCCACACACACAAGAAAGAAGGAGAAAAATTTTGGGGCTGTATAGGGGTTTGCCTTAGTTAAACCCCCACTTTGGTGTTTCCACCTCCATGGACAACCAAGGAAAGCAAAAGAGTATAAAATATGATAAAGAAGATAGAAAGAACTACAATGAACACTACAAAAGATGAAGCTACTCTATCAATCACAAAAGGAAGAGAGAAGCATTACCACCACCACCCAAAGGCTCTCAAGGCCAATGAAGGTAGAATGCAAACAACAAACTTGGAAAAGTCACCACAACCACAACAGTGATGAAGGGAGGTCTCACAAGACTCCAAGATTACAACTTCTATGGTAGCCTCAAATGTACAAGAGTGAATTTGATGGAGTGTCAAATTGCTGCAATGCTCAAGTGGAGTTGTGAAAATGGAGTGCTAGAATGCTGAAGAGATTGAGTGAAAATTGCTTGGGAGATTGAATGAGAATGAAAGAGTTGAAGTTATAGTGAATAAAATGGATTTGAAGGCCAAAATAGAAGAGAGGAGTCATTTTTCGGGTCGGTTGGTCACACAGAAGCTCTACAATTCAACCCCAATGAGTTGTGTAATGTCCCTATGGACTATAGATGCAGGAATTTGTCAAGGACACTAGCTTTCCACATAGGTGTCCATGCATTGTGCTCACATCCTTGACGAAAATTCCCCCATCGACACACAAAACATGCGCCAAGTGGATGCATGTTGGATGGGTGATGTAGATTTTTTCCTTTGAATTTGATTTTCTAAGCCGAGGGTATGTGAAAGGGGAATTTACACAAGGGGTGCAAATTCACTCCCATACAAGTCGATTATGAAATTTATTATTCTGCCATGGAGAAACAATGCCTTGCTCTCATTTTTGTAACACAAAAGTTATGAAATTATCTTCTTCATGCTGAAACCCATGCCATTGTGAAAAGTGATCTTAAACACTTGTTTACTAGAATTGACCTTTTGGAAAGGTTAGAAAAATGGGTAATGTTTCCCTTTGAGTTCAACATCAAGTTTGTAACTCAAAAAGCAATTAAAGGTCAAGTTGTTGCTGATCAATTGGTATAAGCTCCCTAATCTCACTCCTTCCCTAATATGGATTTATTTCTAGATGAAAATATCTTTACAACAGATCATGAACCTATGTGGGAGATATACTTCAATGGATTGAGATGTCAAGAGATGGCTTCGGGGTAGATTTAGTTTTAGACTCGCCTAAAGGTAAACCAGTTCCTCTATCCTTTTGATCGAAATTTCATTGCACTAACAACATCACTATTTATGAAGCCCTTATTGTTAGTTTTCATGTTGTGATGGATTTAAACATTAAACATCTCCACATTCACAGTGATTCTAAGCTTATTGTAAACCAAATTATAGGAATGCATCAAGATAAAAAGAATAAGCTATCTCAGTATCAATTCAGCCTTATCCTTGCTCAATCATTTCTCTTCTTTTACAATAGACAATGTTCCTAGGAGAGAAAATCGACACACAAATGCAATGGTGAGTGCAACCTCTCTTGTGTCTTCGGAAGATGGCATAGAAGAATACCACTTTGTAGTTTACATTCTCCACTCTCTTGTTGTCTTAGTTCAACTTGAACCTAATGTTTTCGTATGTACTCATGTAGACTTGGGGGAATGTCACTCTCACATCTATTATTATCTGAAGACTAGAAATTTTCATGACAATATGACTAAAAATGCTCACATTCAGATAACAAAACTTTATGTCTAATATATTATACTATCTAATGTTCTTTATCGAAGGTCTTATAATGGTATACTCCTTCGGTGTCTCACTAAGGTGGAAATACTCCTTGCCCTTCAAGAAGGCCATTCGGGCTCCGAGGGTGGACATTTTGGTGGTAAATCCTTGGTGTGTAAACTGATTCATATAGGATAATTTTGGAAAACAATGGAGTAGGAGTCCTCTGCCTTTGTCAAGAAGTGTCTGCAATGTCAAAAACATAGCAATCTTATTCGGGCTCCTACTCAAGAGCTTCAAAATAAGACCTCTCCTTGGCCATTTGTGAAATGGGGGTTGAATATTATTGGTAAAATATCACCTCCTTCTTCTAAAGGATACTTCTTCATCATTACCACTACTGATTACTTTACAAATGGGTAAAAGCTATTCCACTTCGATCCACAAATGCTGAAGCAATCTGTAGCTTTCTTCTAAATAATAGCGTTGCACTTTTTAGATTGCCTTCCACCCTTGTTTTTGATAATGATACTTCATTTGAGAACAAAGAGGTAAAATAATTCCTAGAAAAAAATCACATTCAACATCAATTTTCTTCATCATACTATCCTCAGACTAATGGCCAAGTCAAAGTGTCTAATATGACTCTTGAGTTGACTCTTTAAAAAATATTGAATAAATATGGTAAATATTGGCATACTCAATTAATGTATGCCTTGTGGGCCTATCACACGAGTGTTCGTATGACTACTGGTACAACTGCGTACAACCTCATGTATGGTGTTGAGGCTATCATGCATTTAGAGTTGGAAATTCCATCTTTGAAAGTTTCCCTTAAAGGGTTGATTGATGATGAAACTTATCATGTTGATCATTTATACCAGCTTGAATTGCTCGATGAGCGTCGATTGTAGGCCCTCAAACATCTCCAAGCTTATCAATGATTTGTTTCTAGACATTATAATCAAAGTGTTGTTTCTTGAGCTTTCAAGGCAGGTGATCTCATTCTCTATGAGAATTAGAGGAATGTAAATGTGCCACCTAATCAAAAGGGGAAGTTTAGCCCTAATTGGTTAGGCCCTTACATAATCATCTTTGTGTATGGTTTTGGTGCTTATGGACTATCATATATGGATGGAATACCTCTAAAAGAACTTGTCAATGTAATACATCTTTGATAATATGCATAGTGTCTATGTGGCATATGCATGGCGCTCATCCCTCAAGGATTGCAGTTCTTTATGTTATGACATTCCTTCATTAACACATTATCTTTGTATTTTGTGTTATGATGTGAACATGTGTATGCAATTAATTTTATTAATTAGGAATTATATATACCTATGTTTTATTATGTTGTGTATCTATTCATTGTACTTGATTAAGTCTTTTGGTTAGGCAATTAGATCATCATTGAATTTAAGTAACATACATCCAATGTATGTTTATTAAATCATGATAGTATCTAATCTAAGCATACATTCATAAACATAAATCTATCACATATCCATACATGAAAGTAAACATACATATAAGAACACCATGATTTCACATAAAATCTCATATATATATCAAAATGTCATGTACATATATCGCACTACTATATCAAAATGTGGTGACTATATATTTGTATGTGTTTGCACATCAAAATAATATTATACAAAACAATATGGTTCATATATAGAATTTGGCATGTGCAAAATGGGCCTCTAGCCCCCGAGTGTATGGCTCTGTGAGTCCTCTTATCTTGGTGGTGGTGGTGGGGGTGGAACTGGACTAATACCACAGACTGTGACATAGATATACCTAGTCGTAGTCCTTGGACCTCACCTCGTAGCTCAACTACCTCCTCTCAAAGCCAAACCTATCACTCATGAGCATATCGTAGCTCCTCTTGAAGCTGTTGCACTTGAGGATCACCTATCGGCCTCACCACTGTCACCTGCCCGACAAGGTCATCAAGTTGGATCTGTAGGGTGTCACATGCCATCTTGCCACTCTCTACCCATGTCAGGGACTAGTCTCACTTGTCTAGCGCAGTGTGAAGGTCCATCGAATGCTAATATCGTTTCTCGATCACAACGACGAGGTCAAAGGCCCTCTATATGGTCTCCATGTGTGCCTCCTTGTAAGCGTCCTCAAACACATAACAAGCTCAAAAAGATGGGCATGTCGCCCTGCTAACATTGTGATATATGTGTCCAAGATGCTCCCTTGGATACCTAAAAAATGCACTGCTTGATGAAGGCAATCCACTCTTGTGTGTTGACTGCAACCACAAAGAAGTAGATGCTATCAATACCATATCATATAAGGGTAGATGAATGAAGTTGAGTCCACGAAACGTGGAATTTTTTGCCTTAGCCAAAATCCCAAAATCGGGTTCAACAAAATGGGATCCCGTTTTTTAGAAATCTGGATCTCATTTAATTTTTTTTCCATTTTCAACAACTTTCCATTTTTGGTAACTTTTGAAAATGGGATCTCATTTTGAAAACTTTCCATTTTGGCAACTTTTCAAAACAAGATCCCATTTTGAAAACTTTCTATTTTTGGAAACTTTATGTTTTTGGCAACTTTTCAAAATGGGATCCCATTTTAGAACGAGATCCCATTTTTTAAAATATGAATTTTTGGTCGAGTTTGTGCTTTATTTTTCAGTTTGGGAAAAGGCTTGAGGACCTAAACCTCAGCTTTGGATGTGGTTTAACCTACAACTTGAAGGTCATGCTAATGTCACAAGAAAATAGTGACTTTAGACATATGTCTGAAGATCGTTTTTGCAAAATATTTTGATGAAATTAAAACCCATTATATATGAGACAGTGTAGATTTCAAATATGTAAATTTTTTTACAATTGGATAATTTTTTCTATTTTTAAATTAATTTATGATGAAACTAGTACATAAACTTGAAATATTAGGGTTTTTAATATTTGAAAAACTTTTTATTAAATTTTTTTTTGCAAAACGAATTGCACAAAAACATACTTCAGACAATACTTTTCAATTTGAAAAAAAATAAAAAAATGATAAGTTTTGGTCATCTTATGCGTGACGTACATGATGATTTTCCAAAAAAAAATATGGCCAATAAAAAATTAACCAAAAAGAATATTTAATAAAAAATTACAAAAAAATTACAAAAAGGTGCTTCAGTGAGTTACAAATATTTTCCCAAAAGGATTTAGAAAAATATGATTATTTAGGTCAAAATATGGATGATGTAAATGTGCATGGTATGGTAAAAAAAAGTGACTTTTAAATAGTGGTTTTTAGAAATGCCTATTGAAAATCAATTTGTATTATCTAGGTATTGAAATAAATTACATATTTGGAAACTAGACTCCGAGTACTACATTTTATGAAGATTGTTTTTTGTAAAGATTCCATGTCTAAGTGCTTCAAATTTTAAGGTCAAATGTGAAAAATTCTAAAAAATGAGGGAAAACACTTCCACATTTTGGCCAAAAAGTGGACTCAACTTCTTGCACACACCCATAAAAGCATGTGCATATATATGAGATAGACTAAAGTAAAAAAGTATTGAAAGGAAATAACATAAACCACTCTTGTGTTGAATTGCACAAGACAACTGAGAGGGGGGGTGAATTAGTTGTATCAAATTATTTTCTTCTTAACTTAATCAATTCCACTTTAACCTCAGTATGTTATTAAGTATGAACATGAAATGCTTATAATAGAAACACAATACCAAAGACACCAGATTTACATGGAAAACCCTAATGAGGGAAAAACCACGATGAGGATTAACTCACAATATAGTAGTAATGCAATACCGGATACAAAAGGCTCACTGCCAAAGGGTTCACTGCCCAAATACAAAGGCTCACTACCCAGATCAAGGGCTCACTGCCTTAGGACTCACTGTCCAGAAAAAGAGGCTCACTACTTATAGAAAATTCAAAGAAATAGATAATGATCCACCACTAGGAGTTACACACGCTTCACAACTTGATCAGAAGATTATGAATACAATGAAGTACTATTACCTTAATTCTCTCTTCCAAACTTTGCTTTTCACACTTGTTCACACACTCTTCTCTTTCTCGAATCGAATGATGGATGGGTATGAAATTTGCTACAACTTAACTTGTATTTATACCATCTTCAACCTCAAGAACATTTTCCAAGGTCGGATATTCAAATTCAAATTACAAATTCAAACTAGGTCATCTACTCAACATTCACGTGGTGGATAAGAATGTGAGGGGACTAAATACATATTAAATTAGGACCCAAATAACATCTTGGATCACGCACATGCTTTCTTAGATCGATGCCAAAACATAATGTACCATGTAAACACCAGGTTGACCAAACCTAATGAAAACACTGATGATCTTTGAAGTACACACATCACCAACAAGATAATCACACGTGGATTGCTCAACATGCTTCACCAGTCATTTTACCATCTCTGAGAACAACTCAGATACATCTGCAACACCAACAAAATTTCATTCACAAAGAACACTTCACCAGTTCAATCGAGACAACCAACCAAAATATAGGAGCTTTGGAGTAGGTCTTCTAGAGTGCCAAACTACATGATTTTTTGTCAGAACATAGAAACCATCAAAAGGAATAATTTCCCAAATCTGAATCCAAATACCAGAGGACTATGGAGCCAAAACATTTCTCCCAGTCAACAACCAGATAACTCTGACAAACCAGTTCACACACCGGTGAACATAAATTTTTCTCTCCATCAAACTAGAAGCTAAAACTCAGAATATATAATTCATTTTAGCATTTGAACACACCTTCAGATCTGCATGGGCATTGGATCAACATAGAAGAAACATAGACCACAATACCAGAGCACACTCAAAACACACTTCAACACAACTTTCATTATATTTCAAATTTTCTCAAAAGCATTTGGAAAAAACCAAATTACTCAACCTGTACAACGTTGACATCAATGAAAACATTAATGAAAACACCATCAAACACATCCATACTTGCAACATCTTGTACCTAGGTTGCCAGCCTGCCAGTGTGGGTTAGGTGGAGGTGCAATGCTAGGTCCTGCTCCTAATGCTACTATTGTCATGGGAGGGATGATAATTGCTAAAGGTGACGTTGATGAGACTAGAACCATTGGTGGAGGTGATGATAATATTCATCACTCCTCCCACTATTGCCTCACCCTCCCCACCATTGTCACAACCACAATCCTCTCCTCTTGGCCTCTATGCACTGACATTTCCCATGGGGGCATGTGTTAAGAAAATTGAGGCTAGACTGGTCATCGTCCACCATGCTCTAAAACTATGGATGACACCATCATCAATTAATAAGAAAGGAGGTTGGTTATCGTTATCCAATCTATCATTGGTAATAGCAACACCCATAGTGGTCAGATGATGACAATTTCCTTCTTGGGTGGTGCTCCTCACTGATCATACATATGTGGGAGGTGTTAGAGGGATCATCTACACTTGCCTAAATTGTCGAGTGACCTAATGCCAATAACATGAAACAATAATATGGTATGATTTCCCTGCCAAGAGTTGATTATGTTGCATGTGTCGTAGCTACCTCCTGTTCGTGGGTGAGATCCCCATCCTCCTATAGGGGTGCCATCTAACATCTTACACCCATAAATAATCAAGCTATAAATGCCAAAAATTGAGCTCCCCATACCTCCAATCACACACCAATTGGTACACATGAGACATCTATGTACTAGGTGTTATGTCTTGGGGAAACCCAATTGGCTAAGTACACATGATATGTGTGAATACCCACACTGTAAAAGTGTGCAGGTTATAAGACTAAAAAACTCATAATGGACATAACACCCGAGGTTTGTTATAAGTGAGCAAGCATGTTTTGACCCTAGGCATATCCATAGTGTGATGCTCGTCCATCTCTCAGATGTAATCGATGAGACTCTTGTGTAGGTGAGAGCCTCGCCCATCCATCATGACTTGGAGGGCGAATGTGATAACCATCACTCTCCAGATGAGTGGAATGACCACTCGCCCCTACTGTAACCACCGTATGTAGATGTGGTCGATAGTATCTCTCGAGTCTGTTTGCTTGATGCAGTAATTCTAGCCCTCTATGGCCTCTTGTGCCATCCCCGCCTCGTCATATGCCACCTATCATCCTTAGATGGGTAGTTTGATGATTTGATACACTTTATCCAATGTGATAGTCATCTCTCTCAATAATGATGGAAGGAGGAGGTGTTTGCATCCTATCACTCCATGAGTGCCATGAGCATGGGCAAATGATACCGCATCTCTGATATTGTGTAGGCCACCAAAAGCCCATGTGTCACAAAAGATCCTAGTCATTGTGGTGCATTTGGTTGCTATAATCACATAGCATGGTCAGTACATGCCCGCCCCATGCCCTTTGATCTCCAGCCACTCTTGTAATGGAAACAAAATTCATGTCAGATCCATCTACATCATGAGCAAGAAATTTTCTACCTATATATAAAAAAATTTATAAGTAAGCCTTTGGGGTGAAGGCATGCAACACAAACATCTATGTGATGGATTAACATCTGAGGCCAAACGCTGCTCGACAATAGTGTGCTAGTCAAGCACCTTGCACTGGTTGGATTCTTGTATTGCTTCGAGAAAGGAAAAAGATAAAAAGATGCACTTAAAACATAAAGTGGGGTTAGATTCCTCGTACCTCATTGAACTTGCCTCCCTTGGCTATGATTGTGTAGAGCTACTCGATCCTCAAGGCTAGGTAATCTTGTCTACGAGGCATTTTCCTGTCTTTTCTCTCACAAAATTCAACAAATTCCTTCCTATGAATAATGAAAATGACCCTTCTATGGGCCCACCCAGATAATAGGTCATTTTTGGCTCATTTTTCTCAGTGTCTTGGTCCTTCTATCTTTCATATTTTCACCCCACCTAGCTAGGGGAAAAATAGGAGGGGGCATATATTCACCTTTGCATCATAGTTTTCTTCTGAACCATTGAATTTTTCTTAAGCATTCTTCTCATTGTGGTAACTTATTTCAATTTTTGAACTAGCCTAAATTTGAGTTTTGTAGAACAAAACCTCATATTTGGTGTTGTAGTTCCTCATCGCGCTTGACCACTGTGGGCATCACCAATATCCTCCCACTCGACCTCTATGACCTCTACAATATCATTTTTGCACATATATCTATAAATTTTTCAAATTTTTGATCTTGCATTTATATCTTCTCAACTACCTTAGTGCAGTTTCTTTTTCTCAAAAATTATCTCACTAAAGTAGGGAGAAAATGTAGTGTCGTAAAATTGTACCCCATGGCAATTTCATACTTACACATTTAACCCACTGTATTTATGGTGCCTAACCACATTTATGGATAAATCCTTATGAGGTTGAATTTCATGATTTCAAGTTATGAGTTGGATGCCTACACAACATGTAGATGTCTGCGTGGCACACTAACGTCCATAAACTTTTTGAGTTTAAATAAGGGAATCTCACAAAATTTTCCCATGACACATGTAATCATGGTAGAATTATGGGTGTAACAACTCTTCTCACCCATGAAACTTTAGAAAAATCTCTCTTTCAGCTTCATTCTCATTCATTATTGCCATTTTTCTCTACAACTTGCTCTCTCATTCTCTTCTCTTCTACATCTTTTCTCTACGACGAAGCTCTACTGGATTCACATTTCATCAACAACCAAGGATCTCTTTCAAGCATTCAAAAAATCTTCTATAAAGCGAAGAGGGAGCCACAAAGTGTTGGTAATGCTCTCTTGTTGCACTATCTTGTCTTTTCTATTTTCCAAAATACTTCTCTTGTCTATTTATTTTGTGATATGGGTTCTCCTCCATAGCGAGGTTTGTCTTTATCACGCATCTTGTCTAATTTATTACACATCTTGTATATTTTCCTATCTATCTAGTTTCTTGTGGAGGTAGACAAACCGAAATGGCGGTTTGACTAGGGCAAGCCCCGAAATAGCCCCAACACTTTTCCTCATCTCGATTGTGTGTAGGTTTCCAGATTTGAAGAGGTGGGTACTTGTCGGTTTTTTGGTTTTTAGCCCCTGATCTGATAGGGACAATAACACAATGCATTGGCATCATTATCCACAGCTCCATCCTTATCAGGGTAGATTATGTAAGTCATCGTCTTTTTGTTCCTACAATAAGTTTCTATTAAATTACAATTTCCCCTTCTTAGCTTAGCATTTCCTTTCATTACGTTTTTGCAATCTCTTTCATCTTGTACATCCGTCACTTGAGCTTTGTACATTGAGGTGACCAAGGGATATTCGCTTCCTTTAGACTCTATTTGTCTTGGGACTTGGGAGTAGAGAATACCCTCCTTCACACAACCTTTGACATTAATGACAACCTTTATTCAACATTTTTGTCAATTTTATATTTCCAAAACAAATATTCATTTTGCAAGAAAAATAAATACCTATTTTGAAAAGCTCAAAAATCATGCTTCAGTAAAATGAGCATAACTTTTATGTTACTTATTAAAATTTTGATTTTTTATTGGTGTTGGAAAGGTGATTCAAATATCTACACAATGGATGTGATAATTTTGATAGGTTATGCACCAAAAAATAATTATAATAATTTGAAGTTCCTCCATTTTGGAAATTTTAAATGCGCATAACTCTTCTATACAAAGTCTTTTTTTAAAATGTTTTTTTGCAATGATTATCCCAAAATACTTGAAACATTAATTAAATAATAAATAATGAAATATTTATATTTTTTTAGTAAGGAGAGTAAAAATTGCATAAATTATCATAGAAGGCCTCCTTTTTGTCTTTGATCTTATGCACGCCTTTGCTTAAGTTAACCTAGGATAACATGTATCTCTCCCTCTCTCCTTATCCCTCTCTCCCTCTCTCCCTCTCTCCCCCTCTCCTTCTCTCTCCCTCTCTACCTATATCTATCCCTTTACATTACTCTACTTGTAAGACCTCTCCGTTTTGCTCTTTTGACTGAACAGTGTTCTGTTTACTTTAATTTGCACTTTGATTTAGAACTCAGTGCTATTTGATCGTTATTTGTAAGTGATGCAAATGTTGTATTTTATTGTGATGGTATTTTAACCTGATGTTATTATTATGTCATGATTTGGATTAACATAGTGGATAATTGGATTAATGATGTTTATGCTTTTGATTATATTAATGATGTTAGATTTGTCAGTCAGTGATACTATATTGGTGAAGGGGACGGATCGCATCACTCACTCGCGAGCACCCTGCAATTCCATGATTTCCTCTTCATGGCGTGTTTTAATTTTAACATATATATATATATATATATATATGCATGTGGATATACTCTGTATTTGCAGGTTGACAGGTACAGGACATCGACTCCACCTAGTTTCACAGGTGAGAGCGTGTTCAATACCCAACGGTATTCGATTGGGAGATAGTAGCTAGGTTTCTGTGCCAGGTCATCACCCTAGTCCTTGGCTATTGTCAGTTGTTTGTCAGGTCGTGTTGCTTTGGATTTTGTGCCCTCTCTTCGTTATTTAATTGCAAGTTAAATTGGGTGATTTAAATGGCTTAAAATATTTAAGTTGTGGTTCAACTTGTTCTGGAAATTATGTTGAAATGTAATTTATTTTATGATTAATTTAATTTAATTAATAAATAATTTAATCGTTGATTAAATCTATTTTATTAATTAATTAAATTTATAAGGTTGAAATAAGTTAAATTATGCATTTTGGAAATATAGATATTCTGGAATTAGAATTATGTTGGAAAATTTGAAAAAGATTTAAAATTCTTTTTTTGAAAATTAGGAAATGTGGAAATTGAAAAATAGAGATAATTGAGATATTTTCAAAAGTTTGACTTTGGGGTTGAAGATATTTTTTATTTTGGCTATTATTGGATTTTGGTTCTCAAATTGGGGATTATGAAGTTTTGGGAAAAAATGGAAAATGGAGGGAGGAGGTATGGTTGGATTTTGTGGGTTTTGGGTTGAATCTGAAGAAATGGCTGATCTGAAGAGGGAATCAAAGGTTGGAAGCTTGGCATCATCTGGATTTTCTTCAAATTCAAAATTACTAGGTTCATCCCTTGGAAATTTAATTGTTTTCAAAATTGTGTATCCATTTATATTTGAGGTTGAAAATCATGTTGAAAAGAATTTAAGATTCTCTACATGATTGCAAAAGAAAACTTAGATTAATTCTTATTTTCTCAAAATTGAAAAGAAAACCTCTGTTGGAAAAGAATCTCTTCAAAAATAAAATGAGTTCTTGGCTGCAAATTGTTATCTTTGGAAATTCTTTGCTCAATTTGATTGATTAAAATAGGGGCTTGAATACATATATTGATATATATGTTGTCATATATTTTTATTTTATGTGGGGGATATGCTGTCAAAATTAAAATTAAAAAAAAGTGCTCAATTGAAGGTTTGCGGATTTCGAAATCCACAGTTGGGTTTTCTTTAAACAAAAAATTTTAAACAAAAAAAAATTGTGGGTTTCGGTTCCTATGTTTTTTATTTTATTTGAAAACAAATAAAATGAAAAAAAAATGTTGGGGAGGTCGCTGGGGGCTCTACCCCCACCGCGCCCCCATGGGAGGCGAGTGGGGGGAGCCGCGCCCAGCGCACCCCCCCATCCAACCTCTGCCGCGACCCTTGCGTGTGGGACGACTGTGTTGAAACACAACCGCGCCCATTAATGGGTGCGACTGTGTTTCAACACAGTCGACCCTTGCATAGGGGTTCGACTGTGGTCAAACCAACCGCCCCGCCTTTAATTCGCGTGGCCCACCCTGGAATGTAAGTTAATGGGCGCGGTTGTGTTTCAACACAGTCGACCCTTGCATAGGGGTTCGATTGTGGTCAAACCAACCGCCCCGCCTTTAATTCGCGTGGCCCACCCTGGAATGTAAGGCGTGTGACCCAATAAGTAATGCAGCCCTTTCTTTTTTAAAAGTTCATTATTTTAATATAAAATAAAGTTTTTTAATATTTAATATTTTAATTATAATATTAAAATATTAATCTATGTTAATATTTAATATTATATCTTATAATATTAAAATATTAATATATGTTAATATGTTAATATTATATTTTATAATATTAAGATATCAATATTTGTTTAATATTTAATTTTATATATAATTTTGTTGAGGTCTAATATATGCATATTTTAATTTATGCTTGTATTGAAATATTGATTTGAATTAATCGTATAATTTGGGATAAATTGAGGAAATTAAATAATTGATTTAAATGTAATTGAGAGAATTTTGTTTTAAATCATTTTGCAATAGTCAAATTAGTAGATTTATTTTAAAATATTATTATTTGCAAAGTCAAATGTTGAATTTTAAATAAATGTGCTTAATGGCAAAATTAATGGATTTGATTTAAATGATTTAGTTGCAAGACGAATGGGTATTTATTTTAATGATATATTCTGGAATTGTAGAAGTATATGCTTATTTTAAATATTTGAGACAATTAGGGAATTAAATGTTAGTTAAATTTCTCCTTATGTCGAAAAGGGACATTATTAAATCAAATCTATTGTGGCAACAATCTATTGAATTTTGTTAAATGAAGGGGATTTAGGAAATCCGAAGTAGAATTAATTATGATTAAATCATTGGTTTAAATGTAATTCCTTATGTCATCGCTTGAGGGAAATCAATCAAAAAGGGTTAAGTCTTCCTGATAGGGTTTTAAAGATGTGGGTTGTCGTATCATGTATCAATCTATTTGGAATGATGAAGTAAATGTTTATTTTAGTATTATCTAAAAGCAATTAAGGAATTAAATACTTTGATTAAATTGTCTTCTTTTGCCTGAAAGAGGCGTTATTTAATTAGTTTCATTGCGACATTAAACTACTGAGTTATATTAAGGAAGTGGATTTAAGGTATCCAAAGTTAGTTTAATTCCTCACAACTTGCCTTTGTGGTTACTTCCTCTATGTTCATGTTTTGGGGAATGGGATATGTGTCGTTAAAATGTAAGTCTTCCAGAAGACCCTAGTGGTTGGGAGTTGTCATCTTGTGATGTCGACTATTGTGATTTCTCTTGGATAGTACATGAGGATTGTGTCTATGTTATTACCCAGTTACCACAAGCGGGAATGTTTGTACCTCCTTGGTTTAGGAGTGGATTATGGGATCCGTGTGCCTCCTTGTCAGGAGCTGTCAGGAGCCGTTTGTGTTATTGGTGTTACCTCCAGTGGTTGGAGATGGTGTTATCTTTGTTGCTCCTGAGAAAGGAGTGGATTTTGTAATATGTGCCTCCTTGTCGGGAGTGATCTTATTATTGATGTTTCCTCCAGTGTTTGAAGAGGGGTTCATCTTTGTCGACTCATGAGAAAGGAGTGGACATGTTATCTTGTTGTTGCACCTTGGTTCCATAGATGTTTGGATGGTGTGTGTGTGTGTTGTCCAGTACAAGAGTGGCTTGTAATGGGGGCCGACACCCGAAGTGGTGTCAAGGATAACTCGTTATAAGTTATTTAATCAAGTGATAACTAAAACAATACATAGAAGTTTAGGACTAACTTCTCACTAAGCAAGATTTTAATGCCTCACTCATGGACCTAAGTGCTCGGTTAGGCTTGGGATGAGATGGGAAGGCTTGTAATGGCAAGGTCATCTATCTTGTCTGTACGAAAGATATTTGGCTCCGCATGAGTGAGTATGGGGGCCGGGATTCGGTAAAGGTCACCAGGATAACCTTTTCTTGTGGGGGCCGGAGCCTAGGAAGATTCCCAAGGATAACCCATGACGAGCTGTGTGATGACACTCTATCTAGGACAATAGTCGGCCTTTGTTTTAGGGGTATGGTCTCTTTGACATACCTGATGTGACCATAGTTGGTATTCAATTTTGTGGGTATGGTTTCCTTAACATACCTAGTGTGACCATAGTTGGTATTCGATTATTATGTGTATGGTTCTCTTAACATACTTGTTCTGTTTTATTTCTGGAAGTAATGTGACCATGTAGAGTTGTCCTTGTGTGATTCTCGTGATGCTCTTGAGTTGTACTTGCATGGTATCTGGGTTGTGCTTGAGTTGTTCATGTGTAGATCTTATGATGTATTTGTGAGGTTCATGTAATTGATTGTTTTAGTTTAGTTTAGTTTTGATAGCCTATGTCTAGAGGTAGATGGTCTTGACTAGGATTCCTGGTTACTATCTCCTAGCACGGGGGGTGGGCCTTTGGGTTCCACCTAGTTGGGTGGCGTGCACCTAAATCCATTAGGTTCTATCTTCATGTTCGTGTGGACGAGACTTCCAGTTGGAGAGCTCATGGGTTTCTGTATCAGTTCTTACTTCATTCTATTTCAGTTGTTCTTATTCTATTTTACCCCTCTTGTTATCGAGGTGGAAAGTTGTAATTTGTAACCTTATTTATTGTACTTGCCTCATTCGAGGAATGAGAGTTGTTATTGTAATATTTAATTATGTATAATGAATTTGAAGTTATCTCTTATGATTGGATGTAATTTATCTTGTATGGAATGTATGCGTACTTATTATCTTGAGTAGATAAATGTTATGGTTTCATTTATGTTGTTGTTGTGGGTTGTTAAGTTGTTCCAGTCTCGTAACCTTAGGGGATGTTTGCATTAGGAAGCAAACTTGTTTATTAATTGTACTTAAACAATTTTTTTTAGCCTATTTAAGTAGTTGTTTGCATCATCCTCTAGGGTTGCGTGGTGGGGCGTTACACTACCTCTATCTATCTCTCCCCTCTTTCTCTCTACCTAGCTCTCTCCCTTTCTCTTCCCCTCTATCTTTCACAAGTTATATACATCTCTACATATCTCTCCCTCTATCCCCATCACCTCCTTTTTATATATCTCTCTACTTCTCTCTCCTCTCTTTTTCTCTCCCTCCATCTCCCTCCTATATATTTATATAATCTCCCTCTCTATCAAGTTATCTGCACATCTCTCTCACTCATACACACACACCCTATTTCTCCCTGCTTATCTTTATCTCTCTATCTCTCTACCTCTCTCCATATATCTCTATCTTCCTATCTCTTTATACCTCTCTCTATTAGTTTTCTATACCACCTCCTTTCTCTCTCATTATTTCCCCTCTATCTATATCTCCCTATATTTGTCTTTATCTCTTCTATATCTCATTGTTTCTACCTCTCTCTCTTATTCATTCTTTATCTATCTATCCCTTTTTATCCATATTTAAATCTCTACCTCTATCTCCCTATCTCTCTATATCTCTCTATATCTCTCCATATCCCTCTCTATCTCTCTATATATCACTCTATGAATATATCTCTATCTCCCTTTATGTATTGATATATCTACCCCCCTCTTATTTTCTCTCTACCTCTCTATCTATCTCTATCCCTTTCTCTACCTATATCACTCTATCTATCCCCCTCTATCCCTCCTCCTCTATCTCCCCACTCTATATCTCTCTATCACTCCCTCTTTCTCTCTCCCTCTATATCTCCATTTCTCTCTATCACTTTATCTCTCTCTCTCTCTCTCTCCATCTTCCTCTATATCTCTCTATATCTTCCTCTATGTCTCTCCCTCTCTATTCCTAACTCCCTATCTCTCTCTATATTTTTCTCTCCCTTTACCTCTCTCTATCTATATGTATCTATATCTATTCTCTCCCTCTCCCTCTATCTTCCTCTCTACCTTATATCTCTATATATGTTTCCCTCTTTTTATCCATCCCTTTCTTTCCCCCCCTTTTCCTAGACCTTTATATCTGTATATCTATTTTCCTCTATATCTCTCTCCTCTATCTCTATCCCTCAATATATCTCATTCCATCTTTCCCTCCCTTTATATCTATTTCCTTATCTCTCCTTCTCTCTTTACCCCTATATTTCTCCCTATCTCTATATTTATCTATTTATCTCTTCCTCTCTCCCTCTCTATATATTTATATATTCCATATATCTCTATCCCTCTCTCCTCTCTTTACTTATCTCTTCCTCTCCCTCTCTCCCTCTCTATCTCCATATCCATCCCCCCTCTATCTCTATTTTCCTCTCTATCTCTCTCCTTGTTGGTAATGAAGATCGATTATCTTCATGATTCAAAGTTTTTTGTTTAAGCTATATTTGGAACTTAGTTCTTAATTAGGGGCGTGGGGGGATTTCCCCTCCTACTTCTATTTCTAGGAGGGGTTTAGAAATAGGGAGTATATGTGTGTGTATGAGTGGCATATATATAGAGATAAAGATATAGAGTACATATATATGTATACATATACATACATACATATATATATATATATGTATATATATACACACACACAGATATATATATATATATATATATACATACACACACATACACATATACATATACATATATATATACATATATATATGTGTATACATATATATACACATATATATACATATACACATATATATACATATACATATAGATACACACACACACACACACACACACACACATATATATATATATATATAGAGAGAGAGAGAGAGAGAGAGAGAGAGAGAGAGAGAGAGAGAGAGAGAGAGGATTGTGTGTATGAGTGATAAAGAGATATGGAGATAGAGATAGAGAGGGATAGAGAAAAATAAAGAAATGAGAGAGGAGAAGTGGAGATCTATATAAAGTGAGAGTGATAAGGAGAGATGGAGAGAGGAGGGATAGAGAGAGGGAGAGATATCTAGAGATAAATATGACTTGGGATAGATAGAAGGGGAAGAGAAAGGGAGAGAGATAGATAGAGAGAGGGAGAGGGAGAGGGAGAAATAGATAAATATGTAGAGGGAGAGGTGGAGAGGGATAGAGAGTGGGGAGGGAGAAATAGATAAATATATAAAGAGGGAGAGGTGGAGAGGGAGAGAGGAAAATTAAATCTAAAAGGTACACTTTTATATTGAAAAAGTGGAAATATCAATGATGTATTAAATGTGAAAATAAAACCCTAATGTGGTTAATAAGGATGGGTAAGGTAAGTAAAATTGATTTCACAATCAAGATTAAAGAGAAAGATGTAACAAAATAAAATCAATGAAGAATTCATCATGCAAATATTTTTAAATATAAAATTGAAATGTAAATATCATAAAAGTATAGATATAAGAAACCTTAATATGAATAAGAAACAAAAGAAAGAAGATTAGGTTGTATAGGATTGATTGGATTTACTAAAATACAAAGATATCTAAAGAGGGACAAAGAGGGAGGAAATGAAGAGAGATATAAAGAGATAAGTCTAGATCTTGGGAGAGAGAGAGAGAGTCCAAATAATATAAATATTTTATTATTGATTACTCCTCTAAAGTTTCAAGTATTTTGAGATGCTTGTTACAAAAAAATCATGAAAAAGGGACTTCATATACAAAATTTGTGAGCATTTGATGTTTCAAAAATAAAGGATGAATTTCAAATGCTTATATTTTTTTGTATATAATCTAGAAACACTACCTAGTCCATTGTGTAGATATTTGAATCACCATTCTAATGCCTATAAAAACCAAAATTTGGGTTATAAGCATAAAAATTATACCCATTTTACTAAAGAGAGATTTTTGGGCTTTAGGTAACGAATATCTATTTTGTTTGTCAAAATGGATATCTATTTTGAAGAAATAAATTAATAGAAGGGCCTTTAGGTAATAGATATCCATTTTTTTGACATAATTTTTATCCCTCCACTTTTTCCTCGGGAAAGCTTTGGAATTAGGCTTGGGAGTGTTAAGACTAAAAGATCAATTGTTCCAACATGTTTAGAGGTTTCATCCTCATTTCAAGACTTCACCCTTCGTGCTCACAATTTTTCATTTGAATTTGATGAAATGAAAGGGTTTATTCAAGAAATTGTTAGCATTCTACCAATGTAAGATGTTTTATTTTGAATTTAATAGATAATTATTATTGATTTTGTACATGAACTATGTTTGAAGTCCTGATTGATAGGTTGATTGAAAAATATCCATAAATTTCAAAAGATTTAACATTTTTTGAATCTAAAAGATGTGTCACACTCTATTCTTCACAAACTATAGGTTGAAAAAATATTTAATTTCATATACTTTTGACCAAGTTAGGTTGGTCAGAATGACACATCATTTTTATTTTTCAAAAGTTATAATATTGCTTCATTGATATTTAAATTTTTCACCAAATAAATTCTTTTTTCCAAAAAAATTTAGTAGCCTACAAACTATATTCAAATTACTACAAATTATATTCCTACATATTTTCTAAATCATGTTAATAACCTATTTAAATTTTTATGCATGAAGTTTCTTAACTCTATTTTTCTATATTTTTATTGCCACTTAGAGGAATGGTTTGGCCCATCAGGATCCTGCACTCACCCATATATATATATGTATGTATGTATTTATGTACACATACACACAAATATATATAGATACCAATAAGGATATACAAGTAATGATTAATAATTCCTTGATTTTAAATGAAGAGCTCATCAAGCAGTTAAACTCCACATAGGGGAGAGTATGAGCGGCATTAATGATACTCACTTTTCACCAAGTGAATTAAATGGAGATTTCAATACCCCTGAAAGGAATTCAAACTAGAGAGAGATGAAAACATGTAAAAAATATGGAGAAACCGAATGGTTTCAGGAGATAAAGGAAAGAAGGCATAATGGGGAGAGGAACTTTTGGGAAGAAGAAAGAAACTATGTAGTCTTGAAGGAATCTTGCCAAATTCTTGAGGTATGTTGTTATGTATGTTTCAAGAATGAAGATGTTGTCATTGATGTCATGGATGCAGGTTATTGGTTGTATATGTCAAGGATATTGAGAAAATTGTAATGAAGAAAGGTTACAGGTGTTTAGTGGTTGCTCTGGGTTTTGCTACAAGATTTTCTCCTATGTTTGTGTGGTTAAAATATGTTGATCATGGTTGTTGGAAGCTACTATATCTAGATTCTTGGCTTCTAATTCATTGTACAGTGCAAGGTATGTTCACCAATTGTGAATTGTGATTTTCTGTGTATTTGGCTGAGGTCCAGGAGAAATGTTGTTGGTCTGAATTTATTTTTGGTTGAGTATTATGACTTGCAGTTCTAGAGTTAAGTTGGTATGATCATGTTGAAGATAATTTTGGTGTTTGGAAGGATTTGATCATGCTAAGGGTTGCATGTGCTTAATTGTTCTATGTGTTTTACACTAGTTTGGATGACCTTATGTTGAACACTACTTTTGAAGTTGATGAAGTGTGTTGGGACTTATTTGGGTCCTCATCAAGTGTGTGTTTAGGTCTCCCTCATTCCAATTCCACCCCAGAATGTTTTGGCACTGACCTAATTTTAATTTAATGATGGATGGTTGACTTTGGATATATTTCAAAGTTGAAGATGGTATAAATACAAGATGAGTTAGTGGTGAAAAAGGAGCAAGAGATAAGTGCAAATAAATAGAGTAGCTAGCTACGAAGCAGATGTGAATCATTGTGTGTGTGTGTGTGTGTGTTTGTGTTTGTGATGCGAGTGTGGTAGATCAGTGCAAATTCTAAATGCTAAGTTTTCAGATGCAGTGAGATGAAGGTGTACTTTGTCGTTCATGCATATCTCCAAGTGGTTGAGTAAATTGTGGTGGAAATATATGTTGCATTAAGATTATCTTATCTCTGTAACATATCTATTCTATCTTCTTTGTATCTCTATGGCAGTGAACCCTTCGAGTGGTTAACCTTGTTAGATAGTGAGTCATAATCTGGACAATGAGTCCTTGTTTTGGCAGTGAGACTTTGTAATCTATTTTGATATTCTCTATAGTGTGAGTTAATACTCATCGTGGTTTTTCCCTCATTTGGTTTTCCACATAAATCTGGTGTTATTTTTTTTGTGTGATGGTTTTCAGTTTCTGCACTTGCACTTAATGTTTAATCATTTTATTAAAGTTAATAATTTTTGACTGATCTAAAGTTCTGGTGAATGATCTAAAATTTTAAATTTGCTACAACTGATTCACCCCCCCTCGCAGTTGTCTTGTTCAACAATGTATTAGTTTTTGGATTATTTATCTAAGGTGTTAAATATACAAAAATATTTTTTTATCTACAAAGAGATCATTATTTTGAAAGGAAAGATATTTGTCTTTGTAAATTGTATAAGGGTTCAAGTGTTCCTATGCTATGCCATGAATTATATGCATGAAATGTGTTATTTAGTATTTTCCATTATCTTTCATTTGCAATAATAGGTATAATAATAATAATAATATATTATTGGGAATGTAAAATTTTGTTGAGTTTTTATTGACCATTGTATAAGTTTGTCATTATTTGAGAGCCTTTTGACACCTTGTTGTGATTGGGTTTAAAAAATACGGGGTTTAATAATTAGCCATTCAACCACTGCATAGGTCATATTTTTATGAATGAAAGTATAGTCGAATATTTTTTTTGTTTCATAAGACCATATAGGTATGTGTTTACTCAAGAAAAAAATTTAATTAATAAGACCATATAAGGTCTATGTCCATTGAGCATTATAAATGCTCATTTATACTATGGGGGTTTGCATTTAGAGTAAGCTTCATTAAATCTATATTGAGTACTTATTAACTCAAATAATATTAGTTTTTGACAACCATTCTATAGTAGTAAAAATTTATGTGTTTATTTATTTTCAAGACCTTTACTAGGTTTTAGCTCTGTTGAGCTTTGTTTTTATATGTTGCTTTGTTGAACTTTGTTTTGATATGCTGCTTTATCAAGAATTATTATGATAAGTTGAGACTATTTCAAGTCCGTGTTCTATCAAGAAATGTTATTATATGTGAGATCCATTTTCATTCTTGTCATTAGGAATCATGGAGATATGTTATATCAGATAAGGTTGTGTTCCTTTGAGTATCGTATAGGTTGTCATACCATATAAGTATGGAATTTTGAGTTTTGTTAATATTTTTTCTCTACTTGTATAGTGATCCATGTTAAGCCTTGTTATTGTTATTCATAAGAATAGTAATGTAAACATTTATACCAATAACCTTATCGAAGGTTCAATGTTCTAGTGAAATTTTATATGATATATAGATTTATATGACAATCATTGTAATAGATTAGTGATATTAAAATGTTTGTAGTACTTTTATTTCTAGTTATTATTTGACCATATTGGGGAAGAGGTATAGGGTCGGTTCAAGATTTCCCATCAAAATTTCTTCATCCACGCTTGTGATGGACTAGTTTTCATGGTTGTGCCTCACATACCCTTATGCTATTTATAAGATTCCCTAGAGAGCTTATGTAGCCTAGAATAAGAAAATTTAGATGTTTCTTAGTATGGTGCAAGGTACAATATCATGCCTGAAGCTACTCATCGTGTATATCCATTAGTAGAGATAGAAACTCTTAGGGAAAGGTATTAGAACCTCGAGAGAAAGGGAAAGGTGAGCCATTGTGCTACTATGTACCTAGCTACTGACTCTTGAAATATAAGTGCTTAGCACTAATATTGAGGTATTATCCTTTGGGTGGTGGGCCCATATTAAGTATACACTCCTACTTTAACTAATTTTAGGATTTGTGTTCATGTGCTTGATGTTTCTTCATGTGAAAAGCTGGTGAAATCCACTTAGCCTTACCGCCCAAAACTTTTGGTCAATGTGTCTTTGTATGTGTTAATATCTCTTTCCAAAATTAAATCCCTACACATAGATTGTAGAATTATGCCTCTATCCAAAATTTTAGTTCATGTGCTCTATCTTTCAATTCCTACATTGTATTTTACTGCACCTAAATTCTATCCTTTAGTTCCTGTATTTCATTATGCCCTTCAACTCTTGTGTTGCATTATGTTGCACCTACGTTCTACCCTTCAACACCTACATTGCATCTTGTTGTTCTTCTATTTTTTCCTTCAACATCTATGTTGTATCTTTCTATGCCTATGTTTTCCTACAATTCTTACATTTCTTTGGCCCATTACCAACCATGCTGATATCTTGATTAGAAAATTAGACTACATTTCTAAAAATAAACGTAAACGAACCATCCTACACCATTACCTAATCCATTCTCCAGATTTTTATACCAATCAACCAAGTTCATACTCATCATTCCAATTTTTTTCCTCCATCTTGATCATTCATTACCCCCATTTTGGACCTTTCCATTAGACCATCCTAATTCACCTTAGTTATCTAGCACTTTTTAGACCATTCCCTAACATTTCACATTCATTCCATTTTGGACATTTGACCTACACACAATCATATTTGTTTTCTTCTCTTCATAATCACAATTATTTTCTCACCATAATAATTTTATCATCCCTTAATCAAATTTCTATCAACCAAAAAATAATTTTTTTTGAAAATTAGAATCTAGATCCTTACATCCTTTGTCTCTAGCTTGTGTATTGCTTAAGAACTTTCCTATCTTAAGTAATATATTAAGTTAGCCCTTCATTTTGGATCATTTTGTTTGGGAATTTTTTCCACCTCAAGTTAATTATCACAAAATACCCTATTCAATCTTTCTTAGGAACTTATCTATCCTAAGTAAGCAAGGATATATCATTTTTAAATTATCTCTATTGTTAAGGATCTAGATTTTTCTTAATACAGGTTTGATCTTGTACTCATCATCATCTCTAAATAATACACATCATCAACTAAAAACCTAATCTAAAATCCAAAACTAAATCATATCCATCAAATTACTCCTTGATCTAAGGCTCAAAATCCTTCCACATAATATCCTCACAAGTCATAAATCATCTATCCTAATCATCAAGACATCAATTTCCTTCATTAAAATGATCTTTATCACTACCCTTGATCAAATTAAGGTCCATATATTCTCCATACCACCATCTTAAAAATCATAAAAAAACTACCTTGATCAATAAACCTCAAATTTCCACACCAAAGATATTAAACTTAAACCTACTAGGTCTAAATCTTACATGTCAATCACTAGAGCTCAAGTTAATAAAAATATGGATCCACATGAACATGTTACCATAGAGGAAATTATAGATCAACCCCCATCACCCCATAATGAAGAGATTTATGTGGACCGACCTAAACATTCCCTAAGATTACAAGAATTTTCCCAAGATCCCCATAATCAAGAAATGATGAATTTTCTAAAACTTGAGAAAGAAAACATTATGTTATATGTCATCTCAAAGGGGGCTAGACTTCTAAAAATCTTTCACATATCACAAATTAGAAGACAAGATTCATCTATCTTGTCCTCATCATCAATTCATCCTTTAGATAACATTTGGGGGTCTCAATATCTTCATCATAATCCTACACACACATTGAATATTTTACATATATCCCAAATAGTCATACAAGTCATGTAATACTCAAGAACATTCTCAAAAATAAGGCTCAACATATCATCCAATGTCACACATCAAGTCACACAATCAGCCATACCCATAAATAATAATACCAATTTTATCCAAACATCCACACAACGGGCTACCCAACCAACCATAATACCCACAAATACTATAAATTTCATCCAACCCCAACAACACATATTACATACATCTACCTACCAAAAAATCAACCCTTCACTTCAAAACACTAAACATAAATAATATTCCCATGCCAACATATGAACATATAAATTTTTCCACCTCATATCACATCTCAAAAATTAAACATATTCCCACATCCTTATATCAACACATTCCTCACAAAAACCAACAACACCATATTACTAATCCCATATCCAACAACATATCAAATGTTGAAATTTCCCAAGATTGTAAAGCATGAGAAGTATGATCCAAGGGTTACAAATGGGAGGTGAAAAGAAGACTTATATATTTGAAGACATATGTCCCTACTGATGCAGAGCAAGAGGATTCACAACTCAACATTCCATTTACTTGAAAACTTTCATGAAATTATTCATCTCAAACAATGATTAAGTGCATTCTAGATCATAGTGTAACCATTCTCACAACAACCCATAATTCAATGCAACAAACAGTCATTAATAAATTCCATAAAACAAATAATGAAGCCAATCCATCCGGTGAGACTTCAACTAACATAATTACAGACCTTCCTTCCAATTTTTATGAAGATCCAACGGTGGAAAATAAAGTTATTACATTTTTCCCAAAACTGCAAACCCTAGGTAGTGTTCAAACCTGCCCTCACCAAAATAGTCATAACTTCCACAAAACTCAATGAAATTCAATGAGACAAAAATAATTGGAAAATGGAAATAGAAATATTTCCATAAATATATGATAATCCATTATTTGAATCCATACCAGTCCGTACAAATCACAACTTCAACCTGAAAACAATGTAGAAATCATAAAATGCACACCAAACTTGAGGTTGCCATTTATCAAACTTCACAAATAATGTCTCCAACCCCTCCAAACTCTCCAATTCGAGTTTTGGAGGGTGTAATTATACATTTACAACCAAAACCAACTATTTTCAACCACCTTTTAGTTAGTTTGTTGACAAAACACTTTAATGATACTTTTGACAAGTTGCTTGACAATTTTCTTGAGCAACTTTTACAATTTTTACAATATATAACAACTTTAAACATTATTTGACAAATGACTTCAAATATTACTTCCTAAGACTCAAACACCTATAAAATGGCTTGATAAACCTTATTATAAGACCCAATACATAAAATAGACCAACTATTTACAAATGGCCTCATGGAGGCTTGAAAGCAACTTGGTGCTCCTGCACCATACACCCCTTGAAGAAAAAACTCAAGTCCCCTGAGTTAGCATAGAATAAAGCACCTGCAAAAATAAATGATTCTTCACTATCATCTGCAATAAAAAACACTTGTATCTTCATCTTAACCCATGGTTTTGTCTTCCTCTTCTTCTTATACCATCTCTTCTCCATCATTTTCTCAACATCTAGGCTCCAAAACTTCATTTCTTGTGTATAAACCTCAATAGAATCATCTATATCTTCATTCTCATCATTAGAATACCATATATAATCTGCATCATACTCTTGAAAACCTTCATATACCTCATTAGAAAATAGATCTGCAACATCTTTATTAACAACCTTATTATCAACAACAACTTGGTCATGAATATCAACATCGATGTTATCAACAACTTTATCATCATCAACTTGAGTATCAATACAAGGGTTATCGATAACATCAAAAACATTCTCAACTTGTTCATCAACAATAATTTCATCAACTAGTTGAGTACCAACAACAACCACATCACTAATCTCAACATCAACATGTTCATTAACCAACAAAGAAGTTTGTTCATCTTCAAGCACAATCAAAATATCATGCATCTCAACTTGTAACTTATCTTGCTCAACTTGAACAAAAGATTCAAACTTTACCTTTGTCTCATTTTTTGCCTTCTTTTGTTTTCTTTGCTTCTTCATAATCTTCTTTAGAGGCCATCTTAACCTCTTTGGCATTGGTATATTCCAACTCCTTTGTGTTTCCTTAAGAAGTTGGTGTTCTTTGTCTAATCTTTCCAACCTTTGGCTTATCTCATCCATGGCTTTCTTAAACTCTATTATTCTTTCCTTCTTTCTCATTTCCTTTTCCTCTCTTTCCTTCTTCCTTCATGAATCCTCAGCCTACCAACATCTCTTTAAAAATTCCATCTTCACAAGCAAGTCTCTCCTTGCTTCCACTTCACCTTGCCACACCTAGGCAATCAGGTTCCTTCCTCAACCTGCAAACAACCACACACAAATCACAAACAACCTTCCCAGAGCATCTTCAGGCTCTGATACCAAACTGATGTAGAGCAAGAGGATTCACAACTCAACATTCCATTTACTTGAAAAATATCATGAAATTATTCATCTCAAACAATGATTAAGTGCATTCTAGATCATAGTGTAGTCATTCTCACAACAACCCATAATTCAATGCAACAAACAGTCATTAATAACTTCCATAAAACAAATAATGAAGCCAATCCATCCAGTGAGACTTCAAATAACATAATTACAGACCTTCCTTAAAATTTTTATGAAGATCCAACGATGGAAAATAAATTTATTGCATTTTTCCCAAAACTGCAAACCCTAGGTAGTGTTCAAACCCGCCCTCACCAAAATAGTCATAACTTCCACAAAACTCAATGAAATTCAATGAGACAAAAATAATTGGAAACTAGAAATAGAGATATTTCCATAAATATATGATAATCCATTATTTGAATCCATACCAGTCCGTACAAATCACAACTTCAACCTGAAAACAATGTTGAAATCATAAAATGCACACCAAACTTGAGGTTGCCATTTATCAAACTTCACAAATAATGTCTCCAACCCCTCCAACCTCTTCAATTCGAGTTTTGGAGGGTGTAATTATACATTGACAACCAAAACCAACTATTTTCAACCACCTTTTAGTTAGTTTGTTGACAAAACACTTTAATGATACTTTTGACAAGTTGCTTGACAATTTTCTTGAGCAACTTTTACAATTTTTACAATATATAACAACTTTAAACATTATTTGAAAAATGACTTCAAATATTACTTCCTAAGACTCAAACACCTATAAAATGGCTTGATAAACCTTATTATAAGACCCAATACATAAAATAGACCAACTATTTACAAATGGCCTCATGGAGGCTTGAAAGCAACTTGGTGCTCCTGCACCACCTACCCTTTTGACAAATCTATTTTAGCAATCCCCTTCTCTAATAATTATGAAATGCCTAATTTTTCCAAATATAAGGGAAACAATGATCTTGGAGAACACATCAAGGAATTTTATATACCATGTCAAGAGGTTGCATATAGTAATGTGTATCTTACGAGATTATTTCCTCGAAGTCTAGGGGGACAAGCCTTAGAGTGGTTTACACACCTTCCCCATGGTTTAAAATTCACATTTACGGATCTATTTGAAAGATTTTTTGTGCACTTTTTATACATAAATTGAACATGAAGTCATAATACTAGACTTATGTAACACCAAGCAAAAGAGTGGGGAAATTTTTGTCACATTTTACAACATTGGAGACACCTTCTCAATAAGTTTCCTTGGAACATTCTTGAGAAACAACTAGTGATTATCTTTGTTCAAAACATAAATCAAGAAATGGGCTTTCACTTGAAACTTCAATGTGCAAATTCCTTTGATGAAATAATTGATAAAGGATTAACAATAAAAAAATCCCTTATTGTAAATGGACTATTTAAAATTTACAAGGAACATAAAGAAAATAATAATCAATACACTGATAAATCCCGAATTTGGTATAAAAAAATATTGCAAATGATGGTGTAATTGATAAAAAACCATGTCTAAAACATACAACTAACACCATCACATGATCAAAACAATTCATAAAATCAAACTATTTCAAACATTGTCACTATACCACAAGCCAAACCAAAGAAAAATAATCAACCCAGACACAAATATACCCCTTTGGGGGAATCCATAGAGGTTGTATTTCATAAAATTTCATAGGCTAACCTAATCAAGTTTCCCATTACCAAACCATTTGATGAAATTCAATCAAAACTTGTATGGTACAAAGACAAAAAATATTATAAATACCATAGGATTAAATTTCATCATACATCCAAGTGAATGGAATTGAAGAATCATATTCAAGACTTAATTGATAGAGGAGGAATAAATTTTGAAGGGAGAACACACACTTCTCCTCATAAAAAACTAGGAATATATGCACAAAATTTTCCTCCACACAATGAAGAGAAAGCTTTTAAGCCCAAAAAGTCAATTTATTACAATATAACAACAATATTCATGTCCCATCATATAATTTTTTCATAAGATGCATAGAGGAATGTCCTGATCAAGTAGCTATGATGACCATCAAAGAAACCAATTATGTCATCACCACACATCATGGTCAATTAACCATCCAAGGAGCATCTTACCCTTTTGCTTCATACACATCAACTAAGTATAATCTTATTGATCATTTAGGAAAACACAAGCCCAAATATCTATATTAGAGTTTCTTAGAGCCTCCCCATAGACAAAGAGATCCTTGATAAAGCTTTACAAGAGTATAGTGTCCCAAGTGACAAAAATGCTAATCAATTTCAAGCCATGATAGGACACCTATCTTCCACACATCACCTTGTGTTTATAGATGAGTATCTACACACCAATATTCATTACAACAAAGAACTTCATATTGAATCCATTTTCCATAAGAAAAAGATCAAATGCGTCCTAATAGATGGTGGATCTGGATTCAACTTATGTACTTTAAATTTAATAAATAAATTGGGATATTTAGAAGGCTTCATCGAACCTTAATATAAAATCATAATCAAAGATTATGATGATGTTAAGCATGAGTCAGTTGGAACCATAAAGTTATCCATACAAGTTAGACTAGCCATTATGGAGACCACATGTTAGATTTTGGACCTTGATTTCCACTATAACATTCTTCTAGGATAACCATGGATACATGCTATGTAGGATTTCCCTTCCACATACCACCAACACATAATTTTTTTGTATAAAAATACTAAAGTCACTATCCCTGTGGACTCTCAACCTTTTTAGTATTGTAAATTCTTAAAAGGAATCTATAATTGTTCTCACCATTGCCATGGTGGTACATGTGATTTTTTGTCCTCCTGTGCCATTTTAATATTTTGAATATTATGAAAAATCCTTAGAAATGGTACAAGAATATGTTAAAACCATGTATTGAGGGTTTCTTAAACCCTAGCCCCTCCTAAAACTCTAGTGTATACCTTGAACCCCTATGCTTTTCTTGTTTTTTTATGTTGACCGATTACTGGGTGTTGGTGTAATTAATTACACTTTATTGGTTTACTTAGGTAATAATTAGTTTACTTAATCAATGAGTAAGATTTATTTAGTTGATCTATTTTTAGGTCAACATTAGGGTAATGCATACATTGCTTTTATAAAACAATTCATCTCTTGTAATTTCTTAATTCCTGAATACAATTCATTTGCACATCTTAATGCAAATTGCTTTGCTTTTTCTGTTTTTCTCTTGTGGATGGTTTTTTTTAGTTTTCATGTTTGATCTTGGTTTCTAACATGGTATCAGAGTCTTGATATGCAGCCCCTTCTCAAATTTTGGAGAAAATTATTGCAGAGCACGTTCAGAGTTCCTCGAGGGTATCATGCCTTGAGACAATTGATGCAGTATTTTGGATCAGATTAGGCATCTCCATTGGATTTAGAGCATTGGAAAAAGTCAAGATTGGCTTTTATTTTATTGATTTTGGTCATCATTGAAAAAATTTGTGAGGGTTTCGAGCTCAATGATTTTTTGCAAGCTCTGGGGGTAGCTAATTTTTTAGGGCACTTTGGGCACAAACAGAGGTCACCATCGCGTTCGTAGCGGCCAAAAACCCTAAGAATGCCTGTCATTTGGTTGATTTCTAAGCAGTTGATCCTGAAGGCAAAAAAAATTTGCCAAGGAGGCCGTATGGCCTCCCATCACGCACTCCGAGGCACAATTTAAAAAAAAAAAAAAATATTGATTTTTTTTCAAAAAATTTTGTGCCTCCTGATTAAAAGGCAAGCGTCGCCCATCTGTCACCGAGCGAGCACCAAAGGAACGCTCAGCCCAACGACACCACCCCACAGGACTGTTGGCCACCATTCTAGCCCCTATGGGCCCTTAGCAGCTTCCAGCTAGTCATATGAGGGACCGAGCGCTATGCGCACAACCCCCGAATGCAACTGCTAGCCGCAGGTCCTTTGGAGGACCAAGAGCTCAACGCTTAGCCCCTGATGGCCTCCTAGCCACCTATGCGGTCATATGGATGACCAGGGGCTCCACCCCAACACCTTGCCCGCCCACCCCTAGTCACGCATAGGACTAGGGGCCTATTTTTTTTAAGCCCCCTGGGCTGCCTGTAGGCCATATTGGCCTTCTTGGAGAAACTTTCACAAAATTGGGAATAACTTTTGCATACGATGTCCATTTTTTGCAAATGAGATACCATTGGAAAGCTGATTCCAAAGCTGATCTAGTGGTGGAGGTAGTTTTTTCTGATTTTTCTCTAGTTTTATTTTGCAGGTCCTTGAACTCAGATTAAACATTTTTTGCTTCAGAGGGCATAGCTTTTGACTCAGTTATCCTTTTTTCGCCATTCTCGTGGCATTGGAAAGATAGTTCAGTCCTCTACACAAATCTGAGGTCCATTTTTATCAGGGAGGAAAATTTGAACTTTGGTTTGTGCATGCACTCTATTTTTGTTTTCATGCACCAGGGTTGCATTTTCTCTTTAGTTTATGCATGTTTAGCATTCTCTCCTTTTACAATCATGGGTTATTGTACTAAATGAACTGATATAAAGTTCCATCAGAGGGGGGTTTGTTGCATAATAATATTATTAGATTGTATTTTCACTTTGATCTCATCTTGATATTGATGACAACTTGCATGGGTTGTATATGGATTCTACTGTTTCTTTTGGCCACATCTTTCTCATAGCTTGACACATTTTGGTTCGCATCGGTTCACATATCAGATTGAGAGCCTATGGTTAATGATTCTGAATCGTATCAGATTCACATCGGGTCACATCTCAGTTTGAGGGCCATTAAATTTATGGTTAATGTTCCAGAATCTTCATGGTACTTGCTCCTATGGATTAGTTTTAGTCATAGTTTGGCATTGGCATCGAGATACACATACCTTCTAGATTCTTTCATCATATCATTCCCTCTTATGGGGGGCATCTTTTTTCATCTACTGTTGCTTCACAGATTCTAGGGTTGTTCCATTTTGTGAGTTTTCCAGTGTTCCATGGCATCGGGTCTGCTATTGCTTTATCATGATTCCTTGAGTCAATCAGTGATTCTCATCTAGTTTCAGTAGTAAACAAAAGTATATTTCCTTGCTTTCTGGATTCAGGTTCCAGTGCTTCTTTGCAACAGGTCATCTCATTGAGGGGGGGTTTTGTCCCACTGGGTTTTCTCCTCTTTCCCATTCATTGCATTTGTACATGGGTACCTGATCAGGCCTTGTTGTCGGGACCCATTCATGATTTCTTGCATTTATCCTAGCATTAGGTGCATACTTTTTTAGTCTCCCTAAGTTGCACTTAAGGGAGGGTGTTGGTGTAATTAATTATACTTTATTAAGTTTACTTAGGTTTTACTTAGGTAATAATTAGTTTACTTAATTAATAAGTAAGATTTATTTAGTTGAGTTGTTTTTAGGTCAACATTAGGTTTATGCATTCATTTCTTTTATAAAACAATTCATCTCTTGTAATTTCTTAATTCCTAAATAATATCAATTTGCACGTCTTCATGCAAAGCTCTGCTTTTTATTGTTTTTCTCTTGTGGAAGGCTTTTTTTGGTTTGCATGTCTGATCTTGGTTTCTAACATTGGGGTTGCCTCTTACTTAAGTTATAACCTTTAGGTTACAATTTCATGTGTTTAGTGGCCCCATTTGCTAGGTTACTATTTGGTCTGGTTTTAATTAAATCCTTAGGTCCTAAGTTTATATCCTTGTATGTTGTTAATTCCCAACCCCCTTTTTTCCTAGTGCTCACTTAACACATAAAACTCACATGTGCTTAAATAAAATCACATAAGTTTCCTGCAGAGGATAGATTTCAGTTTATCACCCCATTTCGTTGCATTGCAAGGAATATTGTATTAAAGAAATGATGCTCAGTGGAACTATAGAAATAGTGACAACTATTAGCATTTTAAAGCATTCTTCCATTTTGTAGGATGCATATAATTAAAGATAAAATGAGCGTACGAATCCATGAAATGAGTGCCACGTGGTACTAAAGTATTGTTTGAGGGTGAATTGTTTTGTGGAGCCTAATGGTGTGACATGTGGCATGATTTTAAGGTATTTTATGAGTTTGCAAGACTTCTCAAAGGTGACCTTATTAGAGCCTACAAAATTGTGAAAAGGGACATGTGGTGTGCTCTTGATGTTCCCGATAGGTTTTACATGTCGAAGATATATTTGAAGGAGTGGAATATGGACCCGTGCCATAATATTGGGAGGAATTTTCAAGTTCACAAGCTCTTTATAGTTGTTCTATATTTAAGTCATGTAATTATGGAAAGCTGTCATGTGGCTTGTATGATGATGTCAAGTACCTTTAGTTGACTTTTCTGATATCCCCACTCTTGATGACATGTAAAGTGATCCCTCATGGATTCATTTAATTAGTTGAAGATTTGTTAGTACATGTCAAATATTTTCAAATTGATCAAGTCAACTCTAGTCGTTAGATCTTGTCCTATTATTTGAAGATTGGCAGTTCACATCCAAACTAGTAAAACAGATAGCTGGAAGCTCTGGCTCATGTGAACTAATTAATGACAAAAAAGATGGATTTTTTCCAAGCTTCATTCATAATTACTCTTGTAAATATTATAATCCAACTCAAAATTTAACTTATTTGGCATCAAAGGCATTCAATGAGAGAATTTGTAGAGCTCCAATATTTTCTTCGATGAATTAGGGTTTTTAGAAAAGCGAAAATCAAGTATATCTCTATGAAACTCATTGAATTTGAATCTAGGGTTTTAGTTGAGATTGTGCATAGATCAATTATTATTTAAAGGTGTTAAGAAACTCTATAATCCTCACACATAAACCCTAGTTGAAAAACCTGATTGAAACCATGAGTCCTTCTAAGGAACAACCCTCCATTTTGAAAATATCGTTTGATGAAGAATTATTGTACAAATCCTTGGTTCAACCAGAAGACCTATCAAACCCCATGGTCATGGAACTATTATAGGACTAGTTGATAATGTGTGTGAATTCTGTGATGTAGAGCTCCCAATGATTGGATGGAGTTTGTTTGCCCACTGGTATGGGAAATGAAATTCCAAAATTCCCATTTCACATGTATGGACCTATGACCTAGGGAAATTGGTGGTCCCTAGTGTTTTTGTGGATGTATACCTAGTCTAATGAATTGCTAAAAAATATGATGAGAATGTCAGGGTTGTAAGGGAATCAAATGGCGATGAATTGTTTGGAATTAACAAGGCCTAAATTTTAGAGGTTTTCTCCCTAAAAATGGTTTCCAACAAGGCCATAGACTTTGGCTATTTAAAATAATAATATCAAAAATATAGAAATATTTATAGAGTGCATTGGCTTCCCAAATTTAGATTAAAGGGGTATGACAAGAAAATTGTGAGGTTTCCAACCAATGAGACCGAGCCTTTTAATTTAGGGACCTTTGAAGACTATTTCATTAACACTTATTATACTCTGTCTCAAGTTTTGGGGGGAGATGCCCAAACATGAATGTCAATACCTCTTATGTATATGGTTCTTCATATTTAGAACCCCATGGTGAACACTGTGTTCAATTTTTCCACCTTTATTTTTGATGCCATCCACAAGCAACTAGTGGAAATAAAGAAAAGTAGCAAGGTGACCAACTTCAGATGGTATTCCCTCATTTTTCATATGTTCTTATATGGGGGAAGGGAGAAATGGGATAAGGCTCTACATATAAACATGGATGATGGCAAGGGAGGTCTTCTTCCTATATAATACTGTACTCATGTATGGGATAGGCATTTTGATGCCTCCAACTTTGCTATCTTTGAAAACCATTTTGTAAACAAGGCGCTATCATATTTGGGGGTTGGTGAGGTTAAATTGCATGAGGAAATTCTAAATTTCCTAAGACCTAAAGATAAGAGGCCAAATCTTGGAGTTCAACACAATTGGGGACATTAATATCTCCATAATGACTCCACAGTTATAAGAATATATAGATGCTCTATTAGCCCCATATGCTGCCATGATGTGAACCTTTCATGATTGCATTTTTTGAAATAATATGACAAATCAATCAGGTAGATAAGGCCCATATCAAAGGTAAAAATAAGGGACTATTTTTCTCATTTCTACAACCTTCTTTGATTTCATATTCATTAGAAAAGGATTGAAGCAACTTTACCCAATGCTCCAAGTATACAAAATGGACCAAGAGAAGATAAGAGCTTGTGATCTTGAGGGATTTATCAACTAGATTATAACAAGCATCAAAAGGATTAGCATTCCAACATAAAATCCACTTCAGGGAGGATGTTTTAAGAAAATATAGAGATGACAAGGAGGCTACTAACAAAAAGGTGAAGTGGGTGGCATTCACCAAAGTAGAGGCTGCCAGAACAAAGAAGAATAAAGAATATCAAGGGGTATTATTTGAAATAGGGAATCCAATTGTTAGGATCCAAATGATCCTAGATTTTTTTTACAAAATAATTGTAAAGGCCCTTGTTCTTGAGGAACAACCCACCTATCGACCCAAGATAGATCCATCTATCTAATCTTTCATTAGAAGGTAAAAGGGACCTACCATAAGGGAGCTTGCTCCACCATCCCCTCATCAAGCCACTCAACCACACTCCCCCACAAGCACCATCATGCCCTCCACACATTCATATTATAGATTCCCCTCCAAGGGAACAACCTCAAAAGAGGAGAACAAAGAAACCTTCATTAGTTGATTAACCACTTGGTCCAAATGAGGAGGATGATATAGAGGTGACCACATGAGAGGTGCATCAAAAAATACTCTCTCCCCAAAAAGAAACTAAATTCAAAATTCCACAAAGTAGATTAGGCATTGATACTACAATGGGAAGGGATGAGGCTAATGACATTAAAGAATTGGCATGAACACAACTCATCTCAAATGATGAATTTGTGAAGTCAAAAGAAATAAAATATTTTTTCATGAGATCAAGGGAAGAAGAATTCCATAAAATACTTGATGAAGCAAAGGCAATACTTCCTCAAGAACAATATGAAGAAGTGACAAAGAAAGTCCTGACATAAATGAATTTTGATTCTAGGAACATTACCCCACAATAGGGGAGGAAAATGGTGAGAGATGGTGGATTTTTTTTGCTCTCTGAATGGGATATTGCATTAGCAATAGATTTTGAAATTATCGGAAGGAAATATGAAGATTTCTTTTCTTCTAAAGAGCATGCAGAGGTGGCACTATCAAGATCAGGTCAATCGTAAATGAGAAACCCTTGTAATTTGGGTTTTTTCACTCAACACTAATAAGCCTCAAGTTGCCGAGACATCACAAGACATAAAAGGAGGGTTGGTAATAAAAGGATGTTAGATACCTCTGCCCATGAGGTGGCCTCACTAATGGTAAATGTTGCTAAATTCAGTGAAGTGACTACAAGAAAACTGTAGAGTGAATATGAAAACTTGTTGAAATATCATTTGACACTTATTGAAGAATACAATAAATTGAAACTAAATGAGGCTTAGACAACACCTTCTCTAGTTTCCACATAGGAAACACGTTCCTCTTCAGTAGCAACATAAAAAAAATTAATAAAAGAAAATGAGGAACTTAAAGAAAAGGTTCAGATGCTGGAAGAGAAATTGAGGAATGTTTAGAGTGACCAACAATAAGAAAAATTTCATGTTGTGTCTAAAATTTTGGAACATTTAATGTCTAAAATTTGAAAAGTTTGGATTTTTTTTACATGGATTAATCCAACCTTGTAAAAGCAATTGATAGGGTAGCTAGAGATAAGGAGAGCACTAGGGATATCATGAATAAGTGGGTCCCTAGGATCAAAATATTGTAGGGAATGTATAAGGGATCTACAAATGAACCTAGTCCACCCTCGTGCATTTTTCCTACATATAATATGGCCAAGATAGCAAGAGAAATGAAGGAACACATGGATCAATTAGCAAATAAGGCCAAGACAAGGCTTAAGCATTTTGAAAATATAGAAATAAGGATTATGCCAAAAATCAAAAATGAGGAGGGGGAGATGAATGAGTTCTTCCATGGAAATTTCAATTCAAGGCATTATCCCCCACTTTGTCTTTCTTCATTTGTGATGGAAATAAAATTTATATAGAGCTCCTTAAATATCATATGGACAAATTAATTGATATAGACCAGCTTCTAAATGCTTTTGAGAAGGATACTTATTCAATTTTCTCTAGATATACCCACTACATGTATAATATTAATTTTTTTCTTGAATTTTGATGACCATTAGAGAGATAATACCATGCATTGGATGAGAAGTATAATCATTTTCTAGGATTGTAAATATTATTTTGATATCTAATTTTGTTCAACAAGATTTTGGGAATGAGTTGTCAAATTTTATGCCAGGTGGAAATGACAATTTTGCAAATTTGAAAAGTATAGTCAGAATAAAATAATTCTCCAAATTAGTTGGTACTATATTAGGACTGATCAACATAGTAGTGATGGTGATAAATAAGGGAACAATGTGAAATATTTGAGCTACATTTCAATTAGATCCCACCAACCAGACATAACTGCTACATGGGCATGTTAGAGAAGGAATGTTCGAGATGTCCTATCACCTAAAAAGAGTATTTTCAAATGAAATCAGACCCACATGCTAGAATAACTACCCAGAAGGCCTTCAACAAAATTTCCAATAGCATCTCTGTAAATTGTAAATTCTTTTATACTTTTGTATAGTGCCACTGCCTAAGATTTTGTCTTTTTGTGACTTAAGTGATGGAATGATGGTTTTTTCTTATTGCTTCCCTTGTATATATAAAATGGAATTTTGAGCCTCATTCTAAGGGTTTCGAGTTCTTATTCTTGTAGTATTTGTATAGAAATAAGGTTTTGTATAGTTAAGTCCTCTGAAGTTTAGAGAAGAAATATTGTAAATTTTGCTCTATAATAACAATAGATGACTCAAACAAAATGTGTTTTCTCAAATTTGAATGCCAATATATCACTATCTCCATATTGTAATACATATTCTTTTGAATCAATACAATCAAATATTGTTCTTGATTCTCATATCATATTTTCTATTATGAATGCCTAAATTGTTAGCTTATGTTCAAGGAATGAACTAAATCTACTTTTAGTTTATTCATTAAAGATTTTGTTATTAAAATTAGGATTTGTAAGTAGAGTAATGGTATTGTCTCTTTGTTGGTTTCTCATTGTAATGTAGTGAGTTTATAAGAATTGATAGAGTAAATCTATTTTAGGAGAGATTTACTCCATTTCTTGAATTTTCAATGGATAAGACACTAGCCAAAAAGATTCACAAATCTCAAAAATAAGCATAATCAAATACAAACAATCTATTTATTTTATTTTATTGCAATTTACTATTTTATGCTCAATCCACACTATCAAGAAATATAGGGAAAATAGAGGGTTTTGAATCTATTATTTAGCCAATTAGGCTCACCTTCTATCAAATTAGAGTGAAGAATCTATTTTATAAACATCATTGTAAGCATTGATACATGTTAAATGAAATTATAGGGGAACCCACCTTGGTTATTCAGAGCCTAAAATGTAGAGAAGAAAAGTATAAAATCTATCTCTTATTCGTTGGCCACTAACCTAGGGTTTTTTGTCATAAGGCTTAGCTAATAGTTAGAAAAACCTAGACAATTATTTGAAAACATTAACATGTCTGATAAATGATGCTACATCCACTTCTACATCTTACATAGACTCATCCTCACTAAAAATGGTATCCACCTCACATATGATCTGTGAGATCAAGTCCAAGATTACTAACACAAGGTGCAAAGAATATGGATTGCATGATTCTTTTTACATAGGACAACTCCCACTCTCACCTAAGTCCCAAATCCAACCAAGGAATCTCAAGGAAGAAACAAAGGTAACTTTATAAAGTTTCAAATGTTGGGGACTCCTGGACAAAGAGAATATTGAAGAAGGTATATCCTCATGGATATACAAAGATGAAGATGAACCGATGTTGGCATTAAAAATAGAATGATATCCCAAGGGTCATAATATGTTTAAGAACATGGGATATAAAGGAAAAATTTTAGGGACATATGAGCAAGGAATAATATAATCAATAAATCCTAAAGGTAATATGGGTTACCAATGACATGAATATGGATCATTTGAAATGGTACCTAATGCAGGGATATCCTTTGATGCACTTTGTTTTCATGTTGTAAAAACTTGAATTTTGGTTTGTTTGGGTCAATAAGGTCCATTTGGACCATTTAAGGTCATTTGGGGTCATGTTGGATTAGTTTTAGGTGATTAGGTTTAAAGTTGTTAAAAAATGCAAAAGTTGTCAAATATTGTTAAATTTTGTCAAATGTAATTTAGCAAAATTAGTTTTGAGAGTTAGGAGTCAGTTTGGATAGTTGTGTTAGGTTGAGTCCTTCCTTTGCATTAGTATATCAAGAACCCAAGTGTGCCCTCACTAAAGAAACTAAAATTTCTCATATTGTCAACAATACCAATAAGGGAATCTACAAAAAAATATTTCAAACATATTGGAAAAATATTGAATGGCACAAGCATTAATACCATCATACCATTAAATTCCATCGATCTTCCACTTACCTATTCTAAAATTATAGATTTGGATCAAGGACCTCCTACAATTGATACATTTTAGAATGATGAGGAAATTGAAAAACTTATGGGAGTGTGAGAACACATACCAAGAGGAGGTCATAAGGTGAAATTTGACATCAGATAAAGCAAGGTTGCATACTTTAGGGAATAAGTCTCTTGCCTTAGTCATAAAAATAAAAAAATAAAAATTAATAAATAATAAATAAAGGTTCCTTAGTGAAAACCTCGATGAGATATTTTTGGACCATACAAAAGTAAAAAAAGACATATCTTCTTGTGAAAACTTCTCCAAGGTGCTAGAAGAAGAGGCAATTGACCCAATACCTCATTACTAGGAGACATATACCATATTGGTTGAAGAAATGAAATATTAATCTGGGAACTAAAGAAGCACCAAATATCACTCTCATAACTATATCATTAATGAAGGGGGAGAATCAAGACATATCAAATTTTCTTAAAGAATAATATTTAAGAACTTTTCTTGGTCTTATCAGATATGCCAAGACTAGATTCATCACTAATTGTACACCACTTAGCAATATATAGTGATATTAAACCAATTAAGAAAATGTTAAGAAAAATGCATCCACAGATTACCCTACTCATAAAATAAGAATTATAAAAATTCCTAGATGTTGGATTCATTTGTCCCATTAACTACCCTAAATGGATTTCCAAAATTGTACCTGTCTCAAAACCCACAGGGGGAATCCAAATATACACAAATTTTAGAAATATTAATAAATAATATCCTAAAGATGATTTCCCATTGCCCAATATTGACATCATAGTCAACTTAACAGTGGGACATGAAATGCTATCACTAATGGATGAATTATTGGGATATAATAAAATAAGGATAGCTCATGAGAACCAACATTAAATTGCCTTTATTACTCCTTAGGGAACCTTTTTCTATAAAGTGATACCCTTCAGACTTAAAAATATTGGAGCAAAATTTATAAGGGACATGAATGTGATCTTTCATGATCTTATTCATGATATAATGGAAGATTATGTCGATGAAATTTTGGAAAGATTTAAAATAAGTAAAGGGTATGTGCAAGTCTTAACAAAAATATTTGATCGATTGGAGAAATATCAATTACACTTGAATCCAAAGAAATGTGTGTTTGGTATCATGTTTGGAAAACTCCTAGGATTCATTGTATCTTGAAGAGGCATCAAAGTTGATCTAGAAAAATTCAAAGCCATAGTCGACATGCCCCCACCAAAGAATATCAAACAATTGCATAGTCTCCAAGGGAAGTTACAAGAAATAAAACATTTCAAATGTCAACTTGCTAATAAATGTCAACCATCTCCATCTCCTATGTAAAAGCATGGACTTGAAGTGGGATGATAATTGTCAACATACCTTTGAATAAATTAAAAAGTAACTTTCCTCACCTCCAATACTCATGCTTCCAAATTCAAATAAGCCACTTTTACTATATGTTTCAATTAAAATAGTTCTATTGGGGGTATTACTAGCACAACATGATGAAACTAGAAAATATAGAGTTATTATTACATCCCTTGTACATTAGTGGGCTATGAGATCAACTATAGTACAATTGAAAGAGCATGCCTAGTAGTTGTATTTTGCACCAAGAAGTTAAGACACTACATGCTCAATCATAAGACCAAGCTCATACCAAAAGTTGACCCACTTAAGTATCTCCTATCAAAATCTACGCTCACAAGACACATTACAAAACGGGTAATGGTTCTTAGTTAGTTTGACATTGAATATGTAGACAAAAAGGAAATTAAAGGATATGTATTACTTGATCAAATTGCAATTGTGCCTTTAATGGATAATCACCCACTTTTTACTAAATTTCTAGATGAGGTTATCTTTTCAATTGTCAAAGATAACTAGTGGAAACTATATTTTGATGGATCCTTCACTCAACACAGTTTGAGAGCAAGGATACTGTTTGTAACTCCCCAAGGTGATTATATTCCAAAATCTTGTCACATTGCATTTCCTTGCATGAACAACATTACTGAATATGAAGCATTGATTATGAGACTTAGACTACCTATCTAATATAAAATCACATAATTACAAGTTTATGGAGATTCATAATTGGTCATTAAACATGTGAATGATAAATATGAAACAAAATATGATAAAATCCTCCCATAAAAAAGACAATGGTTAATTTTTAATAGTATTTTACACAAATTCATTTCAAACAAGTCCCTCATTTGAATAAAAAAGTAGTCGATTCCATGGCAACAACATGATCCTTACTAGACATGCCTCACAATAGCCAATAATATGAATTTTAGGTAGAATAATTGTTGATTCTTAATTATTATGTTCCTAAACTAAAATTTTATGTGAACTTGTTGGTCCCAATTCTCCTTGGTATCATGATATTGTTGGTGTGAATAAATGTCTTGTACCTAGTTAATTCACTCATTAGGGAATTAGGGGACATATTCACATGTTAAGTTTAATTAGGATTATAAGAATCCTTTTAGAAGTCTTAGTTTTCAATTCTAGAAATTATCTTGTCCTAGGTAGTTATGAGTTATTTGTCTCATGTTATAGGATTAAGACACTTGTCACAATCTTTTCTAACCCTATATCTCACCTTGGCTTTATAAGAAAGACATTTTATGTACATTTGCATATTCAACCATATTCAATCTTGCATTATTGAAGCAAGCTATGCTTTCCATTTTATCTCTTGTGGAAGATATTTTGGTCTAGAAACTATTCTTGGGGGTGTTGAGGAGCCACCATTAATTCCTACATGGTATCAAATCAATTTTCTAGCTCTGATATCATGTAAGAGATTTTAGAGACACAATCTTCATACATATGAATCCCTCTTCCTACCAAGTCCTATCTAGAATGGGAAGCATTCCCACATTTTGTATTTGGTTTATCTTGTTCCCAAGGGGAGAAACATTGTTTGTAGGCATTGGATTATGTTTTGTCTTCATACGCTTACCATATTTGTAGGAGATTACACATTGTGGGGGGATATCTTGTCTCTCTATTTCCCTCTTATGGGGGGGTACTGATTGTATATATATGATGAATGTAGTACTTGGGGGTATCATCGAGTCCTCCATACATCATCTTATTTGTTTATTTTATCTCTTTTGGAGAGGAGTTTTGTCCCACCGGGTTTTCTCCTTTTCTCCGCTTGTGAGAGATTGCATTTATTGCATTTTTATTCTAAATGGGTACCTAACATGCTTTTGCATAATGATATTCTCCTTAACTTTCACTTAAGGGGGGGTGTTGGTGTGAATAAATGTCTTGTACCCAGTTAATTAACTCACTAGGAAATTAGGGGACATATTCACATGTTAAGTTTACTTAAGATTATAAGATTCATTTTGGAAGTCTTAGTTGTAATTTCTATAACTTATCTTGTCCTAGGTAGTTATGAGTTAGTTGTCTCATGTTATAGGATTGATACACTTGTCACAATATTGTCTAATCCTATCTCTCACCTTTCTTTTATAAGAAAGACATCTTATGTGCATTTGCATATTCCACCATATTCAATCTTGCATTGTTGAAGCAAGCTATTCTTGCTATTTTCTCTCTTGTGAAAGATATTTTGGTCTAAAAACTATTCCTTGGGCTGTTGAGGAGTCACCATTAACTCCTACATGGTATCAAAACAATTTTCTATCTCTTATAGATATTCATAGCTAACTTCATGAAAAAATCCTTCCACCTAACATATCCACTTCACAACTCCAATTTGTTATCATAAGTCATCCCACTTCACCCTACTTGGAAATGAATTATATCGAAGAAACTTTGAAGAAACCATCCTAAGGTTCTTAGAAATAGAACAGGGAAAAAATTATTATGTGAGGTGCATGAGGGAAACTATTGAGGATTCATAGGGTATACATATGATATATATAAGTTATTAGCATAGTATTATTTTTATTAGCTTTTATTCTATGTAAATGTCAAGCAATAAAAATTAAAAAGTAAAAATTTAATGTTAGTTTCCTAGTTGTTAGGAGGTTAGCATAAATTAGTATATTGTTACTGTATTAGTTATTTGGTTTCCATCTCCCATTGAGATTTTGGAAGATATACCAAATAATCCAAATATGGCATATTATATGCCTATATAATTGTATTTTCTCCTCATGTAGGGAGATATTGGAGAATGTAAGTTTGCAACTTATTTTGAAAAGAATATTATCTTTCCTTGAATTTTTTCTCTAATAAAAAAGATTATTGTCTCTTTGTAGAATCAAATCTCTCTTTGTTGCTTATTCACTTGTTTCCATATCAGTTGGTATTAGAGCATTTTTTGATCCATGGGTTTGGACTTATCATTCAAATCCATTTTATCAAAAAAAAAGTCTTGAAGATCTTAACATTATTAGATGATTTTTGAATATTTTTTACTTATTTTAGGATAATTAGTCATCTAGAAGAAACTAGAGGTGTTTTCTTGAAAATTAAGCATTTTTCTTTTAGATTTTTTTTGTGCATTTGCTTTGAAAACCCATGATGTTATTTTATTAACAGTATTTTACATGAGTAATATTTTTAAAAATGGTTTGTGTGTCTAGAAGAATCTTTCTTAAATATTTCCGAAATATTTAACGGTTTCGAATTTCATTATATTTTGAGAAAGTTATGGAAGTTTTAAAACTATTGTTGTAGTTGCTAAATCCAAACACACAAGGGGTTTTGTTAGTGGTTTTGAGTACCAAAACATGGTTTTATTATTTTTGGCATGGTTTTGTCTTCAAAAATATGGAATTTAAATTCCTTCTTTCATAAAACTTTATTTTGTTAAGTCGTCCTAAATGTTTTTCAAAATATTTATCCTATATATACTTGGGTGAGTATTAATTCCATAATTTGTGACCCAATAGGTATTTGTAATGCCACAAAATTGTACCTAAGGGAAATTTCACATTTTAGCACTTTTCCTAGCATTTATGGAACCTAAACACATTAATGGAAAAAACCCCATGGGCCAAAATTTCACAATTCTAGCTCCATGTGGTCCAATGGTGAAGCAACATTAGCCCGATGCCCCATTTCCCAAAAACTTGTGTTTTGGATGCCTGCACAATGCATGGATTTTTGTGTGGCTCGCTAGCATCCTAGTGGTTTTTTGAGTTTGAAATGGGGAATTTTGAATCTTGTCTCTTGACATGTGTCCCTACAACCAAGTCTTCAGGTGTAACGTCTCTTTATCGCCCTTGCATGCAACAAAACCCCTCCTTTTCTCTCATTTTGGGGGTTCATTCATTCATTGAAAGGCTCTCTCTCCAAATTGAATTCACCTCTCAATCTCTTACACTCTTGACAACAACACTTCTACAAACGAAGCTAAGTCAAACTGAGGTCCCTCTAACAACCAAAGCTCTCTAGAAAGCATTCAAATATGCATCTGTGTGTTCAAGAGGGGGCCGAGGCCTATTGGTAAAACTCTCTCACTCTTTTCTATTTGTGGATAGAGTAGATCTCTTTGTTCATTTACTACTTGGTGGTGTGGGTTCTCCTCCTAAAGTAGGGATTGCTTTCACTACCTCTTTTTATCCATTTTAGTTATTCTATTTATCTAGTTTTCTATGGAGGTGGGAACACCAGAGTGGGGGTTTGAATGTGACAAACCCCTCTATAGCCCTAACATTTTTCCTTGTTCGTCTTATGTGAAATTTTTCAAAGTGGAGCTCGAAGTGAGGATTCAGATGTCCAGTTATCTGTAAGCTCCCTCCTAACTCTCTTTGTGTTTTTTTTCAATTTTTGTTCTTCATCTTGTTATTCTACTAAGCAAACCTCAAATTTGGGTTAGAAAGTGAGGATTTGGTTTGTGCGCTTGATTTCTTGAGTTTTTTGTTTCTTAGGACTCCAGCGTGTTGGACTGCAGCGCGCTACACTGGCATCCTTAATCCACACTGTAGTCCTTTGGTTGAGAGCTCCTTTATCAGAGGCAAAAATCTAGAATTTTTGATCTTTCAGGTTTTAAGATGGTCTTCTGTGGTGATTAATTTGAATATACTTTCATTGCAATTTCTTTATTTATCTTATGTTGAGGTGGATAAGGGTAGTTCATTCCCTAGGATTATCTTGAGAATGAAGAGACCCATGTGCAACAAATCCCCCTTATCTCACATTTTGTGAACCCAACGTGAACATGTTAGATCTATTTCTACAATGTTTTAATGTCTATGGTAATGCTTTTTCTAAGGAAGATTTTGATATGTTGGATGATGGTCTAGATGATTTCTTAGAAGTGTCTTCCCCTATTTGTAAATCTTCTGAGCAAACTTCTTCTCGACAAGATGATGAGTCAATAAATGTTGTGGTGGTCTCTATGGCTTCTCCAAGCCCTCAAAATCCTACCATTTACTTGACTCTAGGTAGCCCTTCTCCTAAGAAGGATCATTTTGTCTATAGAATTTCATATCGTGATGATTCACCAGATTTGTATTTAGGGTTCGTAAAAGCTACAGACTCCACTTCTTATAATACTGTTGGGAACACATATAATACACGAAGAATTAAATAGAATTTGGATAAATAAAATTTCATTCCTACATCTCAACCTACTCAAGTTCTTACTTCTTTGCTACCTTCTCAACCAAGTGTTCCTCAACACCTAAACCTGTGACTAAGGCACTTGGTGTTTAAATGCACAAGACAACTAAGAGGGGGGGTGAATCAGTTGTATCAAATTTATTTACTTATGAACTTAGTGTTTTCACCTTAACTTCAATCTATTATTAAGTGTAAACATGAAATGCAAATAAAAAAAAGAGAACACTAGAGACACTAGATTTACGTGGAAAACCCAATGAGGGAAAAACCATAGTGAGGATTAACTCACAATATAGTAGTAATGCAATACCAAATACAAAGGCTCACTACTAGAGAGCTCACTACCCAAATACAAAGGCTCACTACCCAGATTAAGGGCTCACTGCCTTAAGAAGGACTCACTGTCCAAAAAGGAGGCTCGTTGCCTACAAAAAACTAAAAGAATATATAAATGAAGATCCACCACTAGGGTTCCACACATTCACAACTTGATCATAAGATTGTAGATACTATCAGCTCACTGCTTTCAGGAATCTAACACCTTAAAGTACTGTTGCCTTAATTCCCACTTCCATTTTTTTCTTTTCACACTTCTTTACACACCCCACTCACTTGTTTGATTCATGGATGGATGAATATGAAATTTTCTAGAACTTAACTTGCTTTTATACCATCTTCAACCTCAGGAACATTTTCCAAGGTTGGCTATACAATTTCAATTACAAATTCAAACTAGGTCAGCTACTCAAGATTCCCACTGTGGATAAGAATGAGAGGAACAATTACATATTTAATCTAGGACCCAAATAACATCTTGAAGCTCGCACACGCTTTCTCAAATTGATGCAAAAGACAATGTAACATGTAGACACTAGGTCAACCAAACCTAATGAAAACACCAATGATCTTTGAAGTACGCGTATCTCCAGAAAGATAATCACACATGGATCACTCAACATGCTTCACCAGTAATTTCACCATTTCTGAGAACATCTCAGATACATCCACAACATTACAACCAGTTTCATTTTCAAAGAATTCTTCACTAGTCCAACCGGATTAGCCAGTAAAACATAGGAGCTCTGGAGTAGCTCTTCCAGAGTGCCAAACCACTATAAATTTTGTCAGAACATAGAAACCATTAGAAATAGTCATCTCGTAGATCCACAAGATCTGAAACCAAATATCAGAAGACTGCAAAGCCAAAACATTTCTCCCAGTCCCCAAACAAATGGTTCTATCAAACTAGTTCACACACTGGTGAACATATCTTCTTCTCTTCATCAACTCAAAAGATCAAACTTAGTATATATGATTCATTAAATCTTATAAATACACCTACAAATTCACATAGGAATATGATCAACATAGAAGAAATGTGGACCACAATACCAGAGCACACTCAAAACACACTTTTAATTCTACTTTCATTATTTATCAAATTTTCTCAAAAGCAGTTGAAAAATACACAAATATGTGTTGACATCAATGACAACATTAATGAAAACACCACCAAACACATCCATACTTGAAAAAATCTCCCCCTTTGTCATTGATGGCAACACATGATGTGAAAAACCATCAAAGACAACATACATGATTTTCAGAAGCAACAACCTACTAAGCATAAATTTTTCACATGATTTTCTCTCCCCCTTTGACATCAATGGCTTAGGAAATTCTTGCTATATAAAGCTCTGTTCACTCCCCCTAAGGAGTACACCCACATCATATATTACAACAATGCACTTCACTACTCCCCTTGAGGAGTAGACCACACTCATCAATCCATAATAAAGAGTTTGTGAATCCACTGGACTGATGCACCTTCATCACTTAGTTCAAAGAAGGAGGGGCAGTAACCCCTAACTTCCCTCTGAGATACTCAAAAGTATCCTTCAGAAGGGCCTTAGTGAATGTCTACAAATTATTCTTTGGTAGGTACATATTCAAGTCTAACTTCATTCATCAATACCTTCTCCCTCAAAAAGTGATACTTGATAGATATATGCTTTGTTATGGAATACATCATTGGATTATTTGAAATGTTTATAGAACTTGTATTGTCACAAAATATAGATATAGGTTCATCACTTACTATACCTATGTCCATCAAAGTTTTCTTCATCCAAAGTACTTGTGTACAATAGGATGCTGCTGCAATATATTCTACTTCTACAGTGGATTAAGAAACTGAATCCTATTTCTTGCTCAACTATGAAAGTAATCTCCCTCCAAGAAAGAATGCACCAACACTTATACTCTTCCAGTCAACCCAGTCTGCATTAGTGTAGGAATTCAATGTGAAATCACTATCCTTCGGATACCATAGTCCGTAGTCTGGAGTTCCTGTAAGATATCTGAAAATCCTCTTTACAACTGTAACATGTGCTTCCTTCGAATCTGCTTGAAATATTGCAACTAAACATACTGCATGCATGATATAAGGTATAGTAGTAGCAAGATACAACAAAACACCAATAATGGATCTATACATGCTCTAATCAGCTTTAGCAGATTCATCATCCTTACTCAGCTTACATCCAGTTACCATGGTGGTACAAACCGGTTTGGAGTCATCCATTCCAAACTTATTTAACAATTCCTTAACGTATTTGGATTGTGAAATGAATATCCCTTTGTTAGTTTGATTTACTTGAAGTCCAAGGAAGAAATTCAATTCACCAATCATAGACATTTCAAATTATTTTTGCATCTCTTCAACAAACTTCTTACACATACCTTCATTTCCTCCAAAGATGATGTCATCAACATACACCACAACTATTAGGATCTTGTCTTTCTCAACCTTGAAGTAAAGATTGCTATCTCTAGACCCTTTGCTGAATCATTTCTTTATCAAGTATTTATCCAATCTTGTACACCAAGCTATGGGAGCTTGCTTCAGTCCATATAGTGCCTTATTTAGTTTACAAACCATGTCCGGTTTGTATGACAGTTGAAAACCTTCCGGTTGTTCCATATACACTTCTTCTTCCAATTCTCCATTCAGAAATGCAGATTTGACATCCATATGATATACTTTGAATTATTTATGAGCTGCAAATGCCAAGAACATCTGAATGACTTCCATCCTAGCTATAGGTGCAAAGGTTTCTTGAAAATATATTCCTTCAACATGTGAATATCCTTTACATACAAGTCTTGATTTATTCCTTACCATTTCACCATCTTCATTTAGCTTGTTTCTGAATACCTATTTTGAACCAATTACATTCTTGTTTGCAGGTCTAGTGACTGGTTCCCATGTCTCATTGTACTCTATCTTTTGTAGTTCCTCTTTCATTGCTCTAACCCAACTTTCATCATCACATGCTTCATTCACAATCTTAGGTTCTATCTTAGAAAGTAAACACAAGTTTACCTCAGCCACTTTTCTTCTTGTCTTCACTCCTTCACATTTGTCTCCAATTATCTATTCCTTCGGATGATTTTTCTAAACATATTTAGGAGTCTTAGATGCAGGATCCAAAGTTTCTTCCTGCTCATCACTTTGTTCTTTCTCTTCCTTTTCTTCTTTTTGTATTTGGACATAGATTGGGTCATTAGGTTCAACTTCAATTATTTCCATTGGTCTATACATAGCTTCATCAAACTTTACAATAGTACTTTCAATTATTTTCCTCAGCCTCTTATTAAAACATCTATAAGCCTTATTGTTATTTGAATATCCAAGGAAAATTCCTTCGTCACATCTAGCATCAAACTTTCCAATATTTTCTTCATCTCTTTTAATATAAAATATACTTCCAAATACCTTAATGTATTTTATAGTAGGATTCTTACCAATCCATAACTCATAAGGGGTCTTAGTACTGTTACCTCTGATTTGAAATCTATTGAGAATGTAAACAACAATGTGGATTTCTTCTCTCCAATACACATCAGGAACATTAGATTCTTTCATCATAGTTTTGAAAACCTCTTGAATAGTCTGGTTCTTTCTTTCCACAACTCCATTCTGTTTAGGGGTTCTGGGAGTAGAAAAATGTCTTTTTATGCCATTTTATTCACAAAAAGCATTGAACTCATTGGATGTAAATTCTCCACCTCTATCAGAACTTAAGCATTTTATATTCAGGTTTGCCTCATTTTCTACTCTTTCCTTAAACACTTTGAATCTATCAAGAGCCTAATTCTTTTCTCTAAGAAAGGTAGCCCATGTCATTCTAGAGTAATCATCAATCAAAAACATAAAGTACCTGTCACCACTTAGGCTTCCTATTCTTTTAGGACCACAGAGGTTTGTATGGATTAATTTTAGCATTCTAGTAGATGATTGATCCTTTCCTTTAAAACTGTTTCTTGTCTGTTTTCCCATCTGACAACTTCTGCAGATTGAATTTAAAGGCTTTATGATTCTAGGTAGATCTTTAACAACTTCCTTAGAAATGACCCTAACTAGATTGTCAAAATTCACATGTCCCATCCTCTAGTTCTAGAGCTGACTCTCATTATTCTGAGAAACAAAATAGTGACCATCTCCACTTTTAAGTTGATAGATGTTTCCATGAGTTCTTCTTCCATTTGTAACCATAGTTATGGACCCTTTCCTAATATCACACATGTTATCTTGAAACACAAGCTTAAAAAATTTGTTGCACATTTGTCCAACACTTAAGAGATTATGTCGTAAACCCTTTACATAATAAACATCATTAGTATTATGTTTTCCATCAAAGCTAATTGTTCCTTTTCCAATAATCTTAACACCATAATCATCCCCAAACATAACTATTCTTCCATCATACTTCTCAAGTTTAGTAAAATTACTCTTTTCTCTAGTAATATAATTTGAACATCCAGTGTCAATCACCCAAAAGTCTTCATCCTATTTGGAATGAAAAGCAGCTACTGAAGTACCTTTCGATTCATCCTTCTTACACTTTGGACCAAGTTCTTTTGCACATCTTCCATGGTTAGTAGGCACAACTTTCTTTTCTAAAGCTAGAAACAAACATTCATCTTTATCATCCTCAAGGTGAGATTCATGATAAAAAATTCTTGCATCTTCCTTAATATAATACAACTTCTTGAACTTCCTATCCTTTTTATCCTTGTAATTATTGTTGTTATCCATATTCTTCTTTTGTGTAGCTCTATTAGGCCATCTTGATTCATATTGACCAATATTTCCACAATTGGAACACTTAAAGGGAAAATTATCTTTGTATTTACCAGTACCTTTCTTCAATCTCCATGTGAAATTTTCTTCCAAGTCTTCTGAATCTTCATCATTCAAGTCATCTTCTATCTTCATTACTTTAAATTTTGTTTCAGTCTTCTCCTTATCGATCGCAAATTTTCTCATCTCAAATGCAGTCAGGAAACCAAATAGATGCTCCTTAGTAAATGTCTTTAGATCATACTGTTCTTCAAGTGTAGATACTTTGTCACTGCAATTTTTTGGTAAGGTCATCAAGATATTTTCAATTATATCTTGATCTGACATGGTACCACCTTGATTCTTGATTTCTGTTGCTATAACTTCAACTCTCTGATAATAGCTTGCAATGTCTTCTCCATCTTCCATTATCAAGTTCTCAAATTTTTTCTTAGCAGTTAGTTTCCTTGACAACTTTACTCTATCATTCCCTTCATAAATTTCTTTCAACTTTTTCCATACTTCATGAGCAGTAGGCAGAGAAATAACTTTTGTTATTTTAGTTTTAGATAAAGCACTAAAGATGGAAAACCTTGATCTTTCATTTTCTTCATAAGCTGTAACCTCATTAGCAGAGGAAGGGCCAACTACTGGTATCACATACTTTGTCTCCACAACTTTCTAGGTGTTGAAATTAAGTGAAATCAGATAACTTATCATCTGCTCTTTCTAGTCACTATAATCAACTCCATCAAACATAGGAAGCTGCAACTTGTGTGCCATCTGATCTACCTCAAGCGGTTAAGATTTTTCATTGAGGAACCAGATCTCTGATACCAATTGTTGAAATGCACAAAAAAACTAAGAGGGGGGGTGAATCAGTTGTATCAAATTTATTTACTAATGAACTTAGTCTTTTCACCTTAACTTCAATCTATTATTAAGTGTAAACATGAAATGAAAATAACATAAAGAGAACACTAGAGACACTAGATTTACATGGAAAACCCAATGAGGAAAAAACCAAGGTGAGTATTAACTCACAATATAGTAGTAATACAATATCAGATACAAAGGCTCACTGCCAGAGGGCTCACTACCCAAATACAAAGGCTCACTACCCAGATTAAGGGCTCACTGCCTTGAGAAGCACTCACTATCCAAAAGGAGGCTCATTGCCTATAGAAAAACAAAGGAATATATAAATAAATATCCACCACTAGGGTTCCACACATTTGCAACCAGATCATAAGATTGTAGATACCATCAGCTCACTTCTTTTAGGAATCTAACACCTTAAATTACTGTTGCCTTAATTCCCACTTCCACTTTCTGCTTTTCACACTTTTTCGCACACCTCACTCACTTGTTTGATTCGTGGATGGATGGATATGAAATTCACTACAACTTAACTTGGTTTTATACCATCTTCAACCTTAGGAACATTCTCCAAGGTTGGCTATACAATTTCATTTACAAATTCAAACTAGGTCGGCTACTCAACATTCCCACAATGTATAAGAATGAGAGAGGACCAATTACATATTTAATATAGGACCCAAATAACATCTTGAAGCTTGTACACACTTTCTAAAATCAATGCAAAAGCCAAATGTAACCTGTAGACACCAGGTCGGCCAAACCTAATGAAAACACCAATGATCTTTAAAGTACACACATCTCCAACAAGATAATCACACGTGGATCACTCAACACGCTTCACCAGTAATTTCACCATCTTTGAGAACATCTCAGATACATCCACAACAATTACAACCAGCTTCATTTTCAAATAAATCTTCACCAGTCCAACCGAATCAACTAGTAAAATGCAGGAGCTCTAGAGTAGGTCTTTCAAAGTGCCAAACCACTAGAAATTTTTTCAGAACAGAAAAACCATCATAAATAGTCATCTCTCAGATCTGCAAGATTTGAAACCAAGTATCAGAAGACTGCATAGCCAAAAAATTTCTCCCAGTCCCCAAACAAATGGTTCTATCAAACAAGTTCACACACTGGTGAACATATCTTCTTCTCTTCATCAAATTAGAAGCTGAAACTTAGTATATATGATTCATTAAAGCTTATGAACATACCTACAGATTCAAATAGGCATATGATCAACACAGAAGAAATGCAGACCACAATACTAGAGCACACTCAGAACAAACTTTCAATTCTGCTTTCATTATTTCTCAAATTTTCTCAAAAGCAGTTGGAAAATACACAAATCTGTGTTGACATCAATGAAAACATTAATGAAAACACCACCAAACACATCCATACTTGCAACACTTGGTGATTACAATATTTTTAAGAAACTTCGTGTTACTCCGACTAAGATCTCACTTTGGGATTTGCTTCAGACCACTCCAGTTTATCAGGAAATGCTTCAAGAAGCCTTGAAAAAGATTATCTTGCTTGCCTTTACTAGGTTGAAAAATGTTAATGGTTTGATGGATCATATTCATGTGGATTCACTGAATATCACATTCTATTCCCAAGAAACCCTGGCTTCGGATGTGCAAAAATAAGTGGATCCTTTAATGATTATACTTAATGTTAATACTATTGGTATTAGGCATAGCATTGTTGACACCAGTTCAAATTTCAACGTTTGTGGTATCGATCTATTACCCAAGATTAAAGTTGACTCTTCTTCTTTATTTGCTTCTTCTTTTTACATTTGTGGGTTCAATAATGCTGGCCGACAAGCTCTAGGCATGATAATATTGCCTTTGTAGCTAGGTCCAGTTACCTTACCCACCTTGTCTTATGTGATGTGTGGCCCCTTTCATTATAATATTCTTCTAGGGAGACCCTAGGTTCATGCTATGGGTTCTGTAACTTCCACTCTACATCATTCTCTTAAGTTTGTTGTAAATAATCGAGTATTCACAGTCAAAGCTGATTTGAAAGTTGTCCACCTTTATGAGCTGGTGGCTACCAGTTGAGATTCGGTTGTCTCCACTCTTTAGAACTGTATTCCATCTCTAACTTCTAATGAAATGACATGCTCCTCTATGATACCCTCCGTGGAGGTTGTCCTTGAAGTGAACACCGCTAAACATGATCCGCTTAAAGCAGAAAATCCTAAATCCTCCGTGTCTACTTCTCTTGAATTCAATGTGTTCCTTAGTGATGATTGGGGGTCCTTGGAGTTCTCCGAGTTATTAATTGGAGAATACAAAGTGAATCCTACTCATCTTAAACTTATGGTAACCTCGAATGCCTCTAATGAAAGAGTAGATAACACTTTCGTTGAGGAGGAAAACTGTAATTCTAATCAGGAGACCAATATTTCCCCTACTGAGGAGGATAATATTGCTCTTAAAAAGGAGGTGTATATTTGTGAATCAAGTAAAGGACATGGTTGTTCTCTCGTACATGCATTCGATGTCCACTGGTTGAATGAGACTCTCTACATGGAACCACAACCTTCTGAAGTTTTGCAAACCCATTATGGTTTCGGATATAGAATTTCTTCTTAGTAAAAATATGGGAAAAAAGGTCTTGGATGTATTGAGCAAGGAATCCAGGTCCCTATCTAGTTTAAACCTCATAAGTGCTATCTAGGTTTGGGGTGCTCTATTGAACAATCTAAGTAGAAAACTTGGTCGAGTGTTAACATGATTTCAGTCGAACCACTTAATCTAGCTCATCCTAAATTATTAGAGGATGGGGTGAAGGTCGAAGAAGTCCCCTTAGATGTCTTCTCTTTAGATGAAGCACTCGAGGAATTCTTAGGTGCCTACTCCTCTTGGCCTCCTTTTCATCATAAGAGATGGTTCCCGTATTACCTGAGTGAACAAACATATTTTGGGGAATCTATCTTGAGTATTGATGAGGAGGACCCTCTAGCTAATGTTGATAATGGTGTTCCAATACCACCTCCTAAAGATCATAGTTCTCTCATCAAGGGAGATACTGCCGAAGTCTCTATGGACCCTAAGTCTTCTAAAAAGGTGGTTAAGATTGGAAAGTGCCTTTTTTCGAAGAAGCTAAGGAGAACTCTAATTTTCTATATGCTCACCTTGATATCTTTGCTTGGATATATGAGGACATACCCAACATTGATGAGTCTATAGTGGTTCACAATATCATTTTATGTCTCAATGGCAAGCTAGTTAAGCAGAAAATATGAAAGATTAATCCCAAGGTCGCGTTATTGGTTAAGACTGAAATAGAGAAGTTGTTGAAAGCAAGATTTATCCGTCCAATTGACTTTTCCCCTTGGATCTCGAATATTTTTTTCGTTAGTAAACCCAATAGCCGTATTCACATATGTATTGACTTTTGTGATCTTAATAAGGCTTCTCTTAAGGATGACTTTTCACTACCTAATATAGATATGATTTTGGACTCAATTGCAGGCGATTCCTTGCTATCTTTCATGGATGGCTTCTCAAGTTACAATCAAATCTATATTAACTTGGAGGATTAGTACAAGAAAACCTTCACTACCCCCTAGGGTACCTTTTGTTATGTGGTCATGCCCTTTGGGTTAAATAATGTAGGAGAAACTTACTAGGAGGTGATGACCTTGATATTTCTTTATTTCATTCATAAAATTCTAGAAGATTACATTGATAATATCTTGGAAAAATCTATAACCCGTCAGGATCATGTGAAAAAATTCCATCTTATTTTTGAAAGGATTTGACTCTATAAGATGAGGCCCAATCCTCTTAAGTGTGTCTTCAGAATATAAGCGAGTTTTTTTTTGGGATTTATAGTCTCTAATCATGGAATTTAGGTCGTCACAAATAAGATTGATGTTATTGTCAACATGCCTCTACCCAAGAATATTACAGAGTTGCAAAGCTTATAAGGGAAGATTCAGACAATTCACAGATTCATATCTCAATTGGCCAATCATACCCTTCCTTTCACTCACTTATTAAAGAAAGATGTTCACTTTCTATGGGATGAAGAGTGCTAGAAGGCTTTTGAGTCAACCAAAACTTATTTGGCCAACCCTCCTATGCTAATGCTGGCTATGTAGGATAAACCCTCTCTGCTTCTACCTTGTTGCATCACCATATTCTTTGGCAACTCTTCTTGCTTTATATAATGATGGTGGGAAAGAGAGGGCGGTCTACTACATTAGTCATGTCTTGGTTGATCATGAAACCCATTATTCATCCATGGAGAAACAATGTCTTGCTCTCGTATTTTCAATGTAGAATCTAAGGCACTACCTTCTTCATACAGAGACACATGTTATTTTAAAAAGTGATCTCTTGAAAAATCTATTCTCTAGTGCCAACCTTATTGGAAGGTTAGTGAAGTGGGTAATGTTGCTTTCTAATTTTGACATAAATTTTATTACTTAGAAGTCGATAAAGGGTCAAGAGGTTGCCGATCAATTAGCAGACACTCCATCATCTCGCTCCTTCCTGAGTTTAGACTTATTTCCTAATGAGAACATTTTCATAATCAATCACGAGCTTGAGTGGAAAATGTATTTCGATGGGTGGAGATGTTAGACTAGATCCAGAGCAGGTGTTGTTCTAATCTCACCCAAAGGGAAGTTGGTCCCTCTCTCCTTTTGATTGGACTTTCCTTGCACCAACAACATCACTGAGTACAAAGTCCTCATTGCTGGCTTGCATGCCACAATCACACTAAAAATAAGACATCTATGTATACTTGGTGAATCTGATTTTATTGTGAATCAGATCATGGGAACCTATCAAGCTAAGAAAAGTAAGTTATCTTGGTATCGAGACCTTTCTTTGTCCTTAATCGGTTCTCCTTTTTCACAATAGATAGCATCCCTAGAAGGGAGAATCGACATGCAGATGCCATGGGAAGTGCTTCCTCCCTGGTACCTTCAGATGAGGATACAAAATAATACGACTTCATGGTTTAGCTCCTCTAGTCTCTTGCTATTTCTGATCAACCTGAATCTGATTCTTTTGTATGTTCTCATGTAGACTTGGGATAATGGTTTTCTAACATCTACAACTATTTGAAGATTGGAAAAATTCCTGATGGTGCGATGAAAAATGATCACACTCGCATACAAAAGCTTTCAATTTGTTATGTTGTCTTGTTTTATGTTCTTTATCTAAAGTCCTACAATTTACTACTTCAATGTCTCACTAAGGAAAAAATACCCCTTGCCATTAAGGAAGCTCATTCGGGTTCTGGGGGTGGACACTTTGGCGGTAAATCCCTAGTGTGAAAATTGATACACATGGGGTACTTTTGGCAAACGATGAAACAAGATTCCTTCGAATTTGTTAAAAAGTGCCCACAATGTCAACAACATAGTTGTCTTATTCATGCTCCTACGCAAGAGTTACAAAACCAGACCTCCCCTTGGCCATTTGCAAAATGGGGGCTTGATATCATTGGAAAAATATCACCTCCTTCTTCTAAAGGACATACTTTCATCATTATTTCTATTGATTACTTCATGAAGTGGGTTGAAGCTATCCTACTTCAATCTATAAATGTTGAAGCTATTTATAGCTTTCTCCTAAAAAACATCATTTCTCATTTTGGATTTCCTTCTACACTTGTTTCTAACAATGATATGCCATTCAAAAACAAGGAAGTAAAGCAATTCCTAGAGAAGTTTCACATTCAACATAGATTTTCTACACTGTATTATCCTTAGTCTAATGGCCAAGTGAAAGCGTCTAACATGACTCTTGAGCTTATTCTTTGTAAAATAGTAAATAATCATGGTAAAGACTGGCATGTTAAGTTAATTTATGCTTTTTGGGCCTATCAAACAAGTGTTCATACGACGATGGGAACAACACCCTACAAGATTGTGTATGGTGCCAAAGATATTATACCTTTAGAGTTGAAATTATGTCTTTATGGGTTTCCCTTAAAGGGTTAATTGATGATGAAGCTTATCGGGCTAATTGTTTGCATAGACTAGAGATGCTCAATGAGCACTGATTATAGGCCCTCGACCATCTTAAAGCTTATCAATGATCGTTATCTAGAAAATATAATTAAAGTTTACTTCCTATAAATTTCAAGGTAGGTGACCTGGTTCTCTACGAGAATCAGAGACATGTAAATGTGCTGCCTGATCAAAGGGGAAAATTTAGTCCTAATTGCTTGGGCCCTTACATTATCATCTTTGTATTGTTGGAAAAACAAGGATAGACAACTGAGAGGGGGGAGTGAATCAGTTGTTACCAAAATCAACCTTATACAACATTAACCAATTCTTATATCACAGATCTGATAATTAATAATGCAAGCATAAGAAAAACACATCAGAGACACATGAACATAAAGATTTTATACGTGGAAACCCTATGAGGGGAAAAACCATGGTGGATGTTAGTCCACAAGATTATACCCTGTTAGATGTATAATGAAGAATAAAAAGAGAATGCACTTGCATTCAAGAACACTACCTAAAGCACACTGCTCAAAGGGAAGGCTCACTGCCTTACATACAATAATCAAATTAAATCCATCTGATGAATTTGAATTGAGAAAATAGCTTCTGCAAAAGTTTGGTTACATTTCCATTTAGGCACACTAAAAACCTCTTCAAACTCTTCCACACTCTGCTCTGAATGATCTAACCTTTATTCACACTTGTACATCACTTGTACACTTGAGCACACTCTAAATGAGGAAAAAAATCTTGTATATATATCCACTACACGGATTTGCATTCACTAATCAGTCGGCCACAAATAAGGAATAAATTACAATTGTCGGCCTTGATACATGAATAAATTTCAATGCGTACCAACACAAGTTGACCATAACATAGTGAGGACCCAAACAAAAATCTCCAAACATGCCAAACAATAAAATATTAATCCTCATGGATCTGCAACATGCTAACACCACAATGTAGGCTAAGAACATGAACACTCAGGCACATATCGAAAAAATCTCCGATCACGAACACTCCAATCACTGCGGACGTACACCAAGAATAGAGAATGATCTAGAATCATCCATGAACGTCATAGGAACATGAGAAACACATGAGATTAACTTAATTTCATCCGCTTTGACCAAGAACACCATCTTCAGAGACTGCATAACTGTAGGTATATAGATCATCATAACTTCCACAAAACTTCATGCGCACCACTGAAAGTTTCAGACAACATACTAGAAAGGTTCAACACCAAACCCTTTGAAGCGCACCTTCAAATATTTAATACATAGAGCTTTCCAACATTCTGACCTTCTCAGCTCCACTGGCTACCTATACTATATTTTTTACAATTTTCTCAATCTCCTCGACATATACAACCTTAAGCAGATTAAAATGCTAATAGTGTTGACATCAATGATAATAATATATTAGCAACATAATCACAACATCCAACACGTATATGGTCTAGGTGCCTATGGATTATTGTCCATGGATGGTACACCTCTAAAAGAACCTGTTAATGCAATGCATCTTCACTGATACTATACGTAGCGTCTAATGTGTCATATGTGTAGTGTTCACTCTCTAAGGGTCATTGCATTGCATATGTTGACATTATTCATTAACAAATTATGAATTTTTTTTTGTATTATGATGTAACCGTGTGTGTGTGAGACATATGTACATGTGTTTTACTATGATGTATATCCATGCATTACATTATATCTTTTTAGGAAATTAGATCATCATTGTATTTAATGAACATACATCCATGTGTGTTCATTAAATCATGATAGCATCTGATTAAAATGTACATCCATAAAATCCATAGCATCAACATACATGAAAGTAAGGGACACACACATAAAGCAAGCAATATCATGATATTAGAATTAGTATCTCATGTATATATTTATAAACATCAAATGTCAGATGCATGTATCATGCCACTGTCATCAAGAAATGAGTGGCTGTTGTATATATGTATCAATGTCTATACAAAAAATATCTACAAATATATGTATCATGGCTACAAAAATGATATACAATAGGAGGCTCTCTATGGCCTAGGCACATGGCTTCTAGAGCCCTCTGGCTCTGGCTGCAACTGTGGGTGGAGTTGCATGGTGGAGATGGATGAAGAGTAGTGTGAGCATGAGGTAGATATGGCTAGGCACATCCCCCCGATCTCTCTTTGGAGAGAGCATAGCTGCATGTAGGCTTGGATAAGCTCCTGTTGCAGCTGTTGATCACCTACCAAGATCACGACTACTGACTATCCTATAAGGTCATTGAGACAACTTTAAAGGGCATCATGCACCTGCTTAGTGACATTAGCCCTCGTCACGACCACGTCTCACTCTATGAGTGTTGTCTACAACTCCCCTGATAGCTGGTCATGTTGCCCCCAGAATATAGTTGCATCAACAATTCTCTTCACAATCTTCACTTTTACCTCCTCATAGGCAATCCTTAGGTGTGCTACCAACTCGAAAAGGTGGACATGACATCCTACTGAAACTGGTTGGTACACATCTAAGACTGCCCTTGGATAGGCACAATAGGGGCCACCTCTTATATGCATTGGGTAAGTAACCTTGCCCATCCCTGTGTATCTATTGCAACCATAGAAAGAGAAAATGTACATCAGTACCATGAGATATATGGATATTAAAACCAAAACATGCTATACATATACATGAGATAAAAATTGAAAGTACTAAAATAAAATAGCATAAGCCATTGTCATACTTGGGTCCCTTGGTTTCCAGAATGGGTCAGGGGAGGAGGAGCACTCGGTCCCACACCATCGGTGTCAGGAGATGCCCCGAATGTTGCAAGGGCTAGTAGTGTTGATGAAACCAGAGTGGCTAGTGGAGGAGAGGACATCCTCTACCATCACTTCGACCTTTATGAAGCCACTCTAGTCTCGTTGGCCTACTCCTGCTACTCTGGCCAACCCTCCTCCTGCTATTGTTCCTTCCTACTCATCTCTTCTACCTCGGTGCCTCTACCTCTACCTAGGTGGCTATGGTGACATGTCCCCCTATAGACAGGGATCCCCCATGGGGGCATATGTGGGAAAAACTGGGGCAGGACGGTGTGCTATCCACCACGCCAAAAAATATTGGGCTACGTTGACATTGTCCATGAAGACCATCGCCAATAGATCAGTGTTTTTAGCCTCATCATCAAATGGGTGGAAATCTGCTAAGGTGGGATGCAGACAGTCCATCAACCTCATAACACTCTGCACAACTTGGGTGTATGTGGGGGCAAGAGGAGGAATATTCTGAATCTACTCGTGTTGCTGCACAATAGTAGGTCATGATCACAAAATTGGTGTGAACAAGAATGAATCAGACGTATTGCAGGTTCTAGAGGAAGCTTCCATCATCAACCCACTAGAATAACCAGTGGAGTCTCCATCTGATCATCTCTGGCATTAGGGTATCAAACTAGAACTACTAGAATTTTCGGTTGTTGTGTCTCCACTGTCGAGTGAGCTCGTACCGGTGGGTCATTGAAATAGTGTAGTCTCACACCTATGGGTAGCCCTCTGGCCTTGTACATGTGATATGGGAAAAATACCATACCTACAGGAGTGTGCACGTAGTTAGGATGCGGTACTCATAGTGCATGTACCAGTCGATCTCCTGGTATAGATGCACGAGCATGCTACACCCCCATGAAAAAACTATGCACTGCTCCACCATCTCTTGAATGGTGTAGATGAGGCCCTCATGTAGGTGATAGCCTCATGCATCTATGGTGACCCACACAGTGACAGTGACCACCATGACACGACACAGTAGAGGGGGAGTGGTCTGGGCTTGATCAAACCACCATGTGTATATGTGCTCGGTCTCGTCCTCACCATCTATCTGGCCAGCAGTATCAAACCCCATCTAATCACTCCTATACTAAGATTGCATCACGAAGATCCACCTACCAGTCATGGATGGGGAGACCAAGAATACAATATACATCCTCCAGAGTGATTGTCATCTCTCTAGTAGGTAACTAGAATCTTGAGGTGGTGGCATCCCACCTCTCCATCAATGCCATCAACATCCTATCAAGGTAGAGCATCTTTGGCATGCTGTACACATGCTAGAGACTGGCACGTTGTAGATGAGTGACCTTATCATCAGTGAGGCGGTCCCTCTGGTCCTGAAACAAGTGCAACACCTACCCTCTGGGATGCTCCTAGATCTCTACATAATCTTATTAAAAAGAAGAAAATTCTACATGAGTACATAGTCAGTTGGAAAAATCTAAGTTAAAAACATTAGAGGACATGTGTGCATCGCGTAGACATCTGCACACCGCACATGTGTCCTGATCTACCATTAATGGTGCATGGATGACAACACGTCCCTTGGATGCCAACGCATCCTCGAGACGATAGTGCTAGCCCTAGATGCCAATACATGACGAAGATATGCGTGCACATCTAGGACGTCTGTGTTGCAAAAAGGTTGAAAAAGTGCAAAAATATATTAAAAAATGCTAAACGAAGTAGTTTCGAGGCCTACTTGGTCAACATCAAGACTCTCAATGATATACACACATAGCTGGTCTAGCCTGGGATCCTTGTACTCACATCTGTTCGACATTTTGATGAATTTTCTCTTACAAAAGTCAACAAAATCTTGTGATGAATAGTTCAAATGACCCTTCTCGGGGCCCACCTAGGTATATATAGGCCCCCATGGCCCATTTTCCTAGATTTTTTGGCTCCCTAGTTTCTTCTTATTTTACCCCACCTAGCTGGGGGAAGACTTAGGAGAGGGCATATAGTCACCTCTTTAGTGTATTTTTTCTTCCAAATCACCAAATTTTTTCTTGACCATTTTGATCGCTGTTGTAGCTTCTTTCGATTTTTGGAACTGACTTAAAATTGAGTTTTGCAAAGTAAAATTTTGTTAAAAAAATTCATGATAGGTCCTGCACTTCTCGTTGAGTTTGATAGCTGGGGGCATCTTCAGTACTGGCTGACTCAAACTCTATGACCTTTGTAGTACCTTCTTTTGGCATGCAAATTTGTAAAACTTCAAGTTTTGGGTGAAATTTTTCTTTACTACTTAGTGTGGCCAATTTTTCCTAAAATCGAGCCCACTAAAGTGGGGGCAAAATGTAATGTCGTAAAATTGCACCTAAGGGAAATTTCACATTTTAGCACTTTTCCTAGCATTTATGACACCTAAACACATTAATGGAAAAAACCACATGGGTCAAAATTTCATGATTCTAGCTCCATGTGGTCCAATGGTGAAGCAATAGTAGCCCGGTGAATCATTTCCCAAAAACTTGTGTTTTGGATGCTTGCATGGCGCGTAGACATCTGCACGACATACTAGCGTCTTGGCAGTTTTTTGAGTTTGAAATGGGGAATCTCGAATCTTGGCTCTTGAAACGTGTCCCTACAACCAAGTCTTCGAGTGTAACGAATCTTTGTCGCTCTTTCATGCAACAAAACCTCTCCTTTGCTCTCATTTTGGGGGTTTATTCATTCATTCAAAGGCTCTCTCTCCAACTTGACTTCACCTCTCAATCTCTTCTACTCTTGGAAACAACACTTCTACAAGTGAAGCTCTGTCGGACTGAGGTCCTCCAATAGCCAAAGCTCCCTAGCAAGCATTCAACAGTGTGTCTTTGTGTTCAAGAGGGGGTCGAGGCTTGTTGGTAACACTCTCTCACTCATTTCTATTTGTAGATAGATTGGATCTCTTTTTTCATTTACTACTTGGTGGTGTGGGTTCTCCTCCTAAAATAGGGATTGCTTTCATCGCCTCTTTTTATCCATTCTGGCTACTCTCTCTATCTATCTGGCTGTCTATGGAGGTGGGAACACCAAAGCGGGGGTTCAACTATGGAAAACCCCTATATAGCCCCAAAATTTTTCCTCTTTCGTCTTGTGTGGAGGTTGTCAAAGTGGAGCTTGGAGTGAAGATTGAAACGTACGATTGTTCGTAAGCTCCCTCCTAACTCTCTTTGTGTTTTCTTTCAATTTCTATTCTTCATCTTGTTATTCTGCTAAATAGACCTTAGATCTAGGTTAGAAAGTGAAGCTCTGGTTTTCCCGCTTGAGTTCTTGAGTTTTTTGTTGCTTAGGATGATAACGCGTCATTTAAAATCCAATGCATCGTGCTAGCATCCTGAATCCACATTGTAGTCCTTTGGCTGAGAGCTCCTCTATCGTAGGATAAGTCTAGAAGTTTTGATCTTTTAGGTTTTGAGATTGTCTTCAGTGGTGATTAATCTAAATGCACTTTCCTTTCAATTTCTTCATTCAGTTTATGTTGAGGTGGATAAGGGCAGTTCGTTCCATGAGATTCTCTTGAGAATGAAGAGACTTGTGTGCAATGAATCCCCCTTATCTCAAAATGATTTTCTCTTAAAATTTTTCATGTTGTGTATAGTGGGATTTCAAACCTCCTTGTAAATTGGTTTTGTTCTAACACTCATAGAGATTTCAATTTAATTATTTTCATCCAATTCTGGTAGAGTGTCGGTCCATAGTTTTTGTCTATTTTTATTGTTGAGAGGTGTAAAGCACTTCATCAACTTTTATTTGCAATAATATGGCCGCTAACTTGGCCGAGCGAGTTGTTGAACTTGTCAGTGTAATAACCAAATTGACTGATAAAGTTAATGATATCATAATTCAATGACTTCCTCGTCCCTAAGGCCATTGACCTCCAACAAAATGTGAAGTAAAGATCTATGACGGATTCCAAGATTCTGATGTCCTCTACACGTGGATTATTGACATGGAGACATGTTTTTCCTACAAGGAGATCCTCGATGATGAAAAGGTTTCTTTTTCCAAATTGAAGCTCTTTGGTTTCACTAAGGTTTTGGTAACTTAATGAAAATATGCTCAAGATCCAATCACCACATGGAATCAACTTGTCAAAAATTTAAAGGATACATTCTATCCTTCTAACTATGAGCAATATTTTCACATCAAGTGGCTTCACCTATGACAAGGATGACAAATTCTAGTGCAAGATTATATCTACGAAATCAATTGACTAAGAATACTAGTTTGAGTGCAAGATCCAGGTTTTTCTCTAATCCTAAAGTTTGAGTGGATTACAAGCACATTTATTTAGGGAGTTTAAAAATACTACCTTAGAAACACTTGATGTTGCATTCAACCAAGCACAATTGGTAGAAGAAAATTTTGTTTCCCAATCTCGTGTATCTCAACCTTCATTTTCTATAGGTCCTCCAAAAGCTTCAAGTTATCGACCACAAAAATAAAATTTAAAGAGAAAAATTCTTCTCCTTCCTCTTATTTTTCTCCTTCTGATACTAAGAAATCTAAATTTTATACTTATTGTAAAAAAGGGACATGAAAAGTTTGAATGTTTTAAGTTGAAGAAGAAGAATTTGATTATACACTCTCATGATGAGGAAAAGAAAAAATGTTCCCATCAAGGCTTTTGGTGATGATAGGACATATGATGAACTAAAAGTTAGACTTAATAAGGTCACCTTAATGAACCATCATTCTACTTAAGGGGGGTATGACAATTTGTTTGTCACTCATGCTCAACACACATAATTTTTCTGTGGATTGTATCATCGATAATGGCTCACAAAAAAAATTGATTGTGAAGTCCATTTTCAAAAAACTTTATTTGCTAATGGATTCCCATACTCATCCATATTCACTTGGATGGAATGATAATGATTCATCCTCTCAGATCACACACACATGCACTATGTTTTTTGAATTTGGTCCCAAATTCATTGATAAGGTCACTTGTGATGTGACCACTGACAGGCTATCGTTAGGTCATAACACTTTAGTTAAAGATATATCAATTATGTTGAATGAGTAGTGTTCAAAGGCTATATGAAATAGGGGACATTTTGGCCATCTCTCTCTTAGCAAGATTTTCTCAACTTTCAAAATGGTGGAAACAAATATTTGTTCACTAGCAAGCACAAAATTGTTTAAACTAGAAAGCATGAAATTGTTAAACTAGAAAGAATGAAATTGTGTAAACTAGAAAACATTTAGATTCCTATTCTAGAAAGAATTTAAATTACTTAAGAATTAACATTTGTAGTTAAACTATGAAATTTAAATAAAGACAACTAACGGCTAATGACTAACTATTAACTGAAAGTACAAACAACTAGTAATTAACAACATGAGTGGGTGCTCTGGAACTTCAAAGTAAACAAAACGTAAAGATTGTAAATGCAAAACCATGGCCTGAAAGATCACATGATAGAGATCGACACAAAATAACATTCATCTAAATTTAACATGTGCAGAATGGAGATAACAATATCAATAGGAAAAATACTTATCTACTCTACGAGATCCCTCGAGTGGCCAGCTCTCGGGTGTTCCTACATTTATCTCAAATCACATGTACTTTTGCATCTTCAAAATAAATCCATCCATGGTTCTTCAATAAATCAAAAATATTGACTCAGAATAAGAGTGGCAACATTTATTTATTCATATCATAAAAGTGTAACACATAGAGCATGATTGAATAGTATTCAAAGCATATCATAACAACATGCATTGATTTTGGTAGTTATACACACATATATTACTTACAAAATCCTAAATTTCAGATGGCGGTAGATCACCATTGAAAAAGTCTTTTAGTAGAATTACAACTGACCAGCTAATTGAGGTTTGTAACATAAAACATAATAAAGGCTCAGAGTGGAGCCATAAAGTCTTAAACTGAAAAACAAACATAATGCTTTAAAAAGTCTTCCACTATGCACACTTAAATTTCTGGCACCCAAACTTCCGATGCTCTAACTTCAATTGCTTGAAGTTTGCTCCACTCATCGATCATGCATAAGTCTTGTATATTGAATTAAATTCTATACCATTAGATCAACATTAGCTAGCTAATTTACATCAATTTATGAAATAAGATTTATACATCATTTTATAAAAAGTAGACAATTATTGCTCCTAAAAATAAACTCATTGGCAAGGATGAGGTGGTTAACAAAAACAAAGAAGGGTATTTAGCTTGTCAAAATCATGAGGTTATTTACACCTCATCACCCTCCCCTTCCTAAGCATGAGCAGGTCCTCCTACTCTCTAATGAGTCCTCGACCTCTCTGCATCTCTTTTCTTGTTTAGCTCATTATATTTAGAACTGAGATCATACATATCCCTTGCTTCCTCATCCCAACGATTGAGATTTTTAAGAAAACCCTTGTTGAACTTAAGTCTCATCTTCCATACATGTGAGTTTCCAAGATCTTGCTTTGTTGTGACAAAAACTGCATGAGGTGGCTGAAGGAGTAGTTGGGGTCTGTATCATATCCCAATCCACTTATTTTTAAGTTGCTGTAATATTTTTGCCAATGCTTGACCCCTTTTGTAGAACCACCTGAGATTAGTGGGTGAGATCACCTCCATTATTTTGAGATACATAGGTAGAGGAGTATATCGTTCCTCACAAGAACTCCATGCCCTTTCTATCAATTATGGCCCATGAACTTTAAAATTCTCAAAATAAATTCAAAGATTGTCATCATACTTGTTCTTTACATTTTCATAGATTTTAATCCCTCAAAATTGGGCTTTAAAGGCAAAAGGTTTTCAATTGGGATATCTCATTTGAAGTCCCACAATTCTTTTTGCCTACAAATATTCTTTAGTTCTCTCCTGCCACTAAATTTTATTTTGCAAAGTGGACATGAATTCTCTAAGCTATACTTCTCAAACAAAAATATTGAAAAAGAAATTGGCGTGTTTTTCTAAAAATAGATTATGGATGAAAAATTCACACAACAAATTTTGCTGAACAATAGTTGTCTCTTTGAAAGTTTCTAAAAACTATTTATCATCAGGATCATGTGGAAAATTACAAGAAATCCTCAAGAGCTTCCATCTTAACAATTGTTCATTTAAAAACATGTAATATAATCTTGATGGTTTCTTGCATGCTAGTAATAATTCTCCAATTTGGCATGCATCCATTTTAGCCTGATAAAATTTATCATACGATTCTTTCAACAATACTATTTCATTCTTAAGTCTGGAATTTTCTACCCCTGCTTGTCTCAAGAAATAACATCTTTCCATCCATTTAGTCAAGATTGGGGGAATGTGGACTTCAAACCATTCCATTTTGGTTGGCTCAATCTATATTTATTTTGATTCTATTCTTGGCTTCATCTTGATTTCTTGCAAATCTTGTTCTAGTTCAATAGTTTTACTCAAAGTTGCATTGATTTCATCCTTTTATTTTTCTTGTTTTTCTATAAATTCTTAGAGAGATTGCACTAGATTATCAGTTAAACCTTTAAACTGTTTGTCTTTTTCAAATATAATTGCCAAATACTGTTGAAATTTATCATTACTTTGTTGCACTTGAAATTGCAACTCTCCAATAATTTTCTTTTTGCTCCAATTGAGCCTTCAAAGCTATGATTTATTGATCTCTTTTCTTCAAAAGTTCAATTTGTATACCTATTTCCTACTATTGCTGATTTATTTGTTCTTCATTTTTTTGCAGCCTAAATATTAAGTAAACAATTTATGTTCTCAACTAACCTAATTCTATTTTTATGTTATCAAAAATTTCAATTTATACATTAGAATAGAGAGGAGAAATTTAAACTTCTACATTCTTATCAATCACATTTTCTTCATTATGTACCTCTAGTGTGTCTGGTTCTGCATCACTGGAAATTGGGGAAGACAAATTTTCACTCAGGTGGATCATATCACTCCCTCATGTTTCGATTGGCTGGTGAAAAGGAGAAAATGAATCCATAGGTTCATCCTCGATAAGTACAAAATTTGGCCATTGTTCTCTTATTTCTTCATGTCTTGTCTCAAGTGAGACATCTTCTCTTCCAGATTCATCTAACTGGGCTATTTCTACACATGGCTAGATCACACTTTGGCATGATTGTGCTATAGTTTCATGGGACTACCTATCTTTTCGTTTCTTCTTAGGAATATGTGGTTGATCACAAGCCGCAACACAAATAATCTCAAAAGATAATAATTTGCTTCTTCTCATAGGGGAAGGTCTATGCATTTCTATTTTAGGTCTTCTTCCCTTTTTATGAGGACGAGCATTCTCGTCTTTTGAATTTTCTAGGTTCATATTTCCTTGCTTTTTCGGAGCATCTGAGACATTTTGTTGACTCAGTCTTTCCTTAGGGTGTGAAGGGTTTGTTAGATTTCATGATGCCTCACCATCATGAGCTCTTTCCACATATTGAGGTTCAAGAGAAGGTTCTTTCAAAATTTGAGCTAACATACCGATGGCTCCCCTTCCTTCAAATGTTTGTGGGCTCAGGGTTCTCAAATTTCCACAAAAATCTCTGCCATTTTTCCTTCGTTTTTCTTTTCTTCAGGAAATGATATTTACAAATCAAATGAATGAGGCCATGATGTTTCAATGGTCTTGATCAAATTTTAAACTTTTCAATCATATTGAAAATAGAATCAATAAGAAAGGAAAGAATGTTAACTCTGAATTCAAGGTTTTCATTGCCATGGCGCAAATGAGTTAGTAACCAAAAGGGGGGGACCAACTATTATGACATATTTCCCTTAACACATGAAATATTTGATTATCCAGGTAACTGTCATTCTCCACGACTCTGAGATAGACATTCTTTGAAACCCTTTGTTTTTCCCATGGGTGCTTACAACTAACAGAGGCTGAGGTTCCCCTTCCCTACTAAAGAATTATACCATTCTTTGATAGGAAATACTTGTAGTTTCAGATAAATTTACACCCTCATTTCTAAAACCGGATAAATGAGAAATGACTCAAGGGCTTACCTTGAATTTCTTTCCACACACTATTGACTATCCATCTAATATTTTTTCTGTAAATTCTTTGACCAACTGCTCGTTATGCCCTTCAAACTTCTTCATAAACTCAAGCCACCCTATCTTTTGAAACAAATCTAAAATATTACCCAATGCCAGCTACTTATTTGGGGAAGTTGGCTCTCTGATTTCCACTTGACTCCACCCATGCTATCTATTATGCTGAATTCTGCTCAATATATACTAAATGTCATGGCACTCAAAAGGTGAAAACTATTTAAACAAGAATGTGATGCAAATTAAAGAAAATGCAAGCTTTTCAACCACTCATACTTTCATACTGCCGATGGGACATGAATTAATTGTTGCATTTGGCTTCGCTGTACTAGAATCATTACTTTGCATGGAAAAGAGTGCATGAATTTCCGCACCTCAAGCAAACATACAATCCACACAATTTACTAAGTTTAGAAAGGGGTGGTGGAACGTGCCAATTTATTCATTTTTATTCACAATAATTACCTATTTAAAATAAAAGGTATACATACCTTATGTCCTGTCATTGATTTGAAAGTCACTTACCTTTGCTGACATTATAGCATCATCGTATGGGATGGTGAATGGTTGTAATAAATTTATTATGGATGAAGATGGGATGGCTAATAAATGTTGAAATTATTATGACGAAAAGTGGTCACAATAATTTTGATTTATTATGAAAAGGGATGGCAGTGTAGGGCGTGAATTTTAGAGGTGATGGAAAAATTTAATGATGATCATGTGTATGTCATGTCAGAACTATCAAAGCATTTGGAGAGGATGAAAAATGTAAAAAGATTCCAGAGCATCACTGAAAGATGCATTCAAGAAACAAGAATATTTGTTTTGGAGAATTGTTGGAAGATGTGACTAGGACAAAGAAGTGAAGTTTCAGAGCATTTATGAAAGATGCAACTGGTTTAAAGTAGATTTTTTTTGGAGCATCGCTGAAAGATGCCATCAAAATGTGGGAAATTTTATTTGGAGCATCACCGAAATATGCTGGCGAAATCCAGGAGAAAGGTTGTGGAGCATCGCTAGAAGATGTTGTTGGAATGCTGGAAGAAATAATAAAATTCCAGAGCATCGCTGAAAGATGTCACCAAAATGCATGAAAAAATAGCAAAATTATGGAGCATCATTGAAAGATTCCACCAGAATGCGAGAAGGAACAACATGAAGCATATTGGACTTAACACGTTCTAGAGAATTGTTGAGCATTGTACTGAACTATAGGAACAAGCCAGGGAATGAAACTCATCGAACGAACAAGTTCTAGAGCATCGGTGCAACAAGTTTCAGGGCATCGATGCAAGATGTGTCATAATTTGTGTTTGATAAAGTCCTGCAAGGTAGAAACAAAATTTAGCCAAGTCAAAAAGATCAAAGGTACAATAAAAAATGCCTTGAAGTGATTATAAATACACATGCATTTAAAAAAAAAAAACAGTAAACTAAAAACCATATTGGCTCTACCGTAGCAAAGTAAATGTATTGGATTTATCCTTACATTTCTACCATTCTTGTAAACTGCTATTTTTTGACAGGTTTATGGTAGATTCATAATCGATGACCATTGAATAAGAGGGTTCGAGTATCACCATCAATAGGTTTGAGTTGTATTGATCTATTTGGAAATACTTCAAAAATTTCATATGGACCCAACTAGTGAGTCCTTAGTTTCCCTTGATGATCTTTATATCTGGAATCAAATAACAATTCCAAATCCCCATTGTGGAACTCTCTTTGTTTTATGTGTTTATCATACTAGGCATTTCACTCTTGTTGGACAAGCTTAGTTTGGTGGATAGGTTCTAACCGGAGTTCATCCAATTCATTGAGCTATAAAACTCTCTCAACCTAGGTTAGTTTGAGGTCTAAACCTAACTCCATTACCATTCTAAGAGTTTGAAGTTAAAATTCGATGGGTAGGAGAGGTTTCTTCCCAAAAACTAACTCGTAAGGAGTAAATCCAGTGGTTGATTTCCAAGTTATATTATAGGCCCAAATGGCTTGGGGTAATTTTCTGGCCCAGTCTCTTCTCC